>JBBMOC010000193.1:328063-333677 GCA_037975185.1 Centropyge bicolor | reverse complement strand
ACACACACACACACACACACACACACACACACACACACACACACACAGAGAAGAAGGTTCTCTGATAGAACATCTTCAACATTTTCAGACTTTTTCTGGCTCAGTGTCAAAACCATAAGAAGAGAGAGAGAAGCTGCAGCACAGACTCTCCATCAGAGGAAGTTTGAAGAAATGAGGGGATGAAAAACAGTCAGAAAGAAAAACAACAGTTTTAATCAAATGTGCCGCTCGTTCTGCGTCGATCAGTCGCTGCATCGTTTCCTCTCTTCTGCACATTCACTCATCTGGTTCTCTGCAGTTTGTGTCAGAGAAAACATCTCTTCACACATTTCAGGAAGATGAGAAGAGAAACAATTCAGCTGGAATGAACCATCACAGAGTTCGATCACACAGGAACATTTGTCTGTTCACAAAAAGATCAGCGGCTTCATCGACTGTAAATGATCAGAGGAAACCAGAGGAGGAGGAGAAGAAGGAGAAGAAGAAGAAGAAGAAGGAGGAGAAGAAGCAGAAGAAGAAGAAGAAGAAGAAAGAAAGGAGCAACTGAGTGACAGAGGAAGTGACCTCTGACCTCTGCCTCCCAGCTGGGATTCAAACCGTCAACACCTGCTTTGTTCTGCACGCAGCCTGAGGACACACACACACACACACACACTCAGCCAGACAATACAACAGACAGGAGACAGATTGTCTCAGGGTGAAAGGTTAAAGGTCACATGTCAGAATGAGACCGGGTGTGTGTGTGTGTGTGTGTGTGCTGACAGACACACTCTCTCTGTCAGATCAAACCTGAGAGATTCATTAACTGTCAGGATCATGTGACAATAACAGAGTGAACAGATTCAGCTGTGATCAAACGTCTTCATCAACAGAAAACCTTCAATGTCCCGTTTCACAATAAGATCTGTAGAGTTAGTCTGAGGTTCACTGCTCGTCCACACACACACACACACACACACACACACACACACACACACACACACACACACACACACACACCTTCCATTATAAAATTAACTCTGATCAGTCGTTTTTATTTCCTGAACTGATCCAGTTGAGAAGCTTCATTGAAAATGAGCTGATTTAAGTCTCATGAATCTTTTCTTCAACAAACTGTTTGTGTGAAACTGACTCAGTCACAAACTGAGTCCTGCAGCAGTTTATTCATTTCCAAACTAATCAGGTTTTAATTTCCACTGTTTATTCTGCTCAGCTGGTCAGCCATTGGTCGAAATCTGATACTACTGCAGGCGCACGCACACACACACACACACACACACACACAGAGACACACACACACAGAGAGAGACACACACACACACACACACACACACACACACACACACAGGCCTGCAGCCAGCTGCCTGACATTCCACTGTAATGCAATACCTCCGAGTATTTGTGTGTGTGTGTGTGTGTGTGTGTGTCTGTGTGTGTGTGTGTGTGTGTGTGTGTAAACCAACTATTAAATGTGTGCTCCAGTCCAATGCTGAGAGAGAGAAGAAAAAATGGTAAAGCTGCCAGTTCATCTGAGATAAACCAACTCTATTACTGATAATACAGACGCTGTGTGTGTGTATGTGTGTGTGTGTGTGTGTGTTTAAAATAGGTATTATCAGCCTTAAAAATACACACACACAAACATACAGACCAGCTATATGACCAACAGCTATATGACCAGCAAGTGATCTGATAAGTCTCTCTCTCACACACACACACAGACACACACACACACACAGACACACACACACACACAGACACACACACACACACACAGACACACACACACACACACACACACACACCCTTGCCTTTAATAAAATCCAGACCATGCCTTCCCTGTTCTTGCTGGGTTAGTGAAGCCGCAGTAAAACAGGATTCTGTCAAATTAGAACTTTTGGGAGCCGCTCCCTCGACCTCGGATCAGCTTTTCTCTTCCTGTCCCGCGCAAGATGTCGTTCAACCTCCATCCTCATTCAGTGTCAGTGGTATAATCTGATCGTTTATTTGATATGTGTAATTTCAGAATGAAATAGCAGATTGAAATGTGCCCTGTGAAGATTTATCCCTGTGGTCTGCCTTCAGTGGCCTTCAGTGGTGGAAAGTACTTAGACAGTAAGTCATAATGTTGTATTGTACAATCCAATAATATATGATATTAATAGACATCTGTGATAAATACAACACTCTGAACTGTGCTGCTACTTTTGCCTCAGTAAATAATCTCAGTGTTTCTTCCATGGCTGTTTCACATGATGTCTCAGCACCCGTGTGAGCCCTGCTTCACGTTAATGTCCCGTCCACTGTCTCCTGCTGACGGCTGCTGACATCTGACCTCCTGAGTGTTAGCTTGTAGGAGAGGACGTTCATTCTGCTGATATGCTTTTAAAGTTGCAAAAAGAAACAAAGTAAAACTTGAATGAAAAATATGATTCTTCTCTGATTAGATTTTTTTTTGTCATGACTGTTGGATAAGCCCAGCATCCATTATGATCCTGACCTCTGGTGGAATGCAGGCTTCGACCTCTTGACCTTTGACCTCCGGTGAGCTGATAAGAGACTGCTGGCAGTGATAGCATCTCCCACACAGTACCCTGCCGCCGCCGCCGATGTGCTCCTGACACATACACACACACACACACACACACCACACACACACACACACACACACACACACACACACACCACACACACACACACACACACCACACAGACACACACACACACACCACACACACCACACACACACACACACACACACACACACACACACACACACACAAACACACACACACACACACACCACACACACACACACACACCACACACACACACACACACACACACACACCATAACGCCAGCAGATGGACTTTACAATCAGACACACACTCTCCCCGGTGCACTCAGACACACACACACACACACCTACACCATGAGTGATAAAAGGTTGAGGCCGCTGACTGAAGTGTACATAAACACACTCATCCCCTCATCTAAACGCTCCTGATTAGCTTTTCTCTCTCTGCTGCCTGTCTGACTCCTCCACAGCAGAGAGCGGGAGAGCACTGACTCTCTCTCTCTCTCTCTCTCTCCCTCGCTTCCTCTCTGCCTGCTGTGCTTTCCGACACACTGAGTGACACTCTCATTCACGTCAACATTGTTTTGTGGCCTGTTGAAAGGCTCGGGGGAAATGATCCACTCTTTCATAAAAGTACAAATGTCCAGTTGGCTACATTCCATGCCTAATGAGAAGTGATGAAGTTTCCATTTCATTCTTTTTTTGACATGCAGACACGTTTATTTGTAAATGGCCTTTGATACAGAGACAGTTTGAATAGCTTTACATGAGGCTTTTTTATGGAAAGAACAATGCAGTGTCATTTGAAAAGATAAATGAAGAGGAAAAGTTTAGATTTGACAGTGACTGAAGTTTGGATGAATTTGAGATGATCAGACATTTGGTTCAATCTGTGTGCAGCGCAGCATCTGTTCTGACGAGGCTTTTATTGCTTGGGTATATGAGTTACTGACTGTCATGAACAGCAGCAGTCACCATGGCGATGGAGGGCAGCACTAACAGGTAGAAGATGGTAGCTTTGCCTGTGTGAGAATGTGAGACTGCAAAGTGCTCTCTGGTGAATTCAGTGCAGAAACACCACAGATGGAGGCCAAGGTTCATTGTGTTAGAACTGAGAACAAGTTCTGAACAGTCAAAGTCAGCGAGAGAGGACCACTGTGATACTGAAGGAAGTGCTGTTTTCTAATCAGTCGAACAAGGCTGTGCTCCACCTCGTCAAGCTGTCTGATGAGGTCAGGGGTTTAAAGCCCCCTCAGAGGGCTTATGGAGCGGATATGAGCATATATCAAATGGCTTTGTCTGGTTAGTGACATTATTGGTTGTTAGCAGGGGGTGAAGTTTGATTGATTGGATGAATGAATGTTGATGAATGTGTTAATAATATTTGCACCAGTACAAATTCCTCACAGCTCCCTGAGCTCTAACAGCATCAAGGTACTGATGCACAAGTCAAAGATCAGGCCACTTTGCTACGATAACCAGAGCCAGTAAGGGAAGTGAAATTAAGAATATTGTCATTATTGCTAATTACAGGTGTCCAAAGCCCATGTAACATCTTCAGACATCTTGCTCTGATTGACTCAGTCTAAAATCCAAAGATATTCAAATAAAGAAAAAACAGCAAATCCTCACATGAGAGACTCAGGAGTGAACAAATGCTCAGCATCTTTGATTGATAAATGACGCACATTGTTGTCCAGCAGACCTGCCCAAAACGTTGTTGTGTGTTTCAGTGGCAACAGATCATCATTCAAAACTTTTAGAGAAACATCAGCCAGCTCCAAAAATGTATGAATGAGCTCCTTCGAACTGTCTCCAACTCGTCCTGTGATCCCCTGGATGAAGGTCACACTGTGAGAGGTCAGTCTTCATGCCAGGCTGTCAGCGACACATCGGGGCTGTTGTGACGACTTTGTCCAGGGAAATCAAAGTATTCAAATTCACAAGCATCATCTCTGCTCTCTTTAGTCGTAAACTGTGATCATTTCCCTTTAAGCAAACCAGTGTTTGGCCTCTGCAGTAAAGTGTGAGCACATTGAGTTTAAAGGAAGAATGTAGGTCAGATGATTGGAGGCGACCTCTGCATGGACCCGTCTCTCTCTGCCCACAGGGACTGTTTCCATGAACATACAGAGAAGAAGCTTTTGGATGCTGACTTGACTTTTTCTGCTGTTTGGATGAGGAAGTCTCATTAAGTTGGAAATGGCAGCGATGTATGCAAACATTTCCTGGCAGATGATGATCCCCTGTGATTACATCAACAATCCTGAGTCAGCTCCAGACGCACAGCTACACTGTGTATCAGTGCACACAAACATGTTGTCAATCACAGGTTTGAAGGAGAACATCAGCCAGCAGAAGATGATCCAACTCTGGAACCGTGGATGTTGCTCAGACAACTTATTAAGACCATTTTTGCACTTTTTCATGACTGAAACAAGAACCAGATTTTAGCATGAACCTGAAGGGATTCTCGATCTTTTTTAGCCTTTGAACCTTGTGCATGGTTTACAGAAGAATACAGGAGGGCACTGCGGATGAAGGAGGTCAAACGTGACCAATTCCTGTTTGGGAACAGATCATTAGAAGATGACCTCTGTTTGGAGATGTTTAGCTGATGGGGTCACGAGGGTCAACCTTCAGGATTGTAAGCTCGTTCTTCCAGTAATATATACCTGAGAAACAGGCAGCTGAGGAAGCGTGAGAACTGCCACACTGAGACAAATGATCTTCAGTGAAGTCTTTGAATGATTTTAAATATTAACTTCTACAACATCCAACTACTTATGATTGAAGCATAATTGACACTAGAGAAAGTATGTCAAGGTCAACTTTGACTGACACTGGACATAAATCGAGCAGTGCAGCTTCGTCTTACATGATACATGTGCAGGGCCAGTGAGCCAGTTTACAGTAGGCCATTTACAAATAAAGCCGGTTTCACCATAGTGGCCAGAATGTTAGCTTGAAATTGCTGGGAGCACCAGATCTGTGGGATTTACTGCAACATGACAGGTTGTCTCAGGTGAGATGTG
>JBBMOC010000193.1:295563-325563 GCA_037975185.1 Centropyge bicolor | reverse complement strand
TCCGCCTGTGCAGCTCACTGTCATGTTGGCCTCAGAAGCTTTAAGGGCTGGGTGTGTAAATCCAAGAGGAGTAAACACAGGATGGACTGGTGAAGAGAGTGAAGGTGAAAATGAGAGGGCCCTTTTCAAAATGTTCTCATTAATGCAACATTATACTCTGACTGTTAGCAAATGAAAGTGCTTTACATGTTCTGTTAAAAATACACTGAGTTGCCCTGATGTTGAAAGGTGCAATAGAAATAAATTGGCCTGACCTTGGCCTTTTTTTTTTCAAACTATAAATAAAGAAGAATTTCTTAACGCCTCCAACAAGGGTTAGGATTTTAGTATAATAGTTTGTCCTCATCAGAAAAATGACAACATCGGTCTATTGTTCAAACCTTTATTACAAATACATGTCCCTGACTGCAACATTTTGTAGCTGTGCATATTTTTCCCTGACCTTTATCAAGTAGATTTATCAAACCTCCAGCAGAAAGGGGCAGATCAATAAGTGAACGTATGAATGATAATTTGGTGAATGTCATTTGTAATGCTGTTAGAAGGCAAATGATCATGTCCTGCCTGATGTTGGACAGTAGGGCATTACTTACTGCTATAGTCTTTAATATTGTTTTCTTTCATTAGTGGCAAGGTTAAAGTTCAGTAATTAAAATTACAGTTACTAATCTGAGTAAAAGTCTGTTGCTTTAAATTTATTTAATATATTAATTTTTTGCAGGTTAGGAATTCTGCCTAAATTTGATATACACATAGAGCAGAGGGCAAATCAGCTGCAGCAGACAGTTATGTGATGTGTACTGGTCGGCTTTTTCCACTATTCTAAACTTGTATATTGCTTTTTATAAAATGTGAGAGTAACCAGAAACTGCACTTTTACATTGCAATATAGTTAGAAAAATGCACCAAACATTATTTCCCACCCACATGTCATTTTTTCCAGACTACCTCAAACATTTGTTGCCCAGAAACCTCTGGATTATGCTGTTCAGGAAAAAAAAAGGGAAACAATGGGTCTTTATTTTTGGCAGTCAACGTGGAAGTCTAGCGTCTTAAAGCAGCAGCAGTGGCGCTGGCGGCAGTGGTGGTGACGCTGGAGGTGGTGGATGCTGTTTGGGGTCACAACAGCTCCCTGCCTGCCTGAAGCATCTCTGTCATCCATCATCTCCCTCCATCCATCTGTCCATCCATCATCCATCCATCCATCCGTCTGTCCATGCTCAGCACATCCTTGTGGCCTCTCCCTGTACATGGGCATGTGTTTTCTTCCTGGAGGGGGGTGGGGTATGGTGGTGGTGGTGGTGGTGGTTAGAATGCTCTTTAAATAGATTTTCAGCTATGTATAGTGTGTGTGTGTGTGTGTGTGTGTGTGTGTGTGTGTGTGTGTGTGTGTGTGTGTGTGTGTGAAGGTGCATTCATGCATGTGTTTACAGTGCAGAGTGCAGCCCTCACACCCCGACCCTGCGCAGACAGCTCCTGTCAGGGCTCTGGACTCTCTCCAGCTCATTTTCTCTCTCTGGAATCGACTGTTTGCCGTCCAAGTCGATACTCTGCTCGGCCTCAGCTTTTCAATAGCCTGACTCTCCAGGTGTGACGGAGGCATTCCCTTTCAGACGCACTTCAAAGGAAATGTCAGATGATACTCGCTTGGACGCATATTGATCCTCTCTCTTTCATTTGAGGGGAGAATCACTAGCATAGATTAGCCTTCCCATGTCCCCCCGACCTGAAGTCGCCCGGACGAGCTCACGTCAGGCTTCAGGAGTATCTTGGAGTGTTCGGCTGCCGTCTGACAGCGAGGTGTGTGACCCACTTTGGGGGGTTTTCAGGCCGAATAAAATGCGTGTTTTTAACTTATCGCAGAGAGATGTGTTGCTTTTTCCATGGATACCGAGAGAAGAAAACACTCCAGGACACACTGTTTTTTTATTGTCTTGCAGTGACACAGTGGAACAATGAGGAGGTAGAAAGAAAAGAGTGCAGCGCAGCGGCAGTCGTGGTCAGCCAGTGGCGTTTCCCAGCCACATTTCAGACACACCCTCAATTTAGTCTGGCTTTTTGCTCTGGCTCCCTCCAGACAGGCCACTCTTGACATACAGCAGGAAACAAAAGCAGTCATTTAACCCCTGAAACTAGGCAACATGAAGTGCAGTGTAAGTCCAGGAACAAGTACGACTCGGCTGCACTGGGCCTTTGATGGCAGGATGAGTCGGTTGCAGAGAGAAGGGACGTAGATGCATCAAGAGTCGAAGCCTTTCTCCAGCTGGAAGACGGCAACAAGCCCCGGCTGTTGTTTCATGCAACTTGTGGCATGATCAAAGAGGACGGTCCAACACTGTCGAGGGTCTTATCATCCTCTGCATGCAGCTCTTCAGAGGACAGATAACACGGAACAGTCATGGCATACCTCTGTGTTTGTGCAGGGGAGACGATGGCTGACGACGGCTCGTTGAGGGAAATAATCCTGTCAGTTAGACGCTTTTTAAGATTTGGAACATTTTTGTCTCGTCTCGTCTTTCTCGTGTCAAAAAGGTCTCGCTTGTCTGTTTAGAGGAAATTGCAAGAACTTTTCAAGGAACTGCTATTTTTGTGGTCATCCACTTCCAGTTATCTCTGTAATTTTTAGGTTCTAACTGTGGACACAGAGATTTAATCCCAAAAGCTAAAACTCTGGTGGCATGGTTTAACTTCAGCTTTGATGGAGGGTTGTGTTCCTCTCGCCATCAGACTTTTGAAAGTAAACACTCCCACCCACTCAGGAGGTTACCCGACAGTGAGCTATACTGTAGCTGGAGCTAGAAGGCCAATGTGTCATGCGTCATGCCTGTGTGAAAAAAAATACTGTGGACATTCCTCCTCATCAGTCATGTTATTCTTGGCCCTGGGAGTACATTCTTACACCTGGCCTGGACCCTCTGCAGGCCGCTTTCCTGTCCTACAAGAACAGTCACCTTCTATATGGCACTGACTGCCAGACAAGGAAAACACATGATGGTCTTTCAAATAAAAACACACACTTGTAGGTACATAGACAAGCTTCAGGAGTTAAACCAAAGCATGCTTTCAGGTATGTGAGCTGGTCAAGACATGCAGAATAAATTGAGGCATGACCAGAAGTTAATTTTGTCTTCAAAATAAAAGAGGCGAGAAATTGATAAAGTGACCAGAGTGTACGGATCATCCAACATTTAATACTCAGAGTGAAGTTAAATGTGCAAAATAGATTCTCATTAAGACAGGTCAACAAATGTCACAGGTAAGAATTATGTGTATGTTAAAAGTTAAGCAACACACACAAACCAGATAAAAGACCAGAAAATTACAAACTCGAGTTGTGTTTGGAAATGCAGAAAGAAGCTTCATCAAACAGAAATTTAACCAAGATGATTGTTTATGTACTTACTATGCAAATAAAAGTGATTCCAGTGCAATCAATGACTAAATCATGATCCTTGTCATGGTTACTGACCCCCCACCTGCCACTTTCTGTGCACGCATACTCGCCTCCAAGACCTCATTAAGCTCAGACTAACCTGTGCTCCTGTAGTGAAATAATACTTCTTTTGTGTTAGTTAGTAGCAATTACATTCAATGAAAAAAAAAATCTTGGAACGCTTGGAACGGCAATGAATCTGTTAAAACTAGATTTAGAAACAGGACCTCAGTAAAGACATGGCAACACAATTAATGCTGGATAGCATTGATAGATATTGCACTTTAGTGGTGAAACTTCCCTCTACTACTATGAATGAAGAAAACCAAGTGCCATGCAGTGATCCTGGGATTTTTACAGGTCCTCCAGGAAGTTACCCAGAAGTTATACAGTCTATGCACACCACACACCAATGGCTATAAAGGGGGTTTATTTTGAAAAGCAGGAGCGGAAGCAGCTTGTTTCATGGCCGTCGACTTCACGGCGGAGTGAGTCGAGGCGGAGCGGAGCCGCAGCGCTCAGATCAAACGTCCTCACAGACACAGACACACAGAGAGGAGCTCAACGTCCAGGCTTCACCTCCTCCTCCGGATCTGCTCCTCTCCATCATGGACCCTCGAGTCCTGCTCTCGGCCGGATAAACTCTGGACTTATACTCGTGCCATGGGAATATACGGCGTGCGCGCGCGGCCCCGTGGATCTATACTGACTTGATGGACAGCATGTCACCGCAGCAGGGGACCATGGGACAGAACCGCTCCGACTCTCTGACGGGGGACTGCAAGGCGCCCCCCGACAACAAAAAGGTACCGGTGAGGCTGCCGTGTGGGGCCGTGTGGGACCGTGTGGGGCCGTGTGGGACCGTGTGGGACCCTGCGGTGGGTGCTGATGGAGGCTCGCGCTCAGGGTCTGTCAGGAGACATGAGTGTAGTCCAGTTAGTCTCTGAGGAGATGTGAAACTGTGTCACAGACCGAAAACAACCATGAACTGTCTCTTAGTCCGGGTTTTTTTAAAAGCTCTAATAGGTTTCTATATGAAAGCTCTTGTTTTGTTTTGGTTTTGTTTTGACCGCATTGATTTCTATCATTTTCAATATTCAGCTTTCCCCATTATTCTTGCAAAGCTGCTTCTAGTGGAGGTCACTTTTTGGATAATGGTTATGTGGGTGGTGGTGACTTGTTGGTTTTTCAACAACGAGCAGCTATTTAAAGATTTTCCTAAGGTTTGTTTTATCGGATCTTTATTCTATGATTCAGTTTGATTTTTTTTAATCCGGTGAATTTCTCGATTTCTGAGCAAGTTTATGAAGAATTTGAAAAAAAAAACCCTCTCTGTGTTTTGTTCTCTATTTTGCAGTAATGTTACCAAATCCTGTTTTGATTCGACCTTTAACCGAGAAAAATCCCAAATCTCCATCTTCTCTAGATCTGGACTTTGCTGGTGTGTTATCCTGAATAACACAGTATGTGGCTGAGCTCAGGGTCCAGATAACGGATCATGATGACAGTATCATCACACAGACAGAGGACTGATTCTGACTGCTATTAGTCACATTACTCAGGGCAGCCAACACAGTTAAAACACCTCAGTCTGAAATTTGAATCTTTATCCTTGACTTTCCTGTAAATGCATTCTTGCTGTTGCTTGTTGTAGTTTTCTTTGTCCAGGTTTGGTCTTTGACACTGATTGATTCTGATAGATAGAAGAGGCGAATCTCCAGCAGCTGCTTTAAGTTGTAGTAAACAGCGCCCCCTTCCAGCGCATGTTTAAAAGGTGTAACTGCATCTTTCAGCAGGCGGGATGCGAGGTGGGCTTATTTTGTGGCAAATGTTTGAATAAAAGGTTACTCGTAAACTGTTACATTAGCAGGAAAGACAACATCAGTGACATCAACAGATGAAACTTTTCTGATAATATTACAGTCTGCCTTTATTATGCCTTGAAATAACCTTTATTGTCTTGTTTCTATTTGTACAAACAAGGCAGAGCAGAGCTTATTTACCAGAATTGTAATGGCAAGAAACTCTAACCAACCCAGATCTATTCACTGTGTAAACTTGGCTGCAGATGAATCAAAAGCAAAGCATGATGGTTCACAGCTCCTGTACATCAAGTGAAGTAGTTAAGTACTGGCGTGGTGTTGTCCTCACTTTTTGGCAGCAGAACACTGATTTTGATGTGTCACTCATTCCCAGCCCTGGGCTTGTTGTTCATCAATTTTGGCCTCATGATTCTACAAATGTTGCAACTGTAGCTTTAGTAAGTTGTGACAAATGAGCTGGCAGAGAGCAGAGGAACCGGAGCTCTGCTTTGTCATCACTCACCCAGATGCTCTGCGTAAATGTGGAGTTCCTGCATGCCTCCCTTCACTCAGGAGATCTTTGTGTCGAGGTGTTTTTGTCAGAAAGTTTGTCTTGAGTTGCACTTGACATGCGTGACAGGAACATGCTTTACATGTAGACTGAATATAGCAATGGAGGGGGCGGGGGCAGTCGAATAGATGGCAGTGATGCAGTGCTCACAGTATGGATGCTAACAGCTAACAGAAGAAGAAGATTAGGCCATGGTGAATGTACACAACAAAAGGAGGAGGAGCTTACTTATCTGTGAAAAAAAGGAGCTTGTTTGCCAACTAAATAACTTGTATTGCTTGTTATTGTCAACAGAAGCTTTGGCAAGGCCAGCGTAAACAAGTGGCTGGTTCAGATATGTGCTTCACCAGTTCCACATAAAAACATGACGTAACCCCAACGCAGCTGTACCGGCATTTTCACTGGAAGGTGTTGAGGTGAGAGATGAATATGGATGGCTGCTGCCACACGTGACCCACGCTGGAAATGTTCCTGAACATGTCAGGGATGGACTGCATGTGTGAAGGGGATCATGCCAACAACAGTGTCGACTTACGAGTGTTACTGTCGTCTGTAAGTCATAAAACGTGTTCTACTGTGTCTGGAGAACAATAGTGCTCTACCTATGGGATTTGTATGGGAAATTGCTGACTTTGCAGAATTAACTGGGTCAGTTTCTTACGTGAAACAAACCAAAGCTAAACCAGAATATTTTCCACAAACCCAATGAAACGACCCAAAATGGAATGAAATAGTTGTCAAGGCAATTTCATAGCTACGTGACAAATGTGAAGAAATCACAGCACATGTGTGTTGTCTTTTCCTCTGGGCCTTCTTGTGGGTCCGGCCTCTGATCTCAGGCCAGGTTTGTCACTGTGAAGTCTGGATTTCCAAAACACTATGTTTGAGGAAATGTAAATTAGATGCATCTTTCTTTCCTCCAAGCGCTCAGTCTAGAGTCCCATGATGCGTATCCTGTTACGTTTTGTGTTGCACTGCAGTAACTTGGGCCTGTATGACCGACACGAGTCCGATTCCTCCTTCCACAGTTCCAGTTAGAGGAATGTGAGCCCCTCACTGCAAAATGAATTTAGGAAACAAAGTCTTTTTTAATTTCTGCCTCTACTTTTGACACAAACTGAATGGGTGTAGTGTAGGTTTGGGGGGGTGGGGGCAGCTGCAGCATGATTAGGGCTCACATGGTTTTGGTATGTTTTAAATAAATCAGGTTTAATTGCAATAGCTGCGGCGGCCACAGGCATGCCTTTCACACTGCTGCGAGGGAGCGAACACTTTATCATGTTACAGTCAGAATATATGAGGGATCATAAACATTGCGCAACTTCTAGACAACATATTGCTCTACTTCAGTCTCCCTTGGTCACTTAGTTTTCATTTGGTCACCATCATTCAACATTTAGCTCACTTCCTCTTTTCCACTTTTTCCTCTGTGCTGCCTTCATTTCTGCTTTTTCTTAAACTCACTCTCTCTCTCTCTCTCTCTGTCTCTCTCTCTCTCTCTCTGTCTCTCTCTCTCTCTGTCTCTGTCTCTCTCTCTCTCTGTCTCTGTCTCTGTCTCTCTCTCTCTCTCTCTTTGTCTCTCTGTCTCTGTCTCTCTCTCTCTCTGTCCCTCTCTCTCTTCCTATCTCTCACACACTCACACACAGATTCTGGAGTTTAGTCTATTTCCCTGTCTGCCTGTATTTCCTGCACTGATCAGGGATGACAACCAGCCTCAAGCACTCCATAAACATTACATGTTATTCATAATGGGATGCAAACCAAAAACAACAGTGCATCACCATCACCTTCAGTCCCCACTCGCTCTGACCCTGACCCCTCCCCCCCCTCTCTCTCTGTGATTATGTAGAAAATGAAGACCTTGGCCCAGAGAAGACAGTCAGCTCCCTCACTGGTCATCAGCAAAGCACTTACCAGATCGAGAAGCACGTCCAGGTATGAGAACACACACACACACACACACACACACACACACACACACACACACACACACACACACAGCAGGCTTTCACAACAATGAGCTGGTGTGGTGCTGACATCATTGTTGGCCTGCAGTTACTCAGTGGAGCCATGACTTCTCTCAGTAGACGGTGTGACAGATGTAGCTGCTGCAGAGCGCACCACTGGAAGAGAACTTCACTCAGTCAGTACGAGTCTCACCACATCGTTTCTGAGAAAATGCACTTTTATAATTTGCTCAAATCTCGAAGTTGACTGTTTTTTCCAGCTTCTTCTGAGTTCTTGACAAACTTTTGGTACCTCTCACTAATAAGGCATATTTGAAAGGGTTTATAAGTATAAGTCTGACTAATAGCTTTACTTAATTAACGTTTGACACGTAGGCACTTAACTCCTAGACCAATACTCATAACTAACTAATAAGTCGATTGTTAAAAGAAGCTTCCAAACATGAATAACTTTCCAACATTTATAATTGCAGATAACTTCATATGTTCTCATTGCCTTTATGAATGATTTACCAATATATTTCAGTGTAAACCTAGTGCCCTTTGATGGATGCTTGATGCATTCATTGACTCATTGTTTTTCACTGATATCTCTCAGCCAACCAGCCCCAGAAGCAGACACACATAATGAAACTGGGAGGTTTAAGTCACGGCACTGAACACAAACAAAATCTAGGTGAAGAAAGTGAGCAGAGGTGGAAAGTTAACTCTGGCTTATGTGCTCTCCCTGAACAAATACAGACTGCAGAATAGAAGAGTTTGAAACTGACTTTCCAGAAGTGAGAGGCCTCCCGGAGTCCTTCATGGCTGACAGGGGTTTAAACGCTCCCTCCTCCCAGAGCCATCGGGCTGTTCATCACCCTCGTATCGCACAGATCCTTCCTCCTCCTTTAAAAGGCTCGGAAACAAGCCATTACAAACCCCTCGGGGAGGGTCTTTATTTACTAGAATCTTTGTCTCATATGTCTTTGGCGATGCCAGCTTTTTGGGGGGATTTTAGAGAAAAAAAACTTTGAAGGAATTTCATGGATCTTTCAGACTTTGAAGAAAAATGGACTTGTTGCAGAGAAACAAACAGTTTGAAGTGAAATTCTTGATTCTAGGGGAAGTGCATGAGGACCCCTGAGGGACTGTTGTGGACCTCCATATGGATGTGGGCTGAAAATCCTCAAAATGCTCCTCAAAGCACTTTTAGGCTGAAGAAATAGGTTTTTATGCCGTTATGATTTCTCCACTGAGCAAATGCCTGGGGACGAAACTGGACTGTCTGACATGTTTATGATGTGTGTGTATGAGCCAGTGGCAGTTTGATCAGGCTGGGCTGCAGCACGCTGAAGTGTGAGACTGGACCATTTAGACCAGTGCTGAGGGAAACACTCCACACCGTTAAATGGGTCAGTGCCCTGCGGCGTGTGTGTTTGCATGTGTATGTGTGAGCTGAAGAAAGTGAGAAAGACAACTCACTTATTCAGGTTGTAGGCACAGGGAAAGGGCGAGACAGGCAGACTATTGAGTGAGAGTCGCTTAGTCTGACTGGGGTGTGTGTGTGTGTGTGTGTGTGTGTGTGTGTGTGTGTGTGTGTGTGTGTGTGTGTGTGTGTGTGTGTCTGTGTGTGTGTGTGTGTGTCTGTGTGTGTGTGTGTGTGTGTGTCTGTGTGTCTGTGTGTGTGTGTGTGTGTGTGTGTGTGTGTGTGTGTGTGTGTGTGTGTCTCGGGACGTATGGAGCCAGTGCTTGACACTCTTGGCTGCCACCCTTAACCTTTGACCTCTCACCAGGAGGTGTAGGGGCCAGTGAGGGTCACCTGGGGTCAACACCTCCCATGTCAGTGAGTGTGTGAGGTGTTCATTAATGTCCGGATGACACACGGATATGTGTGTGCAGGGGGTCTCACCAGGGGAGAGATGTGAAATTAAAGTGGTCAGGTAACTCACAGTAGGTAAGGGTGGAGGGTCATGGTAGTGATTATTGTGAATTTCTGTCATTTTTTCTCCATTGATTTAGTTAAAGTTCTTGGTTTTTTTGTAATTAATTCATACTTGTTTGAAAAGCTTCTCAGACCGTGCAATGCTTTGGTAACTGTTGGAGAAGAACTGTAACACCCCAAAGTCCTATGAATGCAGTTTTACCAGATATATCAGTTTTGCCAACAACACTTTGCAGTGGCTTATTGGTCATTGCATTCCCACTGTGGTCTTTATTTGAGTAAATCATTGGCTCAGGCCTTATGACAAAGAGAGGAAAGGAACTGAAATATTATATGTATCAATCACTGCACCGGAGGACAATTAGAATTCTGAGCACAGTCTAAAAGCACTTCTGCTCTCGTGTTCAAGTCATCAGATCTTTTGGATTCAGGCCGCTTTCAGTCATTTTCAGTCAAAACCTCTTTGAGGCAACCACCAGACCACTTCAGGCCAAAGGTCTCTTCTCACAAGAATAGCACTGCATTTGCACAGCAACTGGTGGAACCTTGGCGAATTCATAATGAAACTGTGAAAGCCACAAAATCAAAGGAAAATACTTTGCAACCTTTCAGAGTTTTTTTTTCTGCCTGTCTTTATTTTGTTCTTTGCCCCGTTCATTTCCCTCCATTCTTAGCTTGTACAGCCATTAAAGTGCATCAACCTTGAGTCTCACAGTCATAAATGGTTATGCACTTGTCCACTGTGCACCAGGCCCTTTGTTGATACCGCGTTTCGAAGCACTGAATCACAGTCATTGTGGCCCCTTTAATGTTGGACTGCTGTAGCCAGGAGCATCAGCTGCATCCCTGAATATGAATATAAACACATCACTGATGGTTTTTACTTCTTTTCCTTACCTTTGTGATGACTCCTTCTGTTGCTCCTCTGTCCTGCATTTCCCATCAGGCCAAGAGGCACTGAAAAGATCTCTGGCCTTCAGCTCAGCCACTTACATCATCTCCACGCACACATGTACATGATCCAGAAGTATAACCTCATCCCTCAGCCTCCAGGGTTACAGTACTGGCTTCAAATCGTAATAGAATAAGTCCCCCCTCCTCAGGCACTGACATCTATACTGCAGGGAGGAAAGTGGTCGGACCATAAAGCATAAAAACATGTGATTGGCTGACACCCCTGACCTCACACTCTCACTCACTCACTCACTATAAGCCGTGACAAAGTAACACACAGACACACGCAAATCCAAAAAACACCTGACTATAAACACACACACACACACGCATGCATGCGGACCGAGACACAAAGCACAGACATGCATACAGTTGGTTCATGTTGTAATCCACACACGCTGTCTGTCAACCTGTCTGTCCATTCTTCACGCACCACCACAGACAGACACATGTTTGTGTTGAAGGTGAAAGATTGAAAGAAGATCCTTCCTCACAGTGAAATAGCTAAGATTCTGCATTGGCTCATGGGAATTCTAATTGTGAAGAAATGACTCACCTGACCTTTAATACAGACGTCAGGAGATTACTGTATTTATTTAACCTCAGTTCTAATGCCATTGAACCTGGAGCCCTTACCTGCACCAAGCTCTTAGAAAAAGCAAGGAAATGTCCTCAGTTTGGGTGATGTTTGATTTATCCGGTTGTGTGAGGACATTTGCTTGTGCACACATCTTAAGTGAATCACTATCACATCGCCGACTTTCCACTTTTGCTGTTTTTTTTTTTTACCCCAGCAAGAGTTCACATGTTGTGTAAGGAGCAACAGAGAGGAGAGGTTTGTTCTCCAGCCAGCAGCCCTCTCTTCATTCAGCTCTTCTTCAATCGATGCCATGAACACTTACAACGTGTTGGAGCCCTGGAGTCAGAGGCAGATCAGCTGCAGACAAACTGATGATACCCAGGATACAGACACACACATAAACACAGAGAGAGAGAGAGACAGAGAGAGAGAGAGAGAGAGAGAGAGAGTCCTGCTCGGGGTTATGAATAAAGCTGAGCAGATGGACAGTGTTATATAAGTGTGTGTCAGTCTGCTCGGTCTGCGTGGACCCACTGATGTCTGAAGTGATGTTATGTTAAGCTATTGGGTGCATTAAGGTCAGGAAAAACAAAACCCAGATGGAGCTGAATGAGAGAGAATAACAGTTGAATGAGTGACGGCAGGAGAGATAGAAATGAGCTGAGACGGTGGACATGTCAGCAGTGAACAAAGCCACAGAGAGAAAGTCACAGCTGTTTGTCCAGCTGCCGTCCTCAGGGTGTATACTTACAGGTGTGTGTGTGTGTGTGTGTGTGTGTGTGTGTGTGTGTGTGTGTGTGTGTGTGTGTGTGTGTGTGCACGTCAGTCAAGGTTCTGTCCATGACTAAGACTTCCTCTTCCCAGCCTCCACACAACCCAACCAAGTGAATCACATGTGTGTGTGAGTGTAAGCAGACATGTCTCTCAACATGAAGGGTCGCTCCGTCTCTGTCTCTTGCTGGAGTTTGGACAAGTAACGTCACTTCAGATCTGTCTCTTAGTTATGATAGGAGCCTCTTCTTCTTGTTATCTTTGTTACTTTGGCCTTCATTTCTGAAACCCAGCCTTCGTCCTCCATCAGTCTGTTGCTCCATGCCTTTGTCCTTCTTTGTCTTATACCCTAATTCTTTTGGTCAGTTTTGTGATTCTACTTCTAATGGAGTTGTCTAAGACTAGAGCAGTTTGTGATGTTGTCAAAGCTCTACTTTGTGATTTATGCTGATGCGATATATTGAAGCTTTATATACAAATCATGTCCGATGCTGCTTCATTATTCATGCTGGAGCATTAGTATGCTGTGTTGTGTGCTTCATTGTACACTGGCCCCTAATTGTGTTCAAAAAGTCAACAGCCCCCCCCCACAGTGCCGTGCCTCTGACAAAGCGGGCCATGTATGCGCGGGCTGGCTGAGCACTCAATTTATCAACATCACATGATGTACAATGGAGCCATTAGCTTGTCATCCATCAGATTGAAAGGGCGGCCGGCTCAGCTGTCAGTCTCACATTCAGGGGGGGGGGACGCGTGGTGAATACAGAAGATGTTGTCTTTTTTGGGGCAGCGACATGTGAAAGGGGCTTTACAGGAAAGGTTGGTATCACTGTGTGTGTGTTGGTGTGTTGGCTCTGCTGACAGGAACATTTCCCAGTTCTGCGTGGACAATAAGAACAGAGGAGGATGTGTGGATCAAGTCAATGGGAATTTTTGAGACTTATGCACCCAAAAATCCCCCCAGCATCCCTCTGCAGGGGCGTTGTCCCCCTGTGCTGTCCTCCTCAGGCGGCAGGACACTAACACTGCTGCCATGTTGAAACATCCCATAGACGGTGAGCTGAGCTTTGATGCTGGGTGAGTCACACGTCAAAGACAGACAAGACTCATTTTGAACTCTCTGAACTTTATTGGATACATTTGGACAAAGGGAAGGGGAAAATCTCGAGGCATGTCAAAGAATGACTGTCCAGAAATGAAGATTTACATGTTGTTGCTGCTCTCTCCTTACAGAGAATGAAAGGAAGGCTTGATTTGTAGCCGTGGAGGGGTGCAGGACTTATGTACAGTAAACCACATGGAAGGTATTTTCTTCTCTCCAGGAACAATAGCTGATTGTTTTGCAACTGCTGATTCTGTAATTGTTATAGCAACATGGTGTCATGTCCTTTCATACAGTAAGCACTGCCCCATTCCTCAGCCATGTTTTACTCCCAGACAGTTTGAGTGAGTTTTCAACTCCTGGTTTTGAAGGGCGATGTGTCCCACCGAGCATAAACCCTTAATTGGCTACACTCATCACTTTGAACTGAATTCACTCGGCTTTCTGTGGATGTATTTTTGGATGACACACAAAGACACAAAGAGGGAAGCACTCCAGCGCAGTCATCTATTCTTCCTTAATTAATTACGTAACCAATCACTTATGCAATGTAGCTGGAAGGATTTTGGCGTATGAGAGAATCCAAGTCTTCCCAGCAGGACTCAGAGAGCTCTGTGCTTTGGTGGAAGTGTGTCCTTGTGGGTATCAGGGATGTGCATGTGCAAGAGAGGGAAAAGCAGAAAGCATGTGAAGAAGTGGGTGTGTACATGCGTGAGAGAGCAGACAGTATGTGTGCATGTTTGTGTACATAAAAGAGACACAGAGAGGCAGAGACGGAGATAGAAAATGTGCATATTTGTGTGCGTAAGTGGAGATTTAGGTCTTTTATCTGGTAGTGAAGGGTAAACAGGAAAGAATGGAAGCTCTCCAGCTATTTCCTCTTCCTCCAAAAACTCCCCTCCAGTTCTCATCTGTCCATCAGCGCCACAGATTGACAGCAGGGGAACAGATAGAAGATAGACACTTTGAATTAAAACAAAATTCTGAGATGCTTCATTAGCAAGAAAGTATTTTTATAGAGCTTTGCAAAATTATGGTTACATAAGGCTTAATTGAAAGGAGAAAAGAAAAAAAGGGGGGGGGGGTAAAAAGGTTAAATATATAAAAACAAGATGAAGGAAGTTTTTTGGTTCCTTGCAAAAGAAAATTTTGCAATTTGACCATTTAACCACACATAGTAGTAAATGCTCTATAAATTCTCTCAGGAGCGCCTTGTCCCAGCTCAGCTTTTTCTGAGTGTTAACAGAGCCATCTTTGTACAGCACCAAAAGATGCAAATAATAAAAGTCCAAAATGTATTTTATGGACAACGATCGATTGTTTGTGTGGTTGCAGCTGTGAGGCATCAGTAGAGGAAATGCAAATAACGAGGTAAATATTCCACTTTTAGACTTTAACTAGGCTACAAACGCTGTTTTGACACTGAAATCTTTTCACAGTGTTTTCCATGTTTTTTAGTTACATGCTTGCTTTTGCATCATTATTCCACTCTTGAGGCGTTTGGAAAATCCTCCAGCGTTACAGCAGCAAAGTGAAAACAGTGGGATAGATAGAGCTAAATACAAAGTGTTCAGGGTTATTCAGGTTTAGCTGAAAACTCTGTCTTGTTAAATTGTGAGCGAACTCAGCTTGTTGCATTTGAACACGGCTCTGCACGTTCACTTCATGGAGCTGCATCTTCTTCTTCTGACGGTCACTCAGCAGCTGTATTGTAACACTTCGTAGTAAGTGCCTTGCTCAATGGCCATTTTTCAATAGTTGTTTAGACAGTTGAAGAGAATTTGACCATTTGCCATCCTGGGACTCTCTCTCACTCCAACTGCAGTCAGTAAATACAGATAATAAAGCCCCATGAGACAAATTAGTAATATGTGATACCATGTTAGATAAAGCTTGTTTAGAGTGGAGCATCCAAACACATCCAGACTACAAATGTCTCCTTTGGGGATCAATACTGCATTTCACTCTTTGTCTCTGAGCTGAGTGTTTGTCTTGGTTTTGTCCCCCAGGGAAAGCTGCCTGACGCCAGTCAGCCCAGAGTCCTGTCCCCTTGTCCAGGCCTGCTTGGCTGAGTGTCCGGGCCGTGTGTTCCTGGGTCACGCCCAAACACAACTGAAGACGGGGCTGCAGACCCAGGAGAGACACCTCTTTCTCTTCACAGACACGCTGCTGGTCGCCAAGGCCAAGTAAGTCTCCTTTTGTGTGTCTTTGAAACGACAGAGAGAATGAAGGAGTGCATGTTTATGTGGTCAGGAGAGAAAAGGGAGACATGGAGACATAAACAGGAAAAAATAGAGCGAAACAAATGTGAGAAACAAAGAAGCAACATTTCATCTGTTCCTTGTTGTTTCTTTAAAGCTGATAGCAAAAAAAACCCATTTTGTGCAGGATGGAGTTACATCCCTCTGCTATTTTCCCCTCAGCTCTCCTTCCCTCACTCCCGTCTTTCACTTCTCCCTCCCTCATTTTCTTCCCAGTATATAATTATTTCCCAGCCAATTAAATCCATCTGAAGCCTGGCTCAGATCAAAGCCACACTGGCCTGCCTTGGGCCAACAGAACGGGGCTCCCCACCCACAAGCTGCACAAACTGCAACACACACTCAAAAATAGAAACCTAAAGAGCACATTGATGTTTTTGAAGTCCACAAACACACACATGCGTGCACTCGCAACACACACACATATAAACACACAGACATGTGGAGACGGAAACGGAGTTCTGCTGTGTGTACTTATGCACTTACTGTACACACACACACCCCTCAATGCAGACACAGCAGGACCTCTGTGGTCATGTGCTCGTGGGCGGAGCTGACCTTCCAGCACAGAGAGTATATGCTATAATTGGCTATTACATTGTGGCTGAACACAGGGTGAGTTAGAGGAATGTGTTGGTATGTGTATGTTTGAAAAAGAGAGAGAGAAGAAGTTAAATGATGTGTAATAGCAGGGAGACTATATGTGTATGCCACATGCGTGCAGTTGGAGTTTTTCCCTCTATAATCACAGATAGAGTGGTGGATAAATACACTTCTACTGAGCATGACTGTCTGAAAATGCTGGAAATAGCTCTATCGTTTCACAGTTCTAATCTGTATGAACCATTTCTTGAAGGATTGCCATATGTTTTATGAAGGAAATGTAAAGTTAGATTGTAACACTAGAGGATCCAAGTTTGTTCCTTGTGGAACCCCTTGATGAGAGACATTCAGGTTTTAATGCAATCTTTTACAAAGGAACTTTCTGACTTTCTTCAGACATTTATGAAGCAACAATTAACACATTTTTACTGATTGCACATTCTCAAATGTGTCAATTCTGCCTTTTCTGTTCTTGATTGCCGTAAATTTAATATGTTTGAAATGTGGACTCATGCTCAGACAAAACAAACAATTTAGAGATGTCATGTTGTGCAGTGGGAAATTCTGATGGGCATTTTTACTATTTTCTGTTACAGATTGAGACTGATTAATTGACAATGAATATAACTGTTAGATCTTGTTAGAGCCCAAGTCTAGTTTAACGTTGCTCACTGTGCCTTCTGCAGGTCTCCCACTCATTTCAAGGTGAAGGCCCAGGCCCGAGTGTGTGAGATGTGGACGGCCAGCTGCATAGAGGAAGTGTGTGAGGGAAGCACTAGCCTGGAGAAGAGCTTCGTCATGGGCTGGCCTACCTGCAACTATGTGGCCACCTTCAGGTACACATACACACAGTACAGTATATGGGAGTTGCTTACATTTGACAAAATGAATTCCTGGAAGGTGAATTGTGCTTTTAAATTTCCAAATTATCCTAATCCGATCAAACAGGAGCAATTCGCTTAAGTGTCTCTTATGTAACTTCATTCCGTACATCTGCTTGCATTGCATGTTAGTTATTCATGACAAGCACATTAAACATAGTCCTAAAAAGCCTGTCTGACTCGCTCCAGAGAACTTCTGAAAGAGTACACTATGTACTGAGGTGCTAATGCACAGTGCAGAGGGGAACTAAAATCTGAACACGCAACCACAAAATCCCTAAACCCTTAAGCTCGGCGGCACTTCCCAGTCGTAAAGCTGCTCAGTCCAACCACAGCAAGACTAGAGCAGATAACCAACACACGCACGACAGGCCCAAACATGCAACACACATACAAATACATCTGAATATTTTACACTCTATATTTGCACTTTCGTCAAAGGCGGGCGCACATTTGTCCTTATTCACACAGCCTCATCACTCAGCCATCGGCAGGAATTCAGTCATAGCCCGGGGCGAAGTCTGCTGTTTAGCCAGTGGGAATTACATAACAGGCAAACAGACAGTTGCTTTTAAATGATTTCCTCTGATTATGTTTTATCACCCTCTTTACTCCTCTTCAGCTCCGAGGAGCACAAGGACAAGTGGTTGGCACTCATCAAAAGGTAAATGTTTGGCTCTACCCTGCACTGGATTGTTTCAGTGTCGTAGCTCGCAGCTCATCTCGCAAATCAAATTTTCCTTAAAGGGCAGGAAAGATTTGATGTGGATGGAAGAGAGCAAATAGAAACCAGCTCAACTTGAATGAGAGTTAACACAGAGCGAATAAAGAGGGATTAACTGGCCCGACAAAAGTTGAATTTATGATGTGATCCACTATGATGAGTGCAGTCAAATCTAAACTAAAGCTTTACAAAGGATGAGTACATTGTATTTACAGCTAAGATGAATGATGTGATTTTTACATGCTGGAATTAGCTCCAAATGTTAGTCTCCTATCCTGGAGAATTAGATTGATTTTATGAACTTTAGATGTATATAAGCTAATTTTTCCTTTGTTTTTCCCCAACACAGTCGGATAACTGAGGGAAAAGAGAAGGACGACCCCAAGACTATTCCTCTGAAGATATTTGCAAAGGATATTGGAAACTGTGCATATGTAAGATTCTCTTCTTTCCTCTGTGATTTTTTTATTGTGTCTGTCAGGGTAATGAAGGACATTACTATCAATGCTACCATTTATATAACGTGCAAACAATGAGATATTTCACTAATGTCTCCAAAATGTTTCCACCAGGCCAAGACACTGGCGGTCAGCAACAATGACAGCACCACTGATGTCATCCGCATGGCTCTGCTGCAGTTTGGCATATCAGTGAGTACCAGACCACTGCTGACACTCAGCTCTTTATCCAGTGACTGTACTTTGATATGATGGCAAGAGTTTCAGGCCGGTGTAGCTATCCAGTCTGGATGTTAGAAATAAGGCTCATTAATCATCCACATTTGCTGAGAGAATCAATATTTGAGTGTCCAAACAAAGTCATACCAGATTGTGAAGCATGCATGCAAAGCAATGGAAGCATAGTTTGTAGAATAGTTTTTTGGATTTGTACTTCTTTATACCACAGATGTGAATTGATGAAGGTAGCTCAGCAGGTAAAAGCAGGCAAGACGTGGAAAAGTAGCCGACTTTCTCATTTAAATGTCAATGTATTTGTTAAGCTCTTTTTCTCTTCTAGGGCTGCGTGAAAGACCACCGGCTGTGGGTGAGCTCCAGTAAGGACGACCCTCCATACCCTCTCATTGGTGAGCCCACCTCATAGATATGAAGTAAATCTTTTCCCTTTCAAGATGCTGTTAACAAAGGTACTTCATCTCCTAATGTGCTGGATAACATTTTTGACACAACCAGTATCCAAAGTGTGTATGTGTGAAAGTAAGAGTGATTCTGAAAACTCGCATACTTGTATGATACATCTTTCATAAGTTCATTTAAGTTGAACAAAAAGCTTCTGTCTCATCCTCCCCACAATGGTGAATACCCACAGTGGGGGTCACTCCTGTACAAGCATCAGCAGAGCACCAGAAAGCTAACATCTGGGAGCATTTCGGAGCAGTTCATCTTTTGTCACAGTGGTATTTCCGTGACGTTCTGTTGCCATAATCTTTTGTTCTGTAGCTCACGCTGAATTCCTGACATGTCAGTTCAATACCGCTGATTCATCGCTGCACGGCACAAGCTCTGCCCTAATTTTTAGCAGATTTTTGCCTTGGCTGCGCGTACACAGACTCATGAGCTCTGACCTCTGGACCTTGACCTCTCACTCAGGCCACGAGTTTCCCTTCAGCATTAAGATGAGCCACATTCGGGATGGTGGGAGCAGTGGGGGAGGACTGGGAGGAGGAGCAGGGAGGGATCCAACCAGTCCCACAGACTGTCCAGGGGTGCTGCTGCTGGACCAGTGTCTCCCCCCGGACACCCAGTGCCAGTTCATCCTCAAACCCAGCAAGGTTGCCCCGGGACAAGTGCCTCTTATAGGTAAGGACGGGGCTGTAGTTCCCATTGTGGGGGTCAGACCCTTTTCATGGGGTCACATGATGTTTTTTTTTTTTTTTACACAAGTGAGTATGTTTCAGAATTAAAAGCAACTTTGCATATAGGCAGCTTCAAATACCTGCACGAGGTTAAAGTCTGAAAGCTCTTTGAACTTCAAAACAAAGAACTTCTGCTGCACACTAAAGTGAGCTATCAGCTGACTCTCTGGTGCTGCCAGAGGAAGAGAGAAAGAGCTGAAACAACACTGATGAGAATGTATCTGTCATGTGAGAGTGTGGAGGCACCAGGATTGTTTAAGGCAAACATTTGACTTTTGTCATTCTTCTAACATAAAAATGTGGCCTAGTCAAGCCGTCATGCTGTTTGTCATATTTCATATATTTGTGTATTTTATATTTTTTGTGAGAAAGTTGCAACCACAAGGTGTATTCCAAAAAGTAGATAGTCAATTTGCCCTCAGACCAAACATCTCAGTGCGTTAAGTGTTGAAACAAGCATATACTGTCACCAGTGTTCATATGCTCCTGGATCTTTATTGAGAAAGATGAAGAGCAGTGAAAGTATGTGCTGTGACACAGAACTGTGAAAAATAGATAGATCAACATGACAGTTGAGGTTTTTAAGTAGATGGTTGGTCAGAAAATATCCATCCATAAATCAAATTCCTCATAAAACCACATGAGGAAATATGAGGGTGCAGAAGTATTAATGCAGAACACAGAGTACTTCCTCAGAATCTCTTTCACTTACATAATCCATTTCACTTTCGTTGTCTTCATTCGTGACACTTCAAACACACGGTTATGTTGTTAGTCCTGAGGATGAGTCAGGGGTGAGCGAGAAGAAAAGGAGTCAAGGAAAGCGGTGGGAACGGAGGGTTTAGCGGACGAGGGGTTGCAGCAGGGGTTAGGAGAGACGCAGCGTCCAAACCAGAAAAACATCAGACAGACAAAGAGGAAGAAACCCCAGAATGTGAGAATGGGAAGATGGAAAGTGAAAAGCGATGACACAGCTATTGAGTAAGTCTGAAGGTCAGCGAAGGTGAAGGAAAAAGAAACAGCAGTCTGTAGCAGATTGGGATAGAAGAATTGACAGAGGGAGAGAAGAGGAGACCTCGAAAGTGAGAGGGACAGAAAGATGAGGCGGAGGAGAAAGGAAAACAAGAGGACGGTGGACAGGAGTCATGGGGATACAGAGACCGAGATGGAAAAAGGAGGAGATGAGGTTTCGAGGAAAACAAGTTTGAGGAGAAAATGTGTGTGTTTTCCAGTCAAGGAGGCTTCGGTTTGCCAACCACAAGCTTTGCCTCGGATTCTTTCACCTCAAGCAGAACAGCATCTTACATAATGGCTCCATACCAGCCTGGCCACCACAGAGGCCTAATGGCTCACACCCATCCCAAAGCTAAGGCATGTGTTATTCATTGAGTGGTAGCCATGGCAGAAGCTCGCCTCAAACAATCCTGCAGGCAATTCTGTCTGAATGTTACAAACTAATTGGTCTGTGTTAAAGAAACTTGAGTGATGATTTTTTTCCCCCAACATTTTGCAAATTGCTCCAAGACTTGACAACATGCGTTCCAGAGATCGATCTGAGCTACCTCCACTTGTGTAATAGCATCAGTGTTGATGACAAACCAGAAATGCCGTGGCTTTTGGCAGACTGTGGTGGTGGCGTGAACAGCAAGTTCCTCATTGACACAAACAAACATTCAGGTTCTGACTGAGCGCTGCTTCACTCCACCATTCACCACGGACACTGCTGAGATGAGGATGCACAACAGCAGCTCTTCATATGTGTGTGTGTTGTGTCCCTACCAATGGGTTATATGCAGAGGTCAAAGTTCCCAGTTTGCATGTAGCATGACTGAAGTGGGACAAAACAATGGATCTTAATCTAAATAGTTGTTAATGTGTGGTGTGAACACATTTTAGCCAGTAACGTAAAGTAAAGTATCTAAGTTTGATATCCAGTCCAATTCACAAAACAAAGTCTAGTATTTGCCATAACTTGTCAGTAAGCCAATATTCTGTTGTAGAGCTCGATCACCATCACATCATTCACAACAATACGCCATCAAACAGTCAGACACCCGAGTGGTTCGTCCTCTGGAGCTGCCTGCACTGCACTGTTGATTCACTGAGGGAGATTCGACTGGACGGCTTGGTTTATTTAAGGGAAGCACTGTCTTACTTTGGCTTGTTTTGGTTGAGTAAAAATATCAAGGTGTCAGGTACTAACTGCCATGTAAATCCCTTCCAAACAAACTCTTCTGGTCTGGCATCTCTATCGTCAGGACGTCGTTTATTAGTTTCTTAAAAACGCTGACGACTCGATTGTATGAAGTCTCTCAAAGTGAATTACTGGTCAAGCTAAACAAGTCTGGCCTGGTCCAGTGTTGGCCATGAAGACAAAGACTGCGTCGAGCACCACCGTTTTGCAACTGGCCAGCAGAAGATTATAGTTGGATAACAGATGCTGCCCACCCAGTCTCTCTTTCCTCATTCCCCCTCTCCAAAACTGGTCCCTGACTCGAGAGCTGTAAATCAGGCGTTACATCATTACAGCTTTCTAGTGAGGGAGGAGGTGTTTTCTGCTGAGAAGTGCCAGAACAGGCCTGTAATTCTCTTGCTGTTGAGCTTTGTTCCACAGTGTATTCAGGCACCGTGCCACAGCAGATCATTAAATAATGAATTGTATGTGAGGTATGCCACATATTTTGGCCTTTTGGGCCTCTGCGTCCTCCACCCACAGAAAGAATCTGTCGTTTGTTAGGAGAGTCCCACCCCGGGATACAAATCACAATCACTTAATAATGTAAATGTTATCATTGGCAAATCGAAGTTGTTGCAATTACACTTCACGACAATGGCCCTTTAATAGATTTACTGCTGTGTTTGCACTTTCTGCAACGTTACAGATGTCACCAGTTGTTCAGGCACATATTTTAGAGTAGCTGTCATCCAGAGTAGATCTGCAAATAATGGTTTTTTCCCCCATTATCAGTTCATCTATTGAATATTTTTTCTGTTGATTGATAGTTCATGCCCGTTACAAGTTTCCCAAGTTGACCACATTTTGGGTTTTGTCCAAATGATATAAAGCAAATCGTAAAACCAGATGTCTGTCATTTTGCTTCATAAAATAAGTCTATTATCAAAAATATTATCAGTCAATTTTCTGTCCACCAATTCACCAATTAGTTGTCTAATGAAAAAGTCTTTTCAGCTCTAAAGTCCCCCTGCAGTCACATCTTTAAAGTGTTTTTTTTTTCTATGTCCCATGAAGGCAACACAGGTTTGAGTCACACTTCACCTGCTGTTTGGTTCAGGTTTTCACTTGAATACATTTTGTGTAGAGATGAGATCAAACAGCAAATGTTTGCTGTACATTCTCATGAACATGTACTTCGATGCACACGTGGTATGCAGTTTCATAACTTCAGGAACACGTGTGCTGAGCTGGTATGTCATAAAGTACATGCAGGTGAAGTGAGGACCAGCTGGCAGACATTTAAACAGAAACAACATAGGCAGACATTGTAGACATTGTGACTTGGCACCACTGAGCAAATACTCAGCCATGAACGCACAGTGACAAGCTTGAAGAGACACACACAGCCCCATACAGGCATATATGCTTTCACACACACACACACACACACACACACACACACACACACACACAGAGAAACAAAGCTCAGATTGGTGCTCTCTCTACATCTGTTTCTCTCAGACACTGAATCAGTGCTTCTTTCTTCCTCTGTCTCCCTGTTAATATTGGCGTCTTTCTCTTAAACAATCTCCCTCTGTATCTTTTTCCCTATCTCATATAAACTGTGTCTTTGGGGCTAACTGCTACACAATTCACAACCTACCAGAACACAAAAAGTAAATCTAAGTATAAGATGTTTTGCAGAAGCTTCAGTTTTGCAGCTGCATTCTACTGACTCTGACATGAGTTAGTCAAGCAGCAGCAGCAGTCTGGTTCTGTCTGAAGCTGCAGCTCACCTCTTCCTCTTCCTCTTCCTCTTCCTCTCCACAGAGCCTGCTCAGCAGAAGTCTTTTAAAAGAAAGAGGTCCCTGATCAACTGGCCTTTCTGGAAAGGCTCCAACACACAGCTGGACGGCCTGCCCCTGTCCCCGAGCTCGCTCTCCCCCGCTCAGGGCCGGCTGTTCGGACGACCCCTGAGCTCCGTCTGCTCTCCGGACCACGGCCTGCCCAAACCTGTCATGGTGAGCCGAGTGCAGGTCACGCAGGCCGGAGGGGTCAGGACCCCGTCTGCAGGCCTCACAGCATGATTTGGGGTTTGTGGTGTGTTTGGAGAAAGGGAGATGTAGTGGTACGGCGGAGCAGAATGTTTGTTTGATGTAGCACTGTTATTACTTACTGTAAACTGTACGTCTCAGATTGATGGTTCGAGCTGCAGAAGAAATAGCCAAGAGAAGTGAAACCTCAATCTGTTGAATAAGCAATCCAGATTCTACACTCAACAAAAACGTTTCCTCTCTGATTCTATACTTTAGAAAGTGGTTCTATGTTCAAGCCTTTGCTGGGTTTAAAGTGAAAAATGAAATTATGTGGATTAAATTATTACATTTTTCTGGATTGCTGGTTGAAATGTTTACAATTTTATCTCTAATCCACTTTGAAAAACTATTTAATAACTGCTAGAAGGTTAGGTCCCTCTACTCATTGTACGTAATGAAAATTCAAGGATGCAGTAAATACTTCAAACAGATTCACCCTGTTTGACCACATGAAATTCTGATTCTGGGAAATAATGAATCACTCACTCTTTGTAAGTAATGAAAACCTGTGTGAGGCTGCAGAAAATAATTCAAACAGATTCACCCTGTTTGACCACATGAAATTCTGATTCTGGGAAGTGCTGAATCAAAAACAAAGCAAACAAACAGCAGGACATGAGAGAGCTACATTCTCTTAATCCCTGTCTCTTTGATTTCCTTTGGTTTAAAACATCCCTGGACTTCTGGTGGAATTTCTGAGCAATTAAATCCTTTGGTGTCAAGCATTAAATGCTTTGTGCTGTTTAGGGCCGAGCTGCTCCGTGTAGCTTTTGATTTCATAGCCATTAAAAACCTGGTCGTTTCTCTGTGTTGTTTGAAAACTTCAGTTCCTCTGTAATGATAAAAAGTGTTGATTAAAATATCATTAGAAGAGATTTCAGGCCGGTAAGCTTCAGTCTGCCTGCTCCCTCCAGGACATGCTGGTGTTCCTGTACCTGGAGGGGCCGTACACCAGGGGCGTCTTCAGGCGCTCAGCTGGGGCCAAAGCCTGCCGGGAGCTTCGGGACAGGCTGGACAACGGGGCCGAGGATCCGGAGATCACACACCAGTCTGTGTTCGTCATCGCTGCTGTCCTCAAGGTAACACACACACACACACACACACACACACACACACACACACACACAGCTCTGCCTCGTCTCACTGGTTTGAAAGCAGACAACAGAAAGCAGCAGTGACTGATGTGCGTCCAAAGTCACATAAGTCCAGACAGGATAATCTGTCTCGGCACAGCCAGGCAGGCTGCCAGCCACACACACAAGGTGCTCATTGTTCAGCATTCAGGCCAAACAGCCAGCACAGCGTCGGGCACCCAGGGAGCAGCTGAGGTGATTTCAGGCTTTACACAGAGCTGATTCATCTCCCTGCTCTGTTCAGGTAAAGCACTACCTGTTGTATGGACTGTGTCTCACGTGAGCAAGAAACAGTGCTGATGGTGATCAATGAGTCCATTGAAAGGACAGAGATTGATGCTAATAGTAAATGCTATTTCTCTAGTGAAAATACAGTAACATGGATGCATTTATTAAACCATGAATATGGGTCTTTTACATTGGGGCTGTTCTAATAATGTTGTCGAAGGGATACTTTTATGTATTATAGCAAACAAATTCCCATTCAGGATACACTGTATATTGTTATCTTTGCTCTAATTTCTGCTTTAAACAGTGTGATATTTTACTTTTTGACCTTATTACTTTGATGGCTATTTCTGTTAATTCCTCACGGTGTTTCATGCACGACATGGCCTCATTTCTGTGGCAACGTGGAATAAATTATTTAACATCTGTGTGTTATCAGAACTTTAGTGAGGTTTATTGTACAAACACCTAATTAAGTTAACTTAGACAAAAATGTTGCATGAAGTAATGATGAAATAAACCAGCAGTATATGAAGATACTGTTTCCAGTCAGACCTAAGTAAAGTCACCAATCGAGAATGCAACTAAAGTGAAACAAACATACAGGCAACCAAAACACAAATAAACAATTAAAGAGTTCATTGAAAACATCACCAATACAAAATAATTGTTTCTTTTAGCCCTCATTTAAAGGCATAATGTCATTTCTGCTTGCAGGACTTCCTGCGAAATGTCCCGGGCAGCGTGCTGTGTGTGGATCTGTACGAGCAGTGGATGGATGTGATGGAAGGAGACGGAGGGGACGACAGGATGCAAGCTGTCCACAGGTAGCAAATACATCATCATGCATCATAGTTACTGCCAAAAGCCTACTGCTAACTTTAAAGTAATAATATACAAGGGGTTACTGTCTGTCTCACAGGGCACACACAGTAAATCATCCAGATGGGTGAAAATGAAAGGAAGGACTTGAATGAATGAGTGTGGTGGCCCAACACCTCACTATGACACTGTGTGGTTTTTTCCTTTAATTTCACACTGTTTATGTCTGGAGAGAGAAAGAGAGACAGGCGGTGGGCATCGCTTTAGTTCCAGAAGCAACAAACTGAATTCCTTGTGCTCATGAAAATAAAAAAACAAGTGGGATGAAAGCAACAAAGGAAAAGTTTATGGAGAGATTCCTGTGGAACCTGAGATCAGCAAACAACACGACAACACACACAAAGTGTGAGGACGAGGACCTGCTGTAGTCATTTAGTATCCTTCTTTGCGTCCTCCCTTTCTTCCTTCTCTCAGGTTGCTCCACCTCCTGCCCAGCGAGCACCTGCTTCTGCTGCGGCACGTGATCGCCGTGCTGCACTGTATCCAGGGCAACGCCCAAGACAACCAGATGAACGCCTTCAACCTGTCCGTCTGCATCGCTCCCAGCATGCTTTGGGCTCCAGCGCCAAGCACCCCCGAGATGGAGGGGGAGGGCACCAAAAAGGTGAGGAGGAACACACTTACCGACACGCCACATGGAGACATAATAATTCAATCTCAGATCTTGTAGATGATTATATTTAAATGAACAGTTCAACATTTTGGGAAAAGAGGACGAGAGAGTTAGACGAGGAGATCGACGCTAGGTTATTTCCTTTCTCAATTCATCAACTCATGAAATGTAAAGACTAGTAAAAGACACCATTTTACAACTTCAGACCCCACGGCATCAGTTTACTTATTTATTCTCACCAACTGTAAATCTCAATTTACAATCATACATGACAAAGAAAAGCCACAAAGTTACTGCTCCTCGACAAAAAGTAGTCCCACATGTGACTTCTTATAAATCCACACATTGTTGTTTTTACTCTTTGGTTTTTGTTCAGATTGAATAGATGAGATCAAATGTGAACTATTTGTGAGCTTTATGGATGCCAGTTGGCAGATGTAGTTACCTTTGGGGGCCAGGCTCTTTCACCTGCTTTCAGTCTTTACGCTCAATCACTGACTGTTGACAGCTTCAACAATGTACAGACATGAGAGTGGTATCAATCTTCTCATCTCACTATGGGCAAGAAAGCAACAAAGCGTGACCCCGAAATATTGAGCTGAACGACACTGACACACTGAGCTGCTACAGGTGTGTGTGTGTGTGTGTGTGTGTGTGTGTGTGTGACACCGTGTGCAAACTGAGGAATTTAACATTTCAGTGGAATAATAAAAGCAAGCTGCTGCAGCATGAGTGTGTACGTACTGCTGTGATGTGTGAGACACATGTGAGCAGACAGACAGGTGAGTTGAGACATCCAGATTTTACCGACTCCAGTATACTGAGTGTGCACATACAGTATGTGTTCACATGCACACACCATCTCTGAAAGTCAGACTGGAAGCCGTTTGTCAGCAGACTGAAGGTTTCCCTGCAGATGTGTGTGTTGACCCCCGAGCAGGAGCTGACCCACCAGCACACGGCTGTAACACACACACACACACACACACACACACACAGTGAACCGGCCTCGCACACACGCTCAGTCACGCTCACATGTCATCACTGACAATCACTCAGAAGCTAAAATCACAACATTCTCACAGCCGGCTGAGCTCCGAGCAGGACTCGACAGGAAAGAGGAAGCGTCACAGTGTCACGCTGACTTACTCCCACACACACACGATGATGACTCCATTAAAGGGTCAGTTCTCCCAAATAAAATGAAACAACCGTACTTTTTCATGCACCTCTTGTTCTGTCTGACCATGCTCTGAGTTTCTATTGGTCTGATGGTCTATTTTACATTCAGCTCTGAGTTAGGTTACAGCGTTAAAATTGTGCAGTGATCTTGTGAGAATCAGCAGTGAAACAACATGGCTCACTCTTTCTCTCTCATGTCTTGGCCAGCCAGGCTGACCTGACATGACTGAATCCCCCAGCTGTGGCTGCAGCCTGAGCCCACAGAGGAAGCCCCCTCGCCCACTCGAGCCCCTCATGTAGTCGCTGAGACACAAAGCACACCACACGTTTTGATTTGTGGTCCATTTGGAAAGTCACAGCAGCGGAGTTGTACACAGTGTGTGTGGGTGGTTGGATCCCGGCCGCGACAGCGTGGCTGCTGGTGTTTTCACCTTGTGAGCGTGTGTGTCATCATGGCAGAATGTGGTCCTGCAGACACCCACTGTAGTGGGGGCCACCACAGGAGGGGTGCCAGGTTATCCAATGTCTGGTCTGCGGACAGATGTGGTCGTTGCCATAGCGCCGCAGCAGTGCAAGATGCAGTGGTGAAAGTTTACAGGTGTGTAGTTAAGATCAAAATGGAGGCAGAGGTCAGAGATGGGTGTGGTCCGAGCAGGGGTGGAGCAAAGGGCTCCTGTCCCACAGGTGACTGATTTCCTGTCCACTCTGACACATGAGGTGAAACTACAGAGCAGCTAGTGATGGGATCATACCAGCTGCAACGCCAAGCAGCAGTGTGTGGTCTGAGCCATGAGTCCTGAGCAGGGTCTGACATGAACACCCATCAAGCACCAAACGGATGAAATGCAGAGTTGTGGTAAAAACACAGGCCAGTGAATCAAACCAGTGCTTCAAACTCATGTAATAATGAGTGAAAATCGTTGAGGATTCTTGGGTCAGAACAGCCGCATGTGCATGTGCTGGTGTGATCCCAGTCCCAAGATGATCCCTACTTTGCTTATCTTTTCAAATGTGTTTGTGTGTGTGAGAGTGTGTGTGTGTGCTTGAGGTGGTTGAGGTTCATTGAGAAAACATGCAAAGAATTTCCTACAGAATCCTGAGGCCAAGTGTGCGCTTTGGCAGAAAACTGTGTCGCTCAAACACCCCTCTCTAGTTCTCTCTTCACCCCCCCCCCCCCCCACACACACACACACACACTTCACACACTTGTCAGATAACACTCTCCCTCTCACACACGGCCTGTTTGTGTGCGCAGCCTGAGCGCAGGCAGCCGTTTTCTGGGAAAAAGCGTCAAAAAATAACAAAGTGAGATTTCGACATTTCCCTCCTTGCGGTCGGAGCCAGGGGCCAATTTAAACTAGCGTGGGCCCCTGGCCGTGTAATGGCTGGTTTCCAGGCTTCTCCAGAGACACGTGAAAGCTCAGTTCAGTTTGGCCTCTGTGTCGCTGCCTCTTTCATGCAACATATAATTTAAATGTTTTTGGCTGAACGTACTCATTTAGGAGTTTCTGAGGTAAATACAGCAATATTTTGTGTATTACTTAAAATGGAGACAGAGATACAAATCATTTAGAAGAATGTTGTTTTTCTCTTCAGCTTGCTTCTCAAAATGTGGAGCAAACTTTTTTTCCGCTCTGTTTTGTTTTTTTCTACATTCCTCTAACAGACAGTATCCAATAGAAAAAGAAACAGGAAGGTGATGCACAGGCAGCTCAATAAACTTTACTTTCCTGGATGAGTGATGAGAAATGACCCACTGACACACAGCTGTGCACATCTGTAGACAGTGTGTGTGTGTGTGTGTGTGTGTGTGTGTGTGTGTGTGTGTGTGTGTGTGTGTGTGTGTGTGTGTGTGCTCCATGTATCCAGCTGTGGCGCTGCAGAGAGTCCACTGTCGGGCTGCGTTCATACTGCAGCCTGATCTTCTGTGAATGATATACAGCCGTCAGTCAAACGCCTTCTGAATGTTGAGGGAGAGTTTAAGACAACATCCCTTTGAGTTAAAGAAGAAGCGGTTGTGAATGGCCTGTTGACGGAGGAGGAGGGAAAGTCTGCTGGCTCCCTCTAACAGAGCTCTGTGTCACGTAGCAGCTCTCTCACAGTGACACTGAGGAATGCTGAAGAAGTGATTGAAAGAGGGGCAGGAAGGCTCAGTGGAATGAAAAGAGCAGATCGAGATAGGGAAGCAGAAAACTGAAGAGAGAAGGGGGAAGAATGAAGGTGCAAAAACAAGAGGAAAAAAAA
>JBBMOC010000193.1:266740-295554 GCA_037975185.1 Centropyge bicolor | reverse complement strand
GCCGTTTTCTGGGAAAAAGCGTCAAAAAATAACAAAGTGAGATTTCGACATTTCCCTCCTTGCGGTCGGAGCCAGGGGCCAATTTAAACTAGCGTGGGCCCCTGGCCGTGTAATGGCTGGTTTCCAGGCTTCTCCAGAGACACGTGAAAGCTCAGTTCAGTTTGGCCTCTGTGTCGCTGCCTCTTTCATGCAACATATAATTTAAATGTTTTTGGCTGAACGTACTCATTTAGGAGTTTCTGAGGTAAATACAGCAGTATTTTGTGTATTACTTAAAATGGAGACAGAGATACAAATCATTTAGAAGAATGTTGTTTTTCTCTTCAGCTTGCTTCTCAAAATGTGGAGCAAACTTTTTTTCCGCTCTGTTTTGTTTTTTTCTACATTCCTCTAACAGACAGTATCCAATAGAAAAAGAAACAGGAAGGTGATGCACAGGCAGCTCAATAAACTTTACTTTCCTGGATGAGTGATGAGAAATGACCCACTGACACACAGCTGTGCACATCTGTAGACAGTGTGTGTGTGTGTGTGTGTGTGTGTGTGTGTGTGTGTGTGTGTGTGTGTGTGTGTGTGTGTGTGTGTGTGCTCCATGTATCCAGCTGTGGCGCTGCAGAGAGTCCACTGTCGGGCTGCGTTCATACTGCAGCCTGATCTTCTGTGAATGATATACAGCCGTCAGTCAAACGCCTTCTGAATGTTGAGAGAGAGTTTAAGACAACATCCCTTTGAGTTAAAGAAGAAGCGGTTGTGAATGGCCTGTTGACGGAGGAGGAGGGAAAGTCTGCTGGCTCGCTCTAACAGAGCTCTGTGTCACGTAGCAGCTCTCTCACAGTGACACTGAGGAATGCTGAAGAAGTGATTGAAAGAGGGGCAGGAAGGCTCAGTGGAATGAAAAGAGCAGATCGAGATAGGGAAGCAGAAAACTGAAGAGAGAAGGGGGAAGAATGAAGGTGCAAAAACAAGAGGAAAAAAAAACAAGGAAACTTGGTTGTGTTTCAGTTATTTAATGAGTTTATTTATGAGAATTTATTATGTTTCCTTTAATTATTTTGATCAGACATTTCAATAAAATAACTTGTTTGTTGTAAAGGAAACAGGTCTGTTGATGAAGTACTCTGACTTTCATTTGTACTAGTTAGTGACTTGTGAGTGGGATTTCACTCTTCAGTTCAGACAAACAAGCCCAGAGGCTAAAGGCAGTCCTGGATGTGGGTCTGACTGGACGTCTTCAGGTCCATGGTTTGTCCTTAACGAGAACACTGGTGATGAGCACAGGTCCCATGGTATTTTAACTGCTGTGTTTCAGGTACATCACATAGGAATGCAGTCATTAAAATCCAACTGAAACAATAGTTACAAGTAAGCTATAACATAGCTTCACTTTCCAGTCACATCAGCCCACTGACATGTGTAGACGCTGACCTGTAAATCATCAGGTCTGTGAAGCACAGTTGAAAGTCTGATCAGGTAGTTTGCACCATTGATTGCTTACTGTTTTCTCTTGATGAACACGTGCTCAGATAAAATGCCTGTTAAATTGTGCTGCTCTTCATTGTGCACTGACAGCAGACAGATGTCACAGTGTCTTCAGATAAAGATATCACACCTGTAATCAGAAGCAGGTTTGTCTCTGAGAGATTGGGTAGTTTCACCCTCTCTAAAGCAGATCACTGAAATGCCTTTTTTACAATGCTGTACTGTGTGGAGGTGGATAGTGAAAATGACATAAGATTGCAGATAACTCAGCAGCTGTGGTGAATCTACCTGCAGACTTTAATGGTGTCGGCCATGTTGGCGGCAATGAGGGAGGATCACGGACCGATGAGACTTTTGTACATTCATAGTTGCTCATTGCATAAGAGTCACTGAAGGTTATGGACAGCGGATCTGAGATTTACCCATAATCCATGTCAAATGTGGCCTGGGGGCTTTCATTCGGAGCTCGTTAGCACATGTGTCTGAAGAGAGGTGGTGCACACACGGAGGAGATAAAAGCAGAAGGTCAGCGTTGCATGTGCTCTCTGGTAACAATCGTGGGGGATTAACTGTCCTCCATCGCAAGAGTGAAACTCATTATGTTATGTAACTCTAAAAAATATAACTCCCATCATCTGTCGGTAAAATGCTAACAGTTTGTGCTCGTTTGCTTTTGTCTGAGAACTCCATCAAATCCTAAAGCATAACTGCTGTACTTTCAGTAGAAGAACGTCTTCTTCCATTATCATCATATTATAAAGTTTTTCTCTTCAAACACGTCAAAAAAAGTCACATTACACTGAAATAATTTGAACCTGTTTCTAACATAATCAACTTGTTTGAAGACTGTTGTTGAAATCATTGTCAGCATCCCCAAAGTAAGTCGTTACCGATGGAAAGAGAGAAAAATGACACTTTATTCTTGTGTGATTCTAGTTGATTTTAGTGGAAACATGTTCAATTATCTCATCATCCTTTCCGTCTTTGCTTGTTTAAAAGATCAGGAAACACTTTCCAGAGCAGCCTGGATGTGCACTGTTCAGCCAGACAGACTCTCCTTCTAAACACTGAGTCACATAAGGCATATGGACGCCATACAGACAAATGAACAGACAACATCTGGCCCAACAAACAAACAAACAAACAGACAGACAGGCAGGCAGACAGACAGACACACAGACAGGCAGGCAGACAGGCAGACAGACAGGCAGGCAGACAGACAGACAGACAGACAGGCCCTGAAGTGATGTGTCAGCTGTGTTTTTTCATCGTGTCACACAGGCGGAGCAACGACTCATTTATAAACACAACAGGCAGATTTTAGTGGAAGGTTTCCACAAGACTCCAGTGCTCCTGAGTGGCTCTGGCGTTGGGCTACAGTTTGTGTCACAGGGTGTCATATCTGTTTAGTAAATTTTGTCTGCTTAGTTTAAAAGGCGGCCATTTCAGCCAAGTGCTGCGATTAGTTTGAGGATAGAATCCAACTGGGTTGATCATTTCCAAAAAGCACAGACACTGCCGGTGTGTTGGAGAGCGGCTGCTCTGCAGAGTCTTTAATAAAACAGTGGATATTTCATATTGGAAGGGAAATGTGGCAGTGATTTGGGGAAATTACCCCTGAATATGATGATATGCATTATCTTGGCAGACAGAGAAAGCTCCTGAGAGAAACCCTGGATTTCTCTCTCTCTCTCATTCAACAAGCATTTGAGCAGAAAGAGCCAGTACATGACGTCCTGTGTTATTATCAGGACATGATCCAGGCTGGGAAGAAGGAGTCTGATGTTTTCTCCCTCACTGTGGAATTCAAATACTCGTGCAGGACAAGTGAACTTTTCTCACAATGATAATATGGGATGTACAGCTGTGGCCAGCTGTTTGGAGCTGATATCACAGAGCTATCTGGGTCATGATTTCACCAGCTGAAGCAGCTGCTCCATCACACCAGCTGTTCCATCACACCAGCATGTTCACATCTGATCAGTGTGAAAATGTTCACCAGGCACTGTGAATGTATGGATTTGTGTCCATGTGTGCATTCCACTTGAACGTGTGCCTTTACTCCTCATGCTGTGCTGAGTCAGACACTTGGAAACGACTGGCTGAGTCACTGCTGAACTCTGGCTGCTTCCCGGAGGAACGTGCCTCAGCAAATGAAGCTCTGCAGAAACAGCAAACAGCTTCATCCAACTGTCCATGAACCATGAAAAACCAACGGTCAGCAGCTGCAGCTGAAACAAAGGAAAGTGAAAGTTTAACCAGGCGGCGCTTCTTCTCTCCGCAGGTGTGTGAGCTGGTCCGCTTCCTCATCGAGAACTGCTGCAGCGTCCTGGGAGAGGACGTCACCTCGCTGTTCAGAAGCTTCAGCCAGAAGAGCAGCAGCAGCGACCACGGCTCAGGTAGGAGGAGATGAGGAGACACATGACTCTTCCTGTCACTGAACCATGTTGAAAACGTCATGTTGTAAAGCAGTAAAGCAGACGTTAGACTAAAAGCTGGACAGCAGACAAAGACAACAGTGAGGATTGCAGATGTTAATGTGGCTCCTGATGGAGGTCAAACTCTGAATCAAAGTGCTCGTGGTGAAACAGCTCCTCAACGTGTGTGCTTGTTCACCCACAATGCTTCAGTGTGCAACGCCTCCAAATGTTCTAACGAGGTGGTTTGAGGCTGACTAACCCGCCGTCTGTGCATGTGTGTGTGTGTGTGTGTGTGTGTGTGTGTGTGTGTGTGTGTGTGTGTGTGTGTGTGTGTGTGTGTGTGTGTATGTGTGTGTGTGTGTGTGTGTGTGTGTGTGTGTGAGTGTATGTGTGTGTGTGTGTGTGTGTGTGTGTGTGTGTGAGTGTAGTGAAACAGCTCGGGCTCTCAGGGCCTGTTGGTCGGGGTCAGCAGAGCGACCTGCAGTCATTTCACTGATTGCAGGGTCACAGGTGCTGATTCACACACAACTCAATCTCCTCATTCATAACTGGCACTAACTTTCCTCCTCACACTATAAATAACCAGTGGAGGTGAAGGAGCTCGCAGCAGGACGACACTCTGTCCCCTGTTCTCCTCGTCTCAGCCGTCAACTGTGGCTTTGTTCATGTAGCTCAGGCTCCAGGTTCTGACTGTCTCTCAGACTGCTCTCATTACTGTAGTTGTAGTTTATGTTGGTGCAGGTTAGTGTGTGACTATATTTCTGAGCCAGTTGGTAGAAATACCCTGAACTGTTGCATACTTTCAGGAAAAGTGACGCCTGAAAAAGCTATGTAATATGAAAACTACTTGACCATGACAGGAAAGGTAATGGTAAACTTTTGTTTGGTAAATTGTTGTTTTTCTGTGTGTTTTTGGATGATTATTTTGATGATTCCACAGTTAATCACAGTTAATCACTTGTTTAGTCCAAATCTCATAATAATATTCTTTCCCTCCTCATCTCTTACCCTCTCTCTTTCTTTCCTCGTCATCTGTCTCCTCCCAGACGTGTCGTCCTTCCAGATGAACGACTCGTCTTATGACAGTCTGGAGAACGAGCTGAATGACGACCCGGAGTCTCCCTACCAGGAGCAGCTGCCCCTCCGCGACAAGGACAAGCCGGACAGCCGCAGCCGCGACTCCGTCATCACCCTCAGTGATTGCGACCCCGATCCCGACCCTGAGACCGACCTCCTGTTGCAGCTCCCCCCGCTGGCCAGACCCAGGAGGTTCAGCCCTGCGGTTCGACAGCCCCGCAGCCGCCAGGCTCACGGCCTGTCGCAGGGTCCCCGCAGGCTGAGGAGGAGTTCAGAGCCCGCCTTGGCCCTGGCCAGCACAACGCCGCCGGGCACTGGGACTGTTCATGCCGACAACCCCCGCCTGCCGGTGAGGAAGGCGAGCTATGATGCTGCCATGGAGGGGGAGGGGGAGGGGGAGGAGGACGAGGTGTTTGTGGAGCAGGGGCTGAGTGGACTGCAGCTGAAGGAGGAGGAAGAGGATGGATGTGAGAAGGGAGGAGCTAAAGTCCAGAGTGGTGGGTGGAGGAAGATGAAGCATGCTCCTCCGCCTCCGTTGCGACTGGATGCCAGCTGTTCCAGTTTGTCATCACCAGCAACCTCGCCCACAGGCTCCTCCCTCAGCTCTTTAGACTCCGCCTTCTCACAGTACTCCACTGACTATGCCACCAATGGGGCGATTCCATTGGCTGAGCCAGCTCCTCTCTCCCCTCTCTTTCCTGGACGGCCCCAGCTGTCACCCAGGGGCTCCCCTCCTCAGAGGGAAACTCCGCCTCATTGGTCACAGCCCCCCCAGCCCGCTCGGACCAGCCAGACTCCCTCCCACCCTCACGGCCTCCACCCTAACACGTGGCTCAAGAAGGAACGCCGGCTGTCACTGAGGCAACCTGATAATGGACACACAGAGGAGGACTTACCTGTGGTAAATGGGAAAACCCATCCAACCAGTAATGGGTACTCCACCTGTGCCCAGGAGGCCGTGGTGGCGAATCGAAACTGCCAGCGGAGATCCAGCAGTCCTCCGTCCTACCAGCAGGCTCTGCTGCAGCTGCAGCGCAGCCGCTCTCCTTTCTACAGGGGCACAGAGAAACCTCTGACGGTCCGAGAGCTGAGGCAGCTCAACGACCAGACCTGCTTATACAGACCCCCGATCCCAGCCTCCCCCAACACCCCCAAACCTCACACAGGAAGTGAGGTCACACAGAGGCTGGCTAGGAATGAGTGCACGCAGCCCCCACAGGGTGTGTTCTATGGACAGAGCGCCACCACTCTGGTCCTCCAGAGGCAAAAGTCCCACTCTCTAACTCCAGACATGGAGGGACTGAAAGGGAGGAGGACCCTGGCCCTTCCCCGCCGAGCATCCGAACCTGCCAAGGTAACAGCAAACTCAAACCCCGTGTCCAGCCTGACCCTGGACAGACCTCGAGCTTCAAAAGGTCCGCCCCAAGATGGCGGCCTGAGAGTGTCAGAGGTGGAGCCCAATCACGGCGAGCCACGCTTCTGCCTGTCGCCCTCTGCCACCCAGGCTGTGAGGGACTACTTTTCCTCCCAGAATCAGGAGGATGCAGATGCCTGCCTGAGGAGGAGCCAGGAGGTGGCTCTAGCTATCGTGCAGGGGAAGAGGGAGTGGCAGAGCAAGTGGTGCAGTGACCCCAGAGTGGACGAGTTTGACCAGCTTTTTTTTGCAGAAGAGTCATATGTGTAAATAAGGACTTTGTACAGACGAGCTGTGTGTGAGACTGGTTTTTATCTGATATGTTCACTTGTGTACAACTGTCTTTATTGATGTGTTGATGTAATAATATTCCTCCATATAGCCCTTTTCCTTCTGGCAGCAGTAGTTTTACAGTTTACTGTCATGGTACAGTCAAGGTTGAAGATTTTAAATGGTACAGATACACTTCTACATTATTTCTACAAGGTTTATAAAAGAAGTTTAAAAGCACTTCATTTGAAAGTGATGTAGCTTTGTAGAACTGCAGGAACCCTCAAAGAACTATTTATTGAACGGTGATACCTTACCCGACCTAATTCATCACAGAGAGGATGGAGCCTAATGGGACATCTGCATCCGTAAACAGTCATTAAAGCTACTCAGGGTCAGCGTTACAGCTCTTGTGCCAAACTCTGGTTCCTCTGAAAAATATTTGTCTCTTCTTGTGCTTGTTTTACCGTCCGAATGTGTCATTGCTATTTCAGCACTTGAGGAAAAAATGAAGGAAGAGGACTTCTTCAGAAATGACAAAAAAGACAGGACAAAAAAAGTCTTTTTCTAATTCTCTGGAGGCTTGTAAAATGAAAATAGTTGTATTATTTCCAAAGCCAGAAGAAAATCCATGAAGCCTGTTGGGAAACATTTTTGAAGTCTGTACGTTTTAAACATATAAAACACTCTCAGAAATTTGACTAAATCTGCATAAAGATCAGACTTCATTATATATTATCTTACTTACTGCAGCTTTGTTGTGAAGACAGAAACACATCGAGGTCACCATTTTTTAGAGGATACAAATGTTGGCACAATAAATATTAACTCTGGCTCTCTGCAGCAGTAATGACAACAGTATGGTCAAGATGACTGCAATGTCTTCATGCTAATACTATGAACATGCTTTATGCTCTATCCACAACACCTGTGATGTTTGCCTGGGCACCAGAGGAGAACAGTTTGAGGGCAGATGCCCTAAAATGCCCCTGCTGTACATACTTATTCCTTAAGATCACAAAACATGTTAGACCAGTTTAATGGCGTTTGTACCTTACCTTGTACTTTTATGACTAATTGCATCTGTTAAAGAAACATTTTCCCCAGAGGGTGAAGGGTCTGTCTGTCTGAATCAGTGAATCAATATGGCTGGTATTTATTCATATGAGCTGAGTTTCCAGACGCACAGCACACAGTGTTGTCCTCTGTAGCTCTGGCTTATATCGCTGTGACCTGGGTGGGACGGGAGGGGGGAAGAAGAAGAAGAAGGAAAACTGTTGATTTGTGTGTGTGTGTGTGTGTGTGTGTGTGTGTGTGTGTGTGTGTGTGCTTGTGTGAAAGAAAGTCAGAATATTGCTGAACATGATGTGATCATTGACAGTGTGTCCTGAGCAGGAATGTGAGAAGACGTGTGCCATTGAAGGAGAAATCTCCTTTATTATTATATTGCTTTTTATAGCACTTCATTATTCTCACCAAGAAACCCTTTAAGTCTCCCAAGAATGACAAGGACACAGCCTGTTGTGTGTGTGTGAGTGTGTATGTGTGTGAGAGAGAGGGAGAGAGAGTTGAATGCACCATTGAAAACGGTTTCTCTAGCTGTTGTGTGTTGTGTCCATAATAATATGATCTTTATGTTCATGTGCTGCCACCATTGCAGTGCTGATGTCTTAGGTGACACTTAACAACAAATGGCCTTATTTCACTGTGCATTAATTAATCTGAAAAGTAAAACGTCTAGATAATATATTCTTAGCACAATGTAAGAGCAGCTTTCATGAGTATTAACAAAGTGTTATTATGAACTTAACGTAGCTTTTTGACAGGATCACACAATGGAATAAGGCCGTCGTCATGTTAAGTGTTGCCATTTTAAATGGTCTCAAAAAGTACTTTATCCTGTATTATTAATATTATAATTGTTATCTCCATTACAGTGAATTGTGTTCAACGTGTATAGTTCTGCATATTTATGATACAGAAATATATAATTATATATAAATATATTATCTTGTTACTTTGGTATGTTGTGTTGTGTGAGAAAAATCAAATGTGTATTTTTGTACATGCCAATTCTGCTGCTGCTGTCTCTATAGAAAGTATATTTGCTACAAAACGCACCATTTGTATATTGTGTACATCTGATGTCCAATGCTCACGAGAACAAAATATCATTGATTTTAATAAATGTTGCTCTTGTGAAACTTCTTTGCAGATCAAAATGAATTTGTTTTTTAAGAATGAAAGTCTTAGTTTGTGGGGAGAGTAGGGAGACGAGATGAAGAATAGAGTTCAGCCGGTTAGATTTGGTGTGGAAGAGTTCTGCACTTTGAAGGAGTTCTTCAAGAAGACGAGCACCAATGAGGATTTTGCTTATAAAAACTGAAGAAGTCATTAATATGAACAGGTCTCACATCAGTATATCAGAAGATTAATAGTGACAAGAATCAGATTATAATGGCCGCAATTAAATATGACTGGATATTACTACTGAGCTAAACAGCTGATTAACGAGCCAATGAAACATGAAGGAAGCAGCTGATGCCGATCAGCCAGTGCAACTGTGCCTTCAGTTCGATTTTTGATGGAAACCTTAGGCAAGCGTGCATCTATGACAACTCAGAAAAGAAGTAGCCACATAAACAATGGGCAGTGAACAAAGAGACTACTTCAGTACATCAAGGAAAATTTAAATACAAAACATGTTGCTGCTATTAAATAACATATTATTTCAAACTAAACCTGAGTCTGAAACCATGGGTGATGGAGGGTGTCGCATTCTCACATTTTTTATTTGGCTGATCAGAAACTAGATAAGATAAAAATAATTTGCAAAAATCTGCCGTGACCCGGATTCGAACCGGGGTTGCTGCGGCCACAACGCAGAGTACTAACCACTATACGATCACGGCGAGCTAGTCTGGGGCTGGGCATGGTTCTATACATGGAAAATATCATCCACATTAACACTCATACACTGAACATTTTACCTCACCAGAAGGGAAAAGAGCCAACCTAACACTGATATTATCAGCTTTTAAGTTGCTATGGCAACTTTACACAGCTATTAGTTACAAGGCATCCTCATTCATTTGAGTGGTGTTTGTGCAGCTCTCTCTGGTCTCCTCAGTGGCTCCACCATGTTCACCAGCCAGTGTGTCTGTTTGCTTTCTGATGATGAACACATAGAATACAGTCGGCTTTCAGAGCTTTTCCTGAAACCAGTGGTCAGATGAGAGCAGTGAGAGCTTCACAACAAGCTTAAACTGACTGTACAGCTGCGTAAAGAGCTCCAGACTGATTGTGATGATTATCGTCACGACGATCCCTTTCACATTGTCACATTGATTTCACGCCTGTTTAGAAAACTATTGATTACATCCACTTAAAAGTGTTTTATTGTTTATACACATTTCTTGTCATAGTTAGGCCAGTCTATCCTTTGTTTAGTTTCAGTCTTTGTTCAGCTCTTGTTTTTCCTGCCTTCCTGTCCATCTCTGTCTCAGTTCCAGTCCGTCTCCGTCCTGTCATAGTCCCCTGTTTTGCCTCAGTCCTGTTCATGTCTTCTATTTGTCCTGCTGTGTTTGGTCCTAGTTTTGTGTCTCTGCCTTAGTTTCAGTCTCTGTTTTAGTTCGATCTGTTTGGTACTGTTCATGTCTTTGTAGTCTTGTCATGTTGTAGTCTTGTTGTAGTCTTGTCATGTGGTAGTCTTGTCATGTTGTAGTCTTGTCGTAGTCTTGTCATGTTGTAGTCTTGTCATGTTGTAGTCTTGTCATGTGTAGTCTTGTCATGTTGTAGTCTTGTCATGTTGTAGTCTTGTCATGTTGTGGTCTTGTCTTGTTGTGGTCTTGTCATGTTGTAATCTTGTCATGTTGTAGTCTTGTCATGTTGTAGTCTTGTCATGTTGTAGTCTTGTCTTGTCATCTTGTAGTCTTGTCATGTGTAGTCTTGTCATGTTGTAGTCTTGTCATGTTGTAGTCTTGTCTTGTCATGTTGTAGTCTTGTCATGTTGTAGTCTTGTCTTGTCATGTTGTAGTCTTGTCATGTTGTGGTCTTGTCATGTTGTAGTCTTGTCTGGTCATGTTGTAGTCTTGTCATGTGTAGTCTTGTCATGTTGTAGTCTTGTCATGTTGTAGTCTTGTCATGTGTAGTCTTGTCATGTTGTAGTCTTGTCACGTTGTAGTCTTGTCATGTCATGTTGTAGTCTTGTCATGTTGTAGTTCTGTAACTATTCACCTGCCATAGTGTTTCACCTCTGCTCTCTGTATTTGTCCACTCACCCCGCCTCTGCCTCACCTTTCCTACCAGACCCTCCCATCTCATCTCATCACCTGTGTTCCCAGCTGCAGTCGATCACCCATCAGGACTCTATGAAAGCCAGTCCATTTCAGTTTGCCCCTGCCGGATTGTTTGGTGTTCCTGTTCCTGTTGCCTGTTCTTGTTCCTTCTTGCCCGTCTGTGCTTTTGTACTCAGTTGTTTTGTGGATTTTTTAACCTGAGTTTCTGTTTGACATTTCTTTTGTCTTCATTAAAGGCTTGAACTACTGTCCGTTCTTGTTTTTTTTCTGTGTGTGCATTTGAGTCCTCCCCAGTCTTTATAACATTTCTGCGACTTCAGTATTTGGAAAAAGTGAGACTCTTGCTTCTGGGCCTGAGCAGTGCACGGCTGTCAGACATCAGAAGCTGGAGGATTACACAACTCGCGCTAAGGTTCATGAAATAATTTATGGAGGAATTCTTGAAGGAACAGTGTGCGGCTCCCCTCTGACTGCATCCCACTGAGGTTTGTTTAATCCCTCTGAGTTATGAGTGCCCACCTGATATATGCATATTTACGGCAGGGAAGCTTTGAGAGTGATTGTTTAGTGAGAGTAATTGTTTGTCTAACCTTAATTTATCATTGTTTCTGGAAGGCCACTTCAACAAGAAACAGAACATCGCTTGTCATGGTTGACTCATATATTTTGAAGAGGCATTCTGGGATGTCAAAAGCAGCAGAAATATGGAGGGAATCATGTGAAGCCTTCAGATTTGGACACTGGTCTATGTTATTCTCATATTTTCCACCACGACATGACATCCAGATATACATGTTGTTTACTGATGTGGCTCCACTGACCTCATGCTGCTTGGCAGTTTAGGTGATGTAAACCAAACACAACTTTGTTGCATAATGGGAATTTCTCCCATAAAACCCAGAATTCACAGTTGACAAGTTTCTTTACGAGCCTGTGTTTTGGTGTTTGTGTTCTGGCTGGATTCAGTGGAGAATGACAGGGAGGGTGTGTGTTCGAGCAGCTGCAGGCAAGACTTTTATATACCTTTAACTTTTCTCATGTATGTGTTTAAAGAGTTGTTAAAAAGCTGGAGAGTGCGCTGTCCGTTGCAGCAATAACTGTCTCGTCCCAGACAACTGGGAGACACCCCGACATCTCCTGTCTCCCTGGAGTCACACCAACCAGTAAGTGACGCAACCTATATTTCACCAGAGGAACAGTGACGCAGCAAACTGATGCAGAAAAATCCAGCGATTATGTAATGTATGTTTTACGCTTGATGATGGAGTGCCTTAGCTATTACAGCTCAAATGTTTAGGGATTTTGGTTTCTTGCATCACAGCGAAGTTGAAACAAACACAGATGGGGAAGGTGAGGGTTTAGAAAGTGAGTCCTAAAATCTTGAAATCTTGATAAAGCAATCTGTAGTGCTGATTGCATTTATCAACCCCCTCTAGATATACTCTGGTCAGTTTGGCTTAAAAGTAAGGAATGTTTGGCTTAGAGACAGTGTTCAAACATAAATAGCAAAAAAAAATTACAAAGACATTTTCAAAAAAATGAAAGACATTTTGAACCACGGCCAGCATCACCATCACCATGATCATCAGCGAGAAACACATTCACAACAGGTGACAGAGCACGGCCTTTTTAAAGGACAATAACTGATGGGATGAAGAACCAAACAACTGGAACTACATGATACATCTACATCATTCAATGTAAGTAAAGAATGCAGAGAGTCTGGTAAGATGAGCTTTCTGTGTGCAGCTGGATACCAGTGACAAACTGATTTTATCTGATCTGATTCAACTTGGAGACAAAGGTCTTTTTTCTCTAGTAACATTTTTAAATATCTTCAGTCTTTCTTGCTGCTTTTCAAGTTGCATCCCTTATGAAGAACAGTCACAATAACGACCATGAAAAAGCTGTTTTAATCAAGTTGTTGACAGGAGCAAGAAAAGACTGAAAGTTGTGGACTGATCCAGAAACACCTGTTTGGATCCTTCCACAGGTAAACAACTTCATTGGTAACAGGTGAGAGGATCATGATTGGGTCTGAAAGGTTCATCCTGGAAAGACTCAGTCGTTCACAAGGATGGAGAGAGGGTCAACACTTTGTGAACACATGACTGTATAAAGGAGATAAATACGTGGGCTCAGGATGATTGATTCTGTTTTTTTCATGTTTTACACAGCGTCCCAATCTTTTTGGAATTGGTGTTGTACTTTTACTTGAGTAAAATATCCTGGTACTCTCTCCACCCCTGCATGTGTATCTCTTCAGGTGCAGAGCTGATGTCGTCTGGCTGGACGATCGTGAACAGACCAACAGTTGTTTCAATGTGCTCGGAGAAGCAGATGGGTGAAGGTCAAACTCCGCTCGAGTTCACCACCTGAAACAAACCATCAAAAGATTTTCATGTACTTTATGTGCTTCATGTTAGAGTTCATGGCATGTGAAAACCAGCTGTTACACAGGATCGATGCAGCTGTCAGCAGAAATACTTTGAGAGGAACAAACTGTTCCAGAAACGTCAAGACGTCTCCTGAAACATTTTCTGCTGACACTCAGTTATTGTAGCGTCGACTCTCACTGTGTCCCCTGGAGTCTGGAGGATGATGTAAGCAGGGAGGGGAACTGTCAGTTGAGCATACCTGGCTGCTGGTTGACCTGCTGCACAGGCCTGCAGGTATGTTGATATGAACAAGACCACTGGCATGATTCTGATGCAGATCTGCGTGTTCTCTGAGGATGGGTTCATAATGTAATAAGTATATAATCATTTATAGGCCTACAGGCTAAACTAAGACAAAATACAAATGAATGAGTTTTGAAATAATGTAGAATCTCCATATGACCAAAGGTGGTGTTGAGTTATATTTCATGTAATATGCAGAAAATTTTACAATCTTTGCATATAATTTCTTGTTGTGGACTTGTTGACCCAGTCCCCTCAGTCACTGGGATATCATAATGCTATAGGCTCATATTGTATACACACTACATAATCATATACACTTAATCATCAAACTTTTTATTTTTTTATTTTACCCTGGCCTTACACACTCTGAAAATCCTCATCACAGTAAAAATGCAAGACAAGATAAAGTAAATGTTATTGCACTGTAACACTATAAAATGTGAGTTCTCATTAATCAACTTGAATCAACGTGGAGAGCCCGAAATGATCAAACCAAAAACAAGCACTGCGGCCATATTTCAAGATAAAAGAAGTCAATTCTAGAGAGAACTTCATATGTAACTTATGAGTTTGATAAAGAGAAATTACAACATAAAGCAAGTCTGTCAAGTAAAATAAAGATCATATCTGAGGACATTTAAATCAACCAAATGGCAGGTATGCAGAGCTCGTCCAGATCCAGCACTGAGGCGATCAGTTTCTGAATCTTTCAACTTCACACTGATCCACAGAGACCATTCACATCTGCAGCAGCTGTGGGATCACGCACAGCTGCGTCGGCCTGCTTTCTGCTCTGGTTTCCATTCTGCACCGGTCCGGCAGAAAGCAGAGCCGATCACGCCACGGTTCAAATCCAGAGACCACTGCTCTGTGCCTGAATACCATGTGCTTCTGATAGACGGTGAGACAGCAACATGACTATGTGCTGCTGAGTCTGTGGAGTAGGTCAGCAGCTAACCTTTGACCTCACGGTGACCCTCCTCCAGTGAAGCTCTGGCAGAGGCATCTGGAGCCGCCTGCTCTGACCTCTTTTCTCTTTCTGTATGTTTCCAGTCAAACCGCCACAGCTTGTCAGTTGTAAATGTGATGGTCATATCATATTGAAACAGTGACATTCAGACAGACAGAGAAGCAGAACTTTGGACAGGGTATTTCCTCATTGTGAAACTGGGCCGCCTTCGGGTTTCCAGTGTAACCGCTGCGACCTCACAGCATGAAGCTTCTGTTTACACTCTGTTGTCCCCCTTTTTTTGTGGGTTTTCTGCCTGCGTCACACAGCGCATGGATGGATGGATGTTGAGATGAACCTGACAGCAGCTTCCACAAGAAGCAGGACTCAAACTTTCAGAAGCCACCTTTCAAACTTCAGGCTGTTTGAAGCTGAAACAGAGGATCCTGGAGGAGCTGTTCTTCATGTTTGCTCTCTTGTTAGTCCTGTGTGTCCACAGGCCTGTTCCTGGCCTTACAGGTGCACCTCCCACTCTCAGCTCTCAGTCGCCCTCTTGGCAACACAAACGTTTGCTTTTGTTTTCAGAAGGATTTCGGGGGAGTTTCAGGCCGGCTCGGCTCGGCTCCTCGGCCGGATTCCTCTGCCAGCTCGCAGCTCTCTGTGCAATGAGGTCACGCCTGATATGATCTATCCCACTTGTGAATTTCAGTCAAAACAGCAATTAGTCGTGTTTTCCTCCCTACGCTGTACTGTTGACCCACTCTGAAACCATGTAACTCCCTGGACCACTGTTGACCCACTCTGAAACCATGGAACTCCCATGACCACTGATTTCCCCACATGTTGTTTTCCTGACACACTTTCTGCAGCCTTGGTGAAACACTGACGCAGCACTGAGAGGCAGGCAAGAAAAAGTCAGCTCCCCTTTTAACCCCATTGGACCCTGCATCTGAGCTCAATTCAGTAATATTAATATATGTCAATAAAACAATAGCACTGACATTGCCTGTTTTACAGTCCCATCAGATGGAGGCAGCTGCTGTAAAAGAAGCAGGCGTGTGATAGCTCTGCTTCTTCCAAGCTCTAACCCACAAAATATGACTGTGCTGCAGTTTATGGGACTCTGCAGAGGTTCAGAGCCATTGGAAGAAAAACATGTCAAGTTCTTTGTTTGACATTTTTACATCTAAATACCACAAATTACAGGCACAGCTGAGAAGAATTTAAGACCTCCAACAAAGTTCAGTTACATAACAGGAGAGGAGAGATTTATGTGGTGGGACACGGAGGACTGAAGGAAGTGTGACGTCGAGAGACAAGGACACCTGTTGGAGGGAGTGAGGAGGGAATACTGCGTGTGTGTGTGTGTGTGTGTGAGAGAGAGAGAGAGAGAGAGAGAGAGAGAGAGAGAGAGAGCACATGCATGCCTACAGTATATATTTTGTGTTGTGGTGTTGGTCTGTGTGTTTGTCCATGTGTGTGTGTACATAGATGCATGTGTGTTTGAATGTGTTCACATTAAAAAAATGATGAAAATGACGTCAGTGTTTCTCTCGATTGTAGACTCGTTTGAATCCGACTGGTGATTGTCAGAGTCATGTGATGCTGATGAGCTGGCAGTTTGCATGACTTCATTGCTCTGCCAGAACTAATGTACTGCCATTCTGAGTGAAAACCACAGGCAATTAATACACATTCAAAACCTCTCCAAAGCCGCGGTGACAACCCTCTGAGCCAGCCCCTCCCTCCTGGTACCCGGTGGGCGGAGTCGGGTCGTTGAAGAGATGCAGCTCACCTGGTCTGGCTGTAAGATATATAAGCTGGTGACAGCCTCTTTACTTATATAAGATAAGCTTATTTAGTGCGTCGGGTTGTGATGAAGGAGAAGTTAGCCAGACTTGCAAGGAGCATGCTACACTCCTGCCTGCTGCTCTGTGGCTGTTACCTCGTGAGGTCGACGTCATGAGATCTGACTCGTAGAATATTCTGATTTCTGGTGGTGGTGTTGTCAGAGCTGTCCTGGCCCGTGGTTAAACAGCACACATCTGTGCTGCTGCTGCTGCAAGCCACATTGGATAAAAGCTTCTGAGATTACTGGACTTTTCCTCTCATCTACAAAGGCTGGAGTCTCTGTTGGATCCCTGCCTTCAGCTCCCTGTTCAACAGTGATTCCCCATCCTCTGTGCACAGCTCACACACCCAAACACACAGCCATGCACGCACAGATAATACACTCATTTCTCAGCCATAGAAACGATGACACAGACATCGAAGCACAGTTAGTGGATCTCTGCCGCAAACCAATTATTAAACAGCAAATATGTAGATGCACCTGGATGCACCTACATTCACCACTTCAGTCTCTCATGTGCAACGTGGGGAAACCTCAGGATGCCCCCCCCCCCTGTTTTCCACATGCTTTTGTATTTGTGTCCCTTTCATGTGTGGGCCGGTGGAGGTGGGTGGGAGGCCACACGAGTCTGACCTTTGCTGGCATTCAAAGAGACGGATTAGGGCAAACTTTCATCTGCCCCTTTGTTATCACCACCAACTCTCTCATCCATGTTCCTCGTGGAATAAATGCCACAATGCTTTGAAGATCCTTCTCCCTCCCCCGGCTACGACAGGGGAACCACAGAATATCCCTCAGGGAATCCCTTCAGACGAGGATCTTGAGTCTTCAGGATAAAGCCCTCTTTTGCAGATCAAGACGTGGAGCATGGTGTATATCTTTCTCAATGAAGTCAGGAGGGAAAAAATGAACAGAGCAACTGCTAATGCAATGGTAGCTTAACAATAGAAACATTGATTGACAACAGCAGTCTATGTTGTTTTTGCATCTTTGCACAGTAACAACTGAAAACAACCTTAATGAGTGTATCTGAAATTTTATAAATTCAGAGCTTGTCTCTAGATTATGATGGTTGGACATCACCAAATCATCATCAAAGGCATGTCTTCTGTGTCCGATGGAAATGACACTTTGTTCCTTATTCAAATGCAACAGGGAGCAGGGAGCTCTCTTCTATGTTGGATTTACTGTTGACACAGTGAAAGCCTGCTCACCTTGTTTGTAGTAGGGTTTTATAACGTGTGTTTTTTTTTCTCTCAGTGTCTTATGTAACCTTTTGATGCATGTAAATGTCTGCAAGCCCGAAGCTCTTATTATTTGAGAATGTGGAAGGTACGGGCAAAGCATGCCAATATTTGCAAGAACCAAAAGTCTTCATCGACTCCCACCATCTGAAGATGCCAAGATCCAGTGTATTAACTTTATTTTAGGTGGAAATGTGGCAAGAAATGGTCCCATTGCCAGACTGCTTCGTCAGTGAGGGCCAGAAACAGTTCAAGCTGAAGCCATTGCCGACTTGAAGATCGTAAGCTGTAGGTTTTGGCATGTTTTATGTTGTTTTATGTTTATTCCGTAGGTTAGCCTGTTCAACTTGGCGTCAACATGTTGCTCCACAGGCTGGGCCGATTAGTCCAATCCTATAATATTTATGTTCAGTCAAGAGAAACTGTGTGAAGTCTAATTATTCCAGCATTTTTAACCTGGGCAAAATTTTTACATAGTTTGGTGCCTAAATGACTAATACGTACAAAACGTTTTGGGACTGGTTGAGTCAATCACCTCAGCTACTAGTCGTGAAACTGGTTGCAATAAGGGATGAGTGAGTACACCACTATCTGTATCTGTTTAACCATCTACATTATCTGTATCTGTACTCGGAGTGGGCGGTGCCTAAACCGGAAGTGGACGCAGAAAAGAGTGGGGCTTAAAACAGTACATTATTTTAAGTCTGAAATTGATATGGATTGATCAGAAGTTGCTAATCTACTGTATTCAAAGCCTATATACAGTATATCTCAATAATATTTATAATATTATTTTCATGAACTGCAGAGAGAAAGTGTCAGATACTGCATGCAGCCACATACAATAAAATATTAATATGGGCTACTTTGTATGTTCAGCTATATGTGTATATGTGTGTAAATGGTCTGTAAGACTGTTTATTTTTTAATGATCTGTGTGAACTTCATGATTCATGCAAACATCCAGTGATGGCAAACAGGGAAATAATATGTCAGCCTTGTTCACTTCTTCTCAAAAGCACCGCGTTTAGTACGAGCAAAGTTTTTCAACTGACTTCATATCACCAGCCAAACTAAGAGCAAGCAGACGGTTAAAAAAAAAAAAAAAAAAAAAATCGGAGCGGAGCGGAGGCATTTACCGACGCGACGCGAGCCGTTTTCAGCTCTGTCTTGTCAAATGCACCGCGCGTATGTTGGGAGAGACGTGCAGAGACCATACAGTCTATGGCAGAGACGTGTCTGTGTAGGGAGGGGCGGGCGCTGTGTGTGACTGGCCAATCACAGAGCGCGAAGACAGTCAGTTACACAATGGGTTTTACTCGAATCATACTCATATTCGTCAAACATGCTTTATCCGTATCGGATACTCGTCTGAACCGAGGATCCGGCTCATCCCTAGTTGCAATGGCTGCAACATAATCCTTGTGAGCAACAATTAAATTTTGGGCTTGTTTTTGCCACTTTTAGCTGGTTGTTGTTCTAAGTGTCTGACAACGTTCTGGAAAGGATCTCTCAGAGATGGACCTTTCTGTTAAAGCGTGAGATCCTTTTTGTTTAACCAGAGACAGTCATTGTATCACTCCCCTCAAAGTCACAGACAACAGCAGATTGGAAAACATTCCTAATTGAAACTCAACAGAAACAGATCCTATGGGTTAGTCTTTCCACTGTTCTAACAACCAACTCTGGTTTAGTTGAAATAACTAAGCCAGAGTTGAAGTTCTTGGTTTTGATGGTGGTGATGTTCACAGCAGGAGTGCAGTCGGACTGAGTTACATTGATTCCCTGGATACATATATCGCCAGAGCTGTGAGCTGTGATACCTGCTCAGGACGCTGCGCTGCCTCACACCTGTGGACGCTGACCAATCAGAGCAGACTGGGCTTTTCAGGAGGGGGGCCTTCAAGTGGTAGGAGATGAAATAGAGCATTTCAAACAGAGGGTGAATACAGGTGCTGCAACAATGTACAGCAGGACAAACAAAATGTCTATAGTATGAGTATGTTTTTTTTAACCCTTAAAGGAAGTAAACCTATTCTAGTCGCTCCTTCAAATAACAGAATGAACCTGAAAATGGTAGAGATGAAGCACATATATAGTGTGGCCACCTGAAAGTATCCTTTAAATGGAGTCCTCGTGTGCCCCTGGTGGAAGTGGGGAAAGTGACAGCGTTTGTGTGGATCAATAAAGAACTAGATTTAGGATGCCCTTTGTTTTGTTGGCGACGGACAGTGAAACATGGAGGGAGACATGAGAGGGGGAGGAAATGGCAGGTGAGTTGGGGATGCTGCCATGACCTATGAGTAAAGCTGAAGACATCAAGAAGCAGTGATACCCCCCCTGCCCAACATGAAGGCTTCAGAAGAACACAGCCTCCCTCACCTCCACCCATGTCCCTGTCTGATGATTGACACGTGTGTGAGTCATGTTTGCCAGGTCACAGTGACTCTGCTGGAGGAATAAAACGCTTCTCTTTTGTGCTGGACGTTTTGATCCTGTGGCCATCATGCGACAGAATATTTCAACTGTTTCTTCTTCTTAAATGTTCTGCATCGGGGATTTTACCCTCCATGTACAATCTGCACTCTGACTGTGGAGGTGTGTGTGTGTGTGAGTGTGTGTGAGTGTGTGTGGGTGTGTGTAAGCATGTTTGTATGTCTGTACATGTTTCTGCTGAGGTTACCAAGGACAGAGCAGGACTTTGGTTCTACAATAGTTCCCCAGGCACATTTTTCTGTCAGAGGTAGATTCTAAAGTGCTGGTCAGGTCGGTCATAATGTCTGATGTAAGTCATTCCTGGACATTCCAAAAACAACAGAGGGAAACACGGAGAGAGTCAGGTGTTCAGTCAGCGTGTGATTTACACCACAAAGCCCATCCGTCTCACTTATTACCCCTTATTATCAACGAAACCTTTTGATGTGACACAGACGTGTTTCTGCACACACACGTCCACACACACATCCCTGTCTTTGCCACATTGTAAGGACCCAGGACTGGACCCTGCATTGTGGGGACCACCCGTTCTGAAGGTTACACAGGTAAAACCAGGCAGGATCCTGGAGAGGACATAAACACAGATGTCACTTCAGTTCATCAATCAACGTAAGTTCTCTCACCTCACCGGACGAGAACCAGCCTCCTGGTGACTGGTCAGGTTTTTCATCACAGGTGGTGCATAATCACAAGGAGAAAAACATGACTGTCTTTTGTCTGTGCAGAGAAAGAACTCTGTGTCATTCTGATGACCATATTTATGCCAGTGTGCACAATGGATCTCTCTTCAGCTGACACCTGTCATTCAGCCACTCCGCTTTGACAAACCTGTTTCCTCTGAGGCCAGTCACTTCCTCCACAGTCGTACATGAGCTCTTCTCCAGGAATACTCTCCTGCAGAGTGAGGAGAAAGAGGTGAGGCTCGCCTTCTGTAACAACCTTCTTCATCTTGCAGTTGTTAGCATTGACAAGCCTTTCAAGACCGCCATCTTCTTCAGCTGCATCAATACAATACAAACATATGATAAATCACTCATTCACTCCGCCACTCACACTCCGCCAAGGAGCTTATGTTTTTGCCGGCGTTTGTTTGTCTGTTTGTTTGTTCGTTTGTCTGTTTGTTTGTTTGTTTGCAAAATAACTCAAAAAAGTTATGGACAGATTTTGATGAAATGTCCTTTCTGGGACAAGGAACAAATGAGGTGATCCAGAAAACCACCATTACGGAAATGTGGATTTTCAGGTATAACTATTAAACTTAAAGTGATATCGATGCGATTTCGATTGCTAAGGGTCTGTTTTTATGGTCCATGAATCCATTGAAATAGATGAATCAAAGGTAGGACTAATATTCTGGGGTGTAAGTCACAATAAGCTGGGGGAACTGTGCTGCTTGGTGAAGGTCTGCGCTCTCCCAGTGCTTTTCTACTTTCTCCTTTTTTGTGCCTCAGATTAGTGCACACACACACACACACACACACACACACACACACACACACACACACCTACATACAAGCACAAGCCAATATGTTATATAATTCTGCATGAGTTTGCATTAACAGCAGATGGCATCAAGAGTAAATTAAAACTGGTGTGGATCAGAAAACAGAGACGGCTTACTAAAATCTATAATGTGGTGATGTACTTATAAAACAGGAAAAATCGGAATAAAGGCCTGATTCTAATATAAGGATGTTTTAAATGAAAGCCTCCCTGTAGTTGAGGTGAAGGTCATGACCTTGAAGATAAGTAGAAATAGATAGATAAATGGATTGATTCAAAAGCTTTATATTTGCAGCAGGCTCTGCTGACTGCATTGGTGTGTGTGTGTGTGTGTGTGTGTGTGTGTGTGTGTGTGTGTGTGTGTGTGTGTGTGTGTGTCTGCATGAGTCCAAGGGAATGGGATCCAACAGCATTACCTCAGAAGAAGAACTTGGCAGACAAGTGAGGTGTAGTTGAAACTGTGGCTGGGAGTTAGTTAGTTGTGTGTGTGTGTGTGTGTGTGTGTGTGTGTGTGTGTGTGTGTGTGTGTGTGTGTGTGTTTTCCTTCTTATTACCTGGTCATGGGTGGCCATTATATTCATGACCTCCAGCCCCCTTACATAAGCTCCCTTGTTTACTACACTCTCGCCCTTTTTACAGTTCTCTTGCAAAGATATCCAAAACTTTTGATATGGCCAAAATATAACTACATGTTTTGCACAGCTACCCAAGAAGTGACTCAGTGTTGGCTTTCAGGTGATACAGCCCACAGTCTGGAAGCAGTGTTGGAGGTCTACATGTCAGTGGCTGTATACAAATACTTGAGTTTTAGATTGTGCAACATCTCCTATTATCATGAGCTCTGGGTACTGACCACAGAAATTAGATTTGGAATGAATGGTTCAAGAATCTGCCTTTGGATGCCTCCTTCTGAAGAACTTCTAGGAAAATCCAGCTGAGAAGAGGCCAGAGGGCAGAGCAAGAATAACCTGGAGGGATAGTACAGTTCATCCCATGTGGCCTGGGAACATCTTGGGATCCCCTAGAAGGACCTGGAGGACGTGACTTATCTGAGCCAAAAGTATTGATGGATTGAAAAGTAAGCTAAGTTTGTCTCAGGAGAACTGAAGAATGTAGTTAATCTTTGTTTCTGACTCCTCAATATGTCTGTGTTTGCATTTATAAAATGTTGGCTAATGTTAACTGGAAGTAGGCTGTGCTGCTGTCAAACACTAGCTGATACTGGAAATGTCTCTGAAATGTAATAGACTCAAAGAAGAATCTGATATTTTTTTACCAACAAGGTTTTATTTCCCTGGTTGGACCATTCTAAATAATCAAGATATATTGTATATATGTTTAAAACATCCTTTCCTTTTCTCACTAATTATATTATGCCAAATTTACATATGAAAAATACGATAAATAGTCAAATATAGCTCCAAGGAAGGGAAATATTTATGCTATACCATACAAAGATATTTCAGAGTACAGTAGTTATGTCTACTGTGCTTAGACACAAGTTGATGCATACTTTGGCAGCACTGTATTGTCTATGGTGTGTTTTATTAGTGCCCATGATGAGTTATTTAATTTAATTACAAAGCCTAGGCCTGTGGTTCTAATAGTAGAGAGGATCTGTAATGTTTATACTATTGTGCATATGTAATTGTTTGCTTAGTTTAATCTGAAAATAATAATCTCTGTCCACGAGATGGAAGCAGAAAATACAGTGTAATGAATGTCAATCCCATCAATTCCCATCTAGCACGTCAGTGAGAAATCACCATTACATGTTTCCAACATGGATGTTCCTCGCCTAAACATCATAATATTCCCATGCACAAAGGTTGGTGCATAAAGAACTGGTTTTCTCAGTTTGGTGTGGAAAAACGTGACTGGCCTGCACAGAGTCCTGACAACGACCACGTCTAACACCTTTACAACGACCTGGAACATGAAGTGTGAGCCAGAGCTCATCACCCTGCTGCTACAGTGGCAGACTGAAGCACACGGCTTTGGAAGGACACGATCCACAATGGCATATGGGTGTAATGTTTGATGTCCATATACTATTGGCCATATAGAGTATCATTCTAATGAACAGGAATGATGACGATTCAAATGTGTAAAGTTTGAACAGAGAACATTCCATCACACTTGAAGGCTTTTAGATGTTCATGAAGTCAGCTCTGCGTCGTATCCTCACCCTGTAACCGAGGCCTGAGGTCTGGGTGATGACATCACACTCTCTTCTCTTCTGCTTCTAATTTTCTAATAGCATTCCATTTTGTGATTTAGAAGCCAAATCCTCCTTTTACCTCCATGTTTTCTCCCATTTTCAATCCGACCTCCTCACCCTTCTGCTCACTCTCAGCCAGCATGTGAAAACATCCGTCCTGAACTTTGCTTCACTCTCCACCTCCCTCCTTGGTTAAGAATCACACTCAGGAAAATGAGACAATTATCTTGCCTGTTTTTCATTGCCTGAATTTGTCACCGTGATGCTCTGCCAGGATTTTATCGACAATCGGGCCAACCGGGCATGCTGTCATAGCCTCGGGGGGTGGGGGGGGGTTGGATACGGTACATAACATATATAACATATGTTATATAATTAGTGATGTAACCCACTCGACTGCTCCAATTCAGTAGAACATTATTTTCTTAAATGAAAATGAAAGCACAGCGCACATCTCCGCCAAGACACGAACTTTCCCAGATTGTTGTTGTAGATGACGTCATGGTTATGCAACAGAATTTAGTTTGATGGCAACAAAGGGGTAAAAGTAACAGGATGGCCATCATCTATAGGCTTCTTGGGCCTGGCTCTTGCATTAATCGTGAGTGAGTTAGTGTTTGCTATATTACAAGCACATTTGGGGCGTGTGTAAAGTAAAAGAGATATCTTCTTCAGTGTAACTTGATTTACTTTAATGATCACCATGGATAACTGAACCCAGAATAACAAAGCTAACATCGCGTCACTTTGTCAACATAACCAATTAGTAATAGACAATGTGATCGAGGTTATGTAGTTGCCCGTCTACACACACATATAATGACCTTTGCAACTACAGTATAAAGTATATAATTACTGAAAATTAGTCAGTAAACCTTTCCAACGAGCATCAGTAAAAACAGATGAACACACTTCAGCTCACAAATCAAGCTGACCTGTTTGGATGTAGAAAATAAAAGAGAAAAAGAATTTGAAGAATTTTGTAGGTTCCAAAATATGATCATAAATCAGTGTGATGTGAGTTAGGCTCTCTGTTGACTTTTTACACCTTTGACCCATTTGTAGGCAGATTACATTGGAACAATAGTTACCACATTATCAGATAACATCTTCAGCAGCTATTACAGCGAGAGGAACAACTTCCAGTTTTCATCAGCTCAATAAATCCTTCAGAGGGATTTGATTTACAAATACCCCCAAATCTGATTAATATAATCATTGTAAGTGGCCCTAAGAGGCTTTGGCCTAATTCACTTCATATCGGACCAACTGAACAATAGGAGAGGGAAAACCAATATTCAGGCATGTCTCCATCACTGACAGACCATAATCTACCAGGCTGACCCACTTTCTGCCTTCCTATTGGCTCACAGCCCGGCGGCCGTCAGGGGAGGCACAGTTCACCAGCTGTCATTCACCAGCCTATTTGCTGGGATCAAATTCAGATTATCAGCATGCTTATCCCTCAGTGTGTGTGTGTGTGTGTGTGCAAGTTCAGAGGCCAGGTCCAACATGTTCAGCCCCAAAACACTGAGTCCTATCAGGCTGAACACAACATCCTGCGGGACAGAGTGTATGAAACTATACATTTTTATAACTGAAAAAATCATTCCTAAGACTAAAGCAGGACCTTGTATTCTTGTATAAAGTATTCAGCAGTGTCTAAAACTCCTTTTCAACAGACAAGTTCAGCAACAACAGGACCACAGGAACTAAAGTCAGGAACTCAAACAGGAACTGAAAGTGTCTTTTGCACACTCCTGCTTGTGTTTCCACTGCATCTGGACAACTGTACAGATTTGGTGAAACTAGGCCAATGATGGATAAATGTCACTGTCTTTGTTTTGGTCTTTCTTTTTACTATTGTGTGATTCTGAAGTTTGAGTTGGATGTCATTAATAAATAATGATGAGAGCTGCAGAGAAGACTGAAAACTTCAGCGTGCCTATCTTTGACTTGCTGAGCATTTTTATATTTTTTTCTTTTGCTTTAGAAAATAACCATGATGAAACAAATGAATTTTATTCCTCTTGTTCATCTTGTTCACTTCTTTTGTTCGCTTATTGCAGATCCTTCTCTCTCTGAAACAGGTCTACTCTTTGTATATCTCACTCTTCTTCACCTGCCTCAGAAGGTGACAACACAGCCTGACTCCACCTTTCGTCCTCATATTAACACTGCAGTCATGCAGAACCTCCGTAGCTTCTGATTCACCCCCTCAGTGACAGTCAGTCCTGCACATTCTGCCCTAAACAATCCTGAACAAAGTGCTACCTCTGGAGCACGGACGGCTTTACACCTGGGACTTCATCTCACAGGAACAGGAAGTATGTCCCAGGTTCTTCTGGTCAAAAGTTCCCTTTAGTTCCCTGGAAAAGGTCTTGCTCTGGATGCACCTAGAATATTGCCTGATCATACAAGTCACCCTCATAGATAAGAGACTGAGCAGGTCAATAGTCACTGACTCCTAAACTGACATGTGTGACTGTTGGAGAGAACCAGCGACAGGTGTACTGGATTTTCTTCATGTGACAAACATTGTGAAATAGTCACACTTTGGTTCGGTTTAGGCATCAGAACTACCTGGTTAGATTTAGGGTCATGGTTTGAGCTAAAATAAATATGTTACTATAATACGTAAGTGACGTGAGTTAATGTGTTAGATTAAAAATAAGTCCAGTTTGGTTTCACACAAACTGCGGTGAAAGTCTGGGGGTGTTTGACTCATCCATCCACCCATCCTTCTCCCTCCATGTGCGGGTTTTCTGGCTTTTTATGGTATGTCACCTGACTTCCTCCTTTGCTCCCGTCGTAATTACAACTGGAGGTCAATAACAATAGATGTAAATATGGGTCATGATAAGCTGCTTGCACAGATGTTTGCTGGTGAGGACGAGCTGAATCATGTCATACAGGACTTCTAAATGTGATGTTGTCACTTTCAAGCTTCAAAGCTCTTCAGTCACAGACAGATGACCTGAAGTGAATCTAACGCAGTATCCCACCACTACAACAACAACAACAAGTCAGGGATCTCAGCATGTGTTGGAAAGAAGTTCTGTTTGACAGACTTGGCAACAAAACCAATACATTCTTGCCTTTGCTTCTCTGCACCAACTGAAAAGCAAGAATCAAGCAGGAGAAGCATGCGTGTAGAGAGGTCATCCAGAAACCAAGCCAGCCACTTCCCTCACCAGGGCCCTCCCTGTTCGGTCGGACAAACCCAACATTCCTCACACAACTTCCTCCTTTCGTCTGACAAGATGCTCCCCGGCAGATAAAACAGCAGCAGTGTTGGAAAGTGTGAGAGCGACAGTTACACTCCACCAGCTGTCTCTCTCCATTCTACTTCGCTCAGACAAATCTGCATGGCAAAGAATGTTGGTCATGGCTGGCTGGGGTTTTGTCAATTTGATTGAGAGCCGTTGCTATCAAGTTTCTTCTGCTCGCCATTATTTTTCCATTGTCTCTGTAAAATATGATTATTGTTCCAAATGGGTATTCATTTGACATTATAGTAAACCTTTAGAGCCAGAGCTAGAAAACAAGCTAAATACAGCTTTAAAGTCTGACAGTGATGCTTCACTGCTGATTTTACACACAGTCTATATGTCCATACACACAAGAACATGAGCAGCAGGATGAGTCCGTCCAGCAGACGGCCACGTAAACAGCGTAATCAGGACCGGAGCAGAGGAATGTAAACATGTGTGCAGAAAAACTCTGAGGCTGAGGAAGGTTTCAGACGTGTGTGTGTGCTGTGATCGATCGAGGTCTTTCCTCTGAAAACGATTAATGAGAGCATTCAGCCGACACGTCACCTGGTGGGTCGCGCCTGGACATGCAGGAGCCAATCAGTGTCGAGGGTCATTTGAAGACAAGTTGTCGTTCCAGTGATGTGAATCACTTCGGCCGGAGGCTAGAATGTAAAAAACTCCCGCAGCTCACTTTTCTTTCCAGCTCACGTGTCGGCGTCAGGAGCCAGATGAGGCCCTGTGACGGCATCACTCCCACTTTAACATCTGCCATCCTGGACCTGACAGAAGCACATGCTGTGTGTATCACCTCCTCCACCTCCTCCTCCACCTCCTCCTCCACCTCCTCCTCCCATGTGACAGAAAACTGGATGCTGCGCTACGAAATGGAAAAACCATCCAAGATGACGCAAGGAAAAATCCAGCATTCCATGAAATAAGGTGGAGAATATAAATATTCTGAATAAACGGCGCCACCTGTTTTTCCCCGTCGGGGGAGAGGGGTTGGGGGGGGGGGGGGGGGGCAGCAGAAGAGTTGAGGAATGCTTTTAATCAAAATTGAGGATCATTAGAAACAAGTGAAAACAAAAGTGAAGGAGGAGGAGAGACAGAGAGGAAACCAGATGGAAAGGAAGACAGAGTGAGAAGAGCTGTCAAGTTCAAAAGAGACTCTTGTCTCAGTTTAAAATCATCAAAGCCAGGGTCGAGAGGAGGTCGTCCTGTGGGAGGAGGCCGACGACAAGGTCAAAGGTTAAAGTTTGAGCTTTAACTGAACTTCTGAAGCAGGAGTCACTGTGGACACTTATCCTCTCGTCTTCTTGATGATTTCTAGATGGAGGATTTCACTCCTCGGTTTGAAAGCTTTTAGTGATGAAGTGATGGATGAGGACAAAGAGAAACAGAGACAATAGAGTAAACAGGTCTGGTTGTTCACCTGTGTAGCCTCAGTGGTGACTGCAGCCTGAGAGCTAATCAGCACATCAGAGATACAGTGAGTTTCTCGCTGTAGCAGCTGAACAAATGTAGTTTTTGGCCGACAGAACGACGGTTAGAGGCTATTCATTTTTAATTCACTTTTCATTTAGATATGTAGAAGCAGGTGCACACACAACATGATCCAGACAGACCAGAGACTTGGCAGCCGGCCTGAGA
>JBBMOC010000193.1:230235-262666 GCA_037975185.1 Centropyge bicolor | reverse complement strand
CCAGCCCTCTCTTCCGCCCTCGCACGGCCTCTGCTGCCACCCAGGGCGACTCCACATGGGGAGGTGCCCACCGTTAATCATGCCGGACAGTGTGCGATCTGACATGCAAATGTAGGTCATTGCATATGTAAATGTGTGATTACGGGGCTGGCATGCCAGGACACATTAGCAAGACTGTGCTCTCAGCAGGCGGTTGTCACAGCGCTTTAGAGGCTCATGCTAACATTTGTCAAGCTACCACGCAGCGAATGAAAGCAATGCCCTCTTGTCCTTTCTCTCTCTCTCCTCTCTCTTTCTCTCTCTCACTCTCTCTCTCTCCCTGTCTCTCCCCCCTCTCTCTCTCTGCCTCTCCCTGTCTCTCCCCCCCTCTCTCTCTCCCTGTCCCCCCCCTCTCTCTCTCTCTCTCCCTGTCTCTCCTCTCTCTCTCACTCTCTCTCTCTCTCTCTCTCTCTCCCTGTCTCTCTCTCTCTCTCTCTCTCTCCCTGTCTTCCCCCCCTCCTCTCTGTCTCACTATTCCCTGGAAAGAAGATGTTATCGTCCCAATACCAAAATAGGTCAGAGCTGCAGGACAGCGAGGGAGAGTGGAGGGTGAGGACACGATGAGCAGGCGACCTTGGTTAACAGTGAGTGTGTTGTTGAAGGCCAACACTGATATTCTAAGACTGAATTTATCTTTTAAAGTTATTATTCTGCGTCTGCAAATTTCAGCTACACGGTGTTTGTGAAACAGCCTTTTCATGGGTCTCTCTGAGGCTCGTAAGCACATGAGCAAGGATCATTTCAAATTTCCCATGGTGCTTGCTGAGATCTGGGAACATGACTGACAGACTGACTTCCTGCTTCAGCACCGACACGCACACACACACACACAGAAAGAAGTGTGTAAACTCTTAATCTGATCGACTGACAACTCATGTCTTTTGCCCCTTTGGATCTCAGCTATCAGCCTGAGTACAATCTCCTCATAAACAACAGAAAACATTCCAAACAGTTGTGTTGAACCAGAAGACGTCATGCGTGACGTATCAAATCTTTCAAGTACGGAGAAAGTCTCGGAAACCCACAGTATGTGACGAAGCCACAGGAGTCGTGTTGTTGAATTATTTCTCCTCTCCCCCTCCCTCACATGCTCTCCTCCAGCTGGTTCTCCCCCTCACTCTCCTGTTTCTCATCACTTGGAATTTCCATTTCGTCCCCATTTCACGTTTTGTCTTCCTTCCCGCTCCCCCCCACCCGCCCCCCATCCTCCCTTCACCTCTCTGTTTCTGGCCCGTGCACTCTGATGTTGTGATTCCACCATATAAAGCCATGGACTCAGTGAGGGTGCCGGGTCGAGGGCCACACGTGCCACATGTGGCCGTGACTGATGGGGGAGCATGTGAATGTGCCCCTGTAAAACTGTCATAATAATCCTGCAATGCCTAATATGGAGAAATGATACACAAACAATCTGCTGATGGCTTCACGGTGCAGAGACAATTAATGAGCAGGTTTGCTTTGTATTTACAGCAGATATTCACTTTGTTGTATTGTACACTCATAGAAGTACTGTAGAGTGTATAATAAAGATCAGGCAATATTACAGTATGTGTACTATGAGGAGTAATATGAAATGATTGCATCATAGCATAAATATTATTATTATAAATATACAGTCTTTCAAAGGTAATTTCTCAATGTTTTGAGAAAGTTCAATGAAATTCTATTTATATCCATTGTATTAGGTTGGGGCAGAATTTTGAGAAGTATACTGAGTGTAAAATTATATTTTTATTTATTTATGTATTGTAATTTATTTCATGTCCCTTCAACATACAACCACTCTGATCTGTGTCCCTGTTTTACATCTAAATAAGCATCATTATAGTAAACACAATCAAGAAGATCACAGTTGCCATTCTTAACACAATTAAGGCCATAATTCAATTTGCTGACGTTTTTCTAGCCAGCAGCAAATTATTCCACCTGAATAATATTTCATTTGGCATTCAGGAGCACCGATGGCTGGCTTCCCTGTTTCTCCTCTACACTGCTGAAAACATCACGTCACCTTGCAGGCAAAGCCAACCTCAGCGTGGACGACCCAGGTCTGTTTTGCTCTGGTTGCCAGAGCTCGACACCCAAACACTGCTCGTGCAGCTGACATTTACAAGATGAACTGTGTCAAGATGATATATGGGCTAGTGGATATCTGATGAGAGTTAAACTCCTATCTCTAAAAATATCTAGGGGAGGAAAACGAAGAGCCTGTTTTCTGTGAGGTGGTGGGCAGCAGTGAGGTCACAAGAGTCAACAACTGAAATGTTACAAACATCAGAGCTGGAGTTATGAGGTTGTAAGAGGACGGATACAGGGAATCACTTTATTAAGTGGGGTGTCTTTGGCTAATAGTAAGCAGAGAAGTCCTGGACCTTCACTTACATTAAATGCATTATTTTACAAGCACAAGTGACAAGAAGACATGTAAAATAAGCATTTAAGCACATTTTCATATGTAGGACAACAGTGGTTCTATATAAGCTTAAAGGAGGCTGGTGTTTCTCTGTTTTATTCTCATTGTCAGCAAAGGCCATGAAAACACCTATACTGACTATTTTTAAGTCTCTCTCTCTCTCTCTCTCTCTCTCTCTCTCTCTCAACCTCTCAGACTTCTGTTTCTTGTGGGTGACTCTCGGCCCAAAAAACATTTAGTCCATTTGTACAGTTGTGCACAAATATCTAGTTACATTTTAGCAAACATAGCTCAAACAAGATCATGCATTAGCTGGGGACTATTTTCAGTTGTGGATGAATACACATTCTGTGCTTATTTCCTGCAGCAGGATGATGTGTGTTCAGTTGTAATGAAGGAACATGTGAACCAGTGTGCTAGTGCGACTCATTGATGTACATGTATGTTTTTCAGTGTTTGAGTAAGAAGCTCTATGGCAGAGAAATAAGACATACTGGGCTTTAGCTATAATGACAATACTTGTTAGTAGGATCTGTTCATTGCTGGTTTTCAGTCCTGCTCTTTTGTGCCAAACAAGAAGCAATGTGTGAAGCATTTGCTGTTAATCTGGAATAAACAGAAACAATATCATGAGCTGTGCTAACTATCACAGCTGAACAGACAAAGACAACAGAAAGCCTAACAATGGATGATGTCACACTACTGCAGGGCACTGTTGGACCCCCCACATGAAGAAAATGTGTGAACTGTGGATTAGAATATCACAGTGTCTGAATCCAAATGTGTGGTTGAGTTGCTTCAGCACAGCTAAACTTTAAAAATGGTTGATAATATGTCTTAAAGGACTAAATGACAATATGAAAAAAAACAGTATCAGCTGATATAAAAGCAAAGTTTTTTTCATAAAATGTGTAAAAGGTTTCTAAAGGTGTTCTGAGGCTAGAACCAGTCCAAGCAGCTCTAAAAATCCTTCACAGTGTCTCAGTCTGCTGTAGCCTTTACCTGCTACATAAATGCCACAAAGTTCACTCGTGGTCAGAGAGCATTCAGCCACACCAGCACACAGTGTGAAAGCACCTCCATGTGCAAACACATCAGCCATTGTGAGCTGTACTGTACTGTGAAGTCACTCATGATGAAGACATAATGGGGACTGAGTGCTGTATTGACTCTGCTATCAGACGAGGCAAGCCTCTGTTTGCTCAGAACCTCAAGGAATCAATAGATAAAGAATGGCACGTGCAAACATGGTTACACAGGATTATAGTGCTGAGCAGTGTGTGTTGAGTGTTCTGAGGTGGCGTACAGTCTGTAACACCCGCTGGTGATTTGCTGCTCTCGTGTGGGCACAGGAGAAACTTCCAGTCAGATTTTAAACCAGATTTTCCCTTTGAAACGTCCTGACCTGGGGAGACCTGACGATCTAAAGGTCATCCCAAAGCACCGTCCACCTCAGCTCATCTCTGCACATTATGTTGTACAGTCATTTACTTCACATACCTCAGTGTCTTATGTGCAGGTTGTGATGAGCTGTCATACAGAACGCTCCAAGGCACTTTGCATACTTCTCCAAAGTACCAAAATCCAACTAAAGCATTCAAAAGCAGAATTCACATCCAGAAATAAAAAAGTTAAAGGTGATACTTTGAAGAACAGCCTTTGTCTAAACCACGTGACAACAAACCAACCAAAGCCAAGCAATGTCAACAGTTCGCCTGCAGTGAGCATGAGAGACCAAATTATAAAATTCATGAATACATCAAATATAAAACAGGAAAATAGGAAATGAGTTCACCCATCACTTCGACCTGAATGTTCAAAAACCAACGCTTATTATTATTAATTATTATTGATGGTTATTGGATATTATTCAAAATGATATAAAACTGAAATAACAGCAGTTTTTTTTATTTGAGAGGTTGGAGCTGAGGAATATGTTTTTCCAAATCTCTGTATTGGATCTCTCTTTGTTCTTGCACAGGAATGATTAACATAGTAATAACAGTGTTCTGTGGTTCATGATCGCAGCCCACTCCCATCTGTTGACGTAAACACCACTCCCACACACACACCAGTTCAGGAGTGTCATTCACACAGAAGATAAAATACAATTAATAAATGAAGGAGAATAAGCAAGAGGTGCAATAACTTGTTGTGTTGCTTTGGATGCATTTGACAGAGCAAAGCCAGTGAAGGGGTTGGAGTCTGTTTTACTCAGGTCAAACTGTGGGCCTGACCACATCATGTGCTTACAGTCAATGGGAGAGCGGTGCATGAGACAGTATACCTAGTATATGTCCCCACTGCTCATCTGACAGGGTGATCCCGAGGTCCTGGTCCCAGGTGGCTCTCAGGGAGTCTGAACAAGTCAGGATTATATTGAATATGTACTGAAATCTGATTGAAGTGTGTGAGTCTGAGGCTCTAATGAACAACAGTGCTGGCCTGTTGTCTGTGTGAGGCTGGTGCATCCACAGCCCTGCTCCTCCTCCTGCTCTTTGCTCTCTGTGCTTTTAATGCTGCTGCTTTGTTCATCAAGTCATTTCTCGGCTCAGAGGGAGTTCAGTAGAATTTGAGCAGAATATATGACCTTGCTCTTCACTGATAATGTTCCTGAACAGAGAAGCAGAGCAGGTGAATGAGTGCTTGCCCTGATATTTCCTCCAGGAGGATAAAGACCTGCAGACTGTAATCATCACATGGGAAGATTAGCCTGAACCGCCGTCAGAAGGTCAATGTGAAATAACCTTTTATTTGAAGCTCCTAATGAAAGAGGACAGTTGAAAGGTTTGATTTCATCCACGTACACACAGCCACAGCTGTGAGCAGCTCTCCACTGAGCTCTGTCTGATCAGCTCCAGATGTGAGAGTCCTCCTTCTGAAAGGAGCAGGTGTCAGCTTGAACACTGTGAATAATTCAGTTGAAGATTCATATTGGAGTTCACTTTAGAAGTCACTAAAATTGAGGCGTACTCCAAAAGGACCAAGCTTTACTTGTAATGCAGTAAAGGGAAGCCCAGTACAGTGTGTGAGCGATCATCAGATACTCTGCATGACTGCACATCTAGTTTACTTCGCTTTGCATTATTAGTTTCTCATGTGACTTTACTCTCCCTTTGTTTGCTTGTGTTTTATTTATGAAGATTAACTTTATTGTACAAACATCTATCAGGGACAGGGTTGTTCTGGAGGCAAGAACAGTCTCATTGAAAAAGTGATGGTTGAGGCCAAAGAACACACCTGAGTTTTGAGTCATGGGAAAGAAAAGTGACAAGCAGTTTTTCTTGGAGTGAAGAAAGGGCTCATTCTAAGCTAACAAAAACACAATGGCTCTTTCAGGATGACTACGCACCAATAAAAACATGATGATGAATATCGCATTTCATTTCTGCCAATAGGTCCTGCTAAATCTCACACACTGGACCTTTAAGTGAGTTTTGTCTCTTTCACACGCAGGTCAGATTGAGCGGAGGAAAACAAGCATATTGAGTGTCCTGTTCAAGGACAGCAGAACAGGTTTTTGACTCGGGTTCAGCTGTTTGAGGGATAGTGTACAGCCTGACCTTGACCCTCTTTGTGTGCACCATTGCAATCATGTAGGAGGAAGAAGTAATGAATTTAGCATCCAAAGAAAATGTTCACACTAAAATAATACTAAATGATCTTTGACTGGAGCTTCCTTATCCTTTTGTACTCAATGATTTTTTTAGTATAGAGTAAAGAGCAGTGGTTCCCAACCTTTTTCATCTCAACTCAACAAAAACAGAGAAATGCATTCTCATACATAACAATTTGACATCAAATATCAGATTCAAACAAAATCCCAGCAACAAAAGAAGCTCATTAAATCAAAAGGCTTACAAGTAAACACAAATCAGATATAAAGATGATGTCAATTCTGCTTTGGTCCAGCCCATAACAACAAAAGTTCCTATCTCTCATTTCTAAAAACAAAACAAACTAATAATAAAAAGAATATTTGAACATCTATAGTATCATTTCAAATGTAACTGATTTTTAACATTAAGGACATTATTCTGTTTATTTTTATATAATTACTTTCTTCACATCCCCATTCAAAAGTCAAAATATTTTGGAAATGATTTGGCGGCCCACTTGCAATACCTTCGCGGCCCACCAGGGGGGCGCGGCCCATTGAGAATCACTGGTACAGAGCAAGAGTTATAACATTTATTTGTGTGTATGAAAGTTACACTTTTGATGTAAAATAAATGACTGATGGTCTTAAAATTGTAAGAAATGAGCAGGACTCTGTTGTGGACAAGAAAGAACTGTTTCTGCAACCTCATCCTGTTTAAGAACAACATTTTTACTGCAGTGTCTTTGTATCTCATGTTGCTCTGGAGACAAACAAACTGCTGTCATGTCCAAAATGGCCATAAGGTGTCAGTGTTGTACAATATTAAAAAAACGTTCACAACCAGCATCCATGAAACCTTGAAATAAGCTCTCACAATCTAATGTCAGACACACTACAATCATTCAGTCAAGCAAGTAGCAGTTAAATATTTGTCTAAAACCTTTCATACATAAGGTTCAGAGCGCTTTATATAAAACTGCAAAATAAAAAACTCATAAAACTCATAAAACCAATAAACAATATTGAAAGGGTTTCTGAAATGAATTGAGTTGCATATTCACATATTTTCCATATTATTTGAGTCAGTCAGTAACATCTTTTTAATTCATCATAACGTAAATGCACTCTAAGCTAAGCAGATATGGTTAAAAGACTTCAAAAGAGGTCAGGTCACCTGTGTGAGTGTAAGACAATTACACTAGTAGCTGTGTCACTGCAGTGCACCCATGATCTTACTGTAATCCTATTTAATGTGCTACATTGCTTCCTGAAAGCGGAGAGTGAAAACACACTGGTGAGTGAAAGTGAGAGGACGTGGCCTTGAAGACGTGAGAAGGAGAAGAGGAACCACATGTGGGAGGATTGTGAATAATATGAAAATGTGAAAGGCACTGAGGCGACGTTTTTCCAGAGACCACTGTATATTGATGAGATGGCTGCATGTTCAGTGTTTCACTCAGAGACAGCTGTTAGCGGGTGAACCTCGACCTGATCGTCTCTCAAACCACCAGCCTGCTTCGAAGGCTGAGCTGAATTAATATGAAAATTACAAGATATGAACATGTGCTGCTTTGTCCTCGGCTGTGTCCTCCCTGTCCGACCACAATAACACTGGAGTGTTTCAACCTGCTGCATAATGAGGCATGCTTTAGAATAACTGTAGGAACAACAGAGAAGAAAGACATTTACAATCATCTCATCATCCAGTGGATCTGTTTCCTATTCTGGCCATGCAGCACTGTTCACTCTCCTCACTTTGTTTCCCATTTATGTTGGTGATGTTAAAATAGGCCAGAGATGCAAACTGATGAATCAGCCTCCCAAGAGATCCGTCATTATAATCTGGCCTCCATTTTCAACGGACTTCCTTCTCTGTCTGCGTGTGATAAAGCGGCTGGCATCCAGTGCAGCAGCAGTGCAGAACCACACACTACTTGTGTTTGCTGCAGCCTGCATTCACAACTAACGTTTGACCCACACACTAGACAACCTCTGATCTGGAAACACATGACATGTCCTACATGTTGTGAGGATTGCCCCAAACACTGTGAGATCAAAGTGAGAGAGCGGTAAATGATTCATTCAGTTCTGGGGCTGCATACTGGAAGACTGCATATTTACTTTAGAGAATGGATAATGAGTGCAGAGCCTGAATTGTACATCGAGGGGTAAATAATATCAGCAGATATATGGCTTTAGACATACTGTATATATTGGCACTGGTGTATTAAAAGAACTCTTGTAACTCTTTAAAAGTCACATTTGAGGCTAAAAGCACAACAATCTCCATTAATATTTACTGCTCTATTTATGTAGCAGGAAAAAAAGGATATGTAGTAATGGTGTGTTTCAGACTAACATCAGCATTGGCTCCAAACGGCATGAGGCAGGCTGTAACTGAGCGCACGCAGCAGATCCCAGATCACTGTGTCTCCTGCTGTGTTTTTCTCATTATGACTTCAGGTTGAGGCAAGCTGCATGCCAGTGACTCACAGCTCAGAGATGACACATCTCCTCTCCTCCTCACAACCACATGGGCTCTGCACGTGCACAACACAGCTACTCTCATCAAGCCTTCACTTACAGGCGGGGATGAATGGAGAGCTTTTTTCAGGAGACGAGCAGCACGGCCTGGTGAGGTGGGGAGAAAACTCAACACACACGTGTGGCTAATGTTTGTTGACATCCACTCTGTGAATACAGTTATTATCACAGGAAAATGTCACAAGGGTTGAATCATTTCTGTGCAGCTCTGGAGTAAATTCTCTCACTGACATGTGCAACTACAGGACTAAACATCATGGATGGTACAGCACTGACTTATCTGTACTGCTTCCTTGAAAAGGCCTTGTGTTTGAGGTATGCAGGTGTTCTCTCAGGAAACCTCCTGGGTTATAGAAACACAGAAAAAACTTTATCAAAGAGCTGAATGGGAGCGTTCTCATTTTGTTGTTGGGGCTACAAAATGATTTGCAATTATATTTTGATGAAGGCAGAGTTTCATGTGTTGGCACTGACACTCCCAGTGTTGACATATTAATGCATCAAGGTAACTGTTCCAAAACCACCAGTCACAATAGGGAAGAATATGCAAATACATGAGAGCGCCACATTCTCATTGCCATGTTCACCACGTCCATGTTTCTTACTTTGTGTCCCGTGAGACTGACATTCCAATAACTTGTAACTGCAATACTGTCATCTCTAAGGATTCTGATCAGTAAACAACTAAAGCCAACAGTCACATTGGACACGTTACTCAAAACTACAGGTCACATCAGGTCACATCAGGTCCAAGGAAAATGTCTGAGCACCGGCAGAAACACTGTGCTTCTTTGACCATGCTAGTTTTCACAGACACATTTTGGTCTTTCTGGCTTTCAAATATGTTTTGTGAAAAGCTGGAACTCCATTTCTGTTTTCTTCTTTTTTTGTTCTTCTCCTTTCCCCCCCACAATCCTTTAATACTGAAGCTGACTTTCGATTGTTGATTGAGTTTGACTGGCTGTCAAAATTCACCAATCACTGTCTCTGTCTGCTTGTCATTTACTCATCAGTGAATGGCAGCAGGCAGAAATTCACTGTGAAAATGAGAGGAAAACTTGGGGGTGGCAAGGACCCTGGCTTACCAGCAACATCACATAGAACTTCATGTTAAGTTCACTCACAGTTACCACAAGGGCATATTACACCTTCACCTACAACTCCACCCATTTTCTTCTTTGTGATTTCAGTCTCATAACTTTATTTCACAATGTTTTAATGCTGAAGCTGTTTTTGGAGTGCTGGTTGAGTTGGACTGGTGTGGCTGTGACTGATCAGTGAATGGCAGGCAGACATTCTCTGTGAGGATGAGAGGAAACGTTGGTGGTGTTGAGGGTCCTGTATCCCCCCGCTCCTCAGCAACATTAGGCAGAACTTGGTATAAATTTCACTCAACTTGTGTGAGTCACCGCAGGGATGTGATACCCTGGTGAGAGATTTCACTGTCTAAATAACTCTATATTTGAATAAAGCTTGCTTTGTGTATGAGCCTGACCGCACACTGAATATCTATTTTACACTTGATGTAATATTATAAACCCTTCACTGGTGAGCTGAGATCATTCTTTATTGATCTCTCACAGGGGAGATTCTGTGAGTCCAGTGTTCAGAGTGAGGAGTCAGAGGTGAGTCCAGCAGGGCCTCTGAGCCGTCTCTGGTAGAGTTTGGGAGCCCCGGTCTGCAGCAGGCTGCTCTGCTCTGCGGAGTCACGGGGGTGAGGGAGGGGGGGGGGGGGTCTGCAGGACTGGGCTCATTCACCACGCCTCGGCTCGGTAACTTCGTCAGCCATATTGAGTGTGTGCACCTCTCCTCCGGTCCTCCTCCTCCTCCTCCTCCTGCTGCACCGCCGCTGCTGCAGCCGGATCGCTGTCCTCAGTGTGTGCGGGGACCAGCGCACAGGACGGGAGGCTGCCCGGCTCTATTTTTACTCGCGGTGGATATATAAAGTGTGCGCACTGCCAGCTGGAGGGGGTAACGGTCGGACACATCCTCCGCGCAGCCGAGCCTTAGAGGTGAGTTTGATCTGCCTGGCTGCCTTTAAGCCGTTCAAACGAGGGGGGATTTATTTTCCTCTCCGGGCTGCAGAGCGGCTAACGGGGCTGTTTAACGCAGGCCCGTTAACGTGAACTTCTTGTATAAGACACCTCTGTCTGACAGGCAGGTTAACGGCTGCACATTGTTGTCGCTTCACCTCCGTTTCTAACCGGCTTCTTGCACGTTTCGGGACGGGAGGACGGGTGAGTGAACCGGTGTCACTTTGAATGTTATGCAACAGAACAGGGTTTACATTAAGGCTAATTAGATGCTGGTCCTTTAAAAGCCCACCTCTCACACCTGATCCAGATCCAAACCTTTTTTCACCCACTTTATGAAACAGGTTCATCAGATCTCTGGGCTTATTATTTCACCACATGATGTGCAGCTTTGAAGTTGTTTTCATGCTGCTCTTTTGTTTTTAAAGAAGAAGAAGCTCAGAGCGGAAACAATGTGTCTCGCGCACGTTTGCAACTTTTCCATCTGCTGACGACGCGCTTTTCTAGCAGCCGCTAACGCACAGTTAGCACGTTGTCATGGTGGCTCCTCTCTGCTCGTGTTTATGCTCTGGCTTCTTGTGGTTAGAGGACTCTGAAATACCTGCGGTCGATTCAAATGCCGTTAATTTTTTGCGCCTGCCTCTACAGGAAGTTAGTGTAACTTTTAGCCAAAACAACATATTTCTGGCACTTGTTGCTGTGTTAACAAAACACAAATGTGAGGGAGATGGAGATTGATGCTAGTTGGTAAATGGTCTGTAAACTCTTTTCCTCACGTTAACTACGTTCGTTTGAGCGAGTTTACCCTCTGTCCTAGAAACCACGCTGATTACACCGCCTGTAACACTGGCTGGTGTAGCTTTAGCACGTAAACAGTGTTCGTGAATACGCCAGGCGCCCACACATGATGCTAACGGTCCATCTGGCACAAACAGATGCTCCGGGCGCGTCAGGACACTCAGGACTCTCTGATTGGCCTCATGGCGGCCGGGGGAATGGGTTCATTGGCTCATATCCCCGTCGCTCAAATCCTCCTGTTGCTCTTGACCCCGCCTCCTCCGGGGACCAAATTACAACTCATTTGAGAAAGAGCTCCTGTGCATCATGACATGAGATACCTTTGACGGCTGGTTTTAGATTTCTCTCAGCAGCTATTTTTTGTAACCTGTTGAATAATCTCCCGGTTCCAGATGAGAGCAGCAGAATGTTGTCTTATTCTGGCCTGATGACGGGCTGCATATTAGAGGTTGTTAGTGTCGTTTTTGCTGTTATGCAACCTTGGTGCAGGTTTAAATTCAGCTAAAGTCACCCCTGCTGGCTGCTTCAAAGTTAGTCTTTAAAATTAATCATATGCATTTTGAATAAAAGATGAGCTCTTTGTACTGCTCATCATTATGTATGAACTTTCTATTTTGGAGAGAAACTCTTGGTTCTATCAAGAGTGCAAGTGTGTGTGAAGCAGAGACTCTCCTGGAGAAGGGGGCACATGTAGCCAGACCTGGGGGCTTTAACGAAGCCTTGTCCACAGCAGTGTTGGTACTGTAGGGCAAGAAACAAATGCAGAAACAAATTTAGACCATTTTGCAAGCAAACTACACCAGACAAATGAATTGAGAATCAAGTCGCCACATTAGCCTCAGATTGGACATGTGAGGCTGGCTGAATGTTGACCGTTTCTTCACACACCAGCTGCTCCTGTGAGACTGTCTCCACAGTGTAACTGTGTTGCTTGTGATGCCTTCATGGTCAGCTTTTCAGGCTTGATTGTTGGAGATTTGGCTCATTGAGCCTGTTAGAGGAATCTGCATCTACCTTTCTTTCTCCCAGTTTGTTTCATTTGCTATGTCCAGTTTCCTTTGTTTACATTCACACTTTTAATGTTTAGTGGGCATGTTAGAAATTGCCTCTGTGTTTTTGTTCCATTGACTATGGCCACATGCCCAGCTCAGTTAAACCCAAAATAAAAGAAGGCATGAAACGAATGTGAGTGTACCAGCAATATCTATTATAATCATCCACTCTATTGTAAAAGTGTATGCATGCATTAGTAATAAGTACAGTAGGTCAAAGTTGAACGAGGAAGAGTGCTCTATACTGCAATGGACATCAGTATAATGGTAAATATCTGAAAACAACTGAGACTGTCAGAAATGAAAATCAATTTTCATTTCAGTAACAATACAAAGTCACAGTTTAATAATTTTCTTATACTTTCATTTTTCAATCCTAAGAGCAAAAGTACTAGCTGTTCAGTGGCTCCAGCTTCTCTGTTGTTAGGATTTGATGCTTTTCTCTGTCATATAGGATTGTTTAAAATTATAACAGGCATTATTCTGCCATTTTGTGTCCAAAAACATTAATAAGTTACTCGAGAAACTAAAATGCAGATCGAGCGATAATTAAAAGACTTGCTCGTTGCAGCTCTGAAAGCTATAGTGCAGGTGTTTTACTTGGTTAGAGTCAGTTGGTGGCAGGGAGCAAACTCTTTAGTTTCACAACCCGCATCACAGCCAGGTTCACTGACACACACTATCTGGTTTCTCCTTCGTCTCTCACTTTTAGCAGCTCACGTTTGTCACGTTGTCTTCTCTTTGCTTTCTTTCACTTTCCTTGTCTGTATGTGCATCTCTGTCACTCCTGCACTGCTGCTCTGAAACATTTTGCAGCAGCACTGAGCACATGAAGTATTCCATCAGAGAGGACATGGCCAAGGGCAAAAGAAAAAAAGTCTTTGTTTGATTTTTGGCATTGACGTTTTGTTCCTGATCCTCATATTTAGATCCCTCATTTATCCCCATATGCAGTATAGTCTGGTGGTTTCAGGTGGAACCTACAGAACAGGTAGTGTTCAGTTTGTGTTCTTGGGCAAGCATCAACCTATTAATCATGTTATGTGAACCTGGATGAGTGTCAGCTCCATGCAAGAGCAGACAGGAGTGATGGTGCTGTTCATCTCCGATTTCTGTTCGTTTTAACAGCTGTTAAAACATACTGACTGTTTTTTATCACCGTCTGTTTAGGCCAGTAAATATTTCTTACTGTAAATATTGACCTGATGAATATAAAAATGCTGATTACACTGTCATGTTGTTGTTGTTGTTTACTGAACAAAGCTGGAAAGAAACAAACTGGCAGGAAAGTGCAGTGTTTGTGCTTTCTCAAGGTGAGGTAGTCTGTGATGTAATTCCTCATTCACCTGCAGTACTGCAGATTAATTCATGTCAATTTGGATTTTTTTACTGTCAGCTTGATTCTCTATTCAGTGGCACCAGAGCAGCATTAAAATATAATTTTGAAGTGCTATTATTTTGCAATGTGTTTGTGTGTTTGGAGGTCACACCCTGAACAGGCCCTCTCCTCCTTACACTGAATGAGAAAACAGTTGGCTCTTCCACGATCTTGGAACTCATTTGTGACCATCTGACAATGATTGAGCCTCTGTGGACAGCAGTCAGTGTTTCTGGGCTTCCAGTATAGCCAGCGGATATCCAATAAATGGATAATACATGTCTGGGTGAAGACTTCCTCTTCTGTGCACCGGTCATTGTTTCTAGTCCAGACGACCCTTCGACTAATTTCTGTAAACAGATATCTGCATATGAAAGCAGATTTTAAAAAGCAATTAAAAAGCTTAATCATTATCAGATGATGGCAGACAGTTTTCCTCTTCTTCTGCTCTCTACACAGACTGTTTACCTGCATACAACCAAAGCCCGCTCAAATGTGATTGGTCGATACTAAGAGATTAAGTCTGCTGTTCTACAAGTGAAATCTTGTTGTCATGTAAAACAGTTGGTACAGTTTCCTGCTGTTAGAACAGCTGTTGGAAATCATGTGTGTGTGTGTCGTCTCTGACACGTTTGGCAGAACATGTTGAAGCCTCTGCAAACACACGTGTAATAACAGACCTAACACAAATGGTGAATACTGCTCCATTGAAGAAGACACAGTTTAGCATGGATGTCTTCATTGTTATGTACTAGGTAGATTTTTATTATCTTAAACATGTCTTTGTGCAGATAGTTGGTCCCCACAACGATGAACACACACACACACACACACACACACACACACACACACACACAACCACAAGCACCTCAGCAGCTAAACCTCAACCTGTCAACCAAAACAATGTTTAGCAGCCACACAGCTTTCACTTGCTCGGTGAAAGTTTATTTAAGAAACTTTGAAATTCTAGGGGCACAAAAATGAAGATTGGAAATTAGATGACAACAAAAGAAGCACATTTTTAATATGTGCAAGGATTAAAAATCACACAAAGTAAAAACAAGAAAGCAAGCAAAGTAGAATAATTGAAAAATGAAAGCTGACAAGCAGAGACAGGTGAACCAGGAGTCTCAGTTCAAGCAGAACAAAAGTTGAACAGCACAATTGAACTTGGGTCCAACTTTAAAGGAAATGGACATTTGAACATGCTTTTTGCTTGTCACTGATGGAAAAAACTTACTTAATTCAGTTTCATTCTGTCTAACCTGACAGTGTTTCTCTGAGCATGGTGTAAGACTGTGGCCATAATACTCAAGAATCATCTCATGCTAGTCAACTCAAAAACAACCATAAATACCCAGTAGTCAACATTAACATGAAAGACAAGGTGGAGAATGTTTCTATTGTTCTTTATTTCACATTTTAACTAGAGACAAAAATAGCATTTATTCTCTTATCTTATCACCCTCATTTTTGATTCTTGCACATTCAATATGCCATAAATCAGACGCAGAGTGATTTGAGAAGCAGAATCAGAAAAGTCTTCCATCAAGTCTACATGATGCCCAACTACACATGCAGTGTTGTTGAAGGGGAGAGGAATGTAGAGGAGAAAGAGCGGGGTTACATGACACTCTATAAAAGTGTGTGTAAAAAGCAACAGTGTGTGGAGATTGGACAAAACAAGGCAGAGAGAGAGAGAGATGAAAGAGTGTAATGTGCACGGAGAGCAGAGTTTCTTTCTGCATGAATTGTGACCTGGAAGCTGTATCCGCTTGGGAGTGACCCTCTGGTTTCACTGAATGAAGGGACACACACACACACACACACACACACACACACACACACACCCTGAAGGCTTCTACAGCCAGGTTTACGAGGTAGTGGGCTGCTAAACAGAGCAGACCTGTGTTCTTTTGGAAAGCTCCGGATGCTTTCAACTACAGCACACACTAAAGGTCAGCCTTAGGTGTCGGTATGTGTGTGTCTGTGTGTGTGTGTGTGTGTGTGTGTGTGTGTGTGTGTGTGTGTGTGTGTGTGTGTGTGTGTGTGTGTGTGCCAGTCAGGGGGTCATGGGTTTCCATAAAGCCTGGAGCACTTAAATCGATTAGATTTGGTAGATGGTAATCACTCTCACCTTGCTGAATGGGGAACAAAACTGATGTTATCAGTCAGGTGGCTGTTGTGGCCTGAACAATGAACACAGGAAAAAAGAAACTGCAAGTGCAAAATTGGAATAGACATTTTATCCACAATATATTTCTAATGCTCTGAATAAGGCCTGGGTGGTGTCTGTTTTTTTTTATACCTTCCTGACATTTCACTGGGGCATACAGTGTATGATGGTGATGTGTAGGTGGTGGAAGATGAATGGCTCACCTTTATCATCTAAATCATCATGTTTATATTCAAACCCCTCCCAAACAGGGGCAGTTTTCTTTCCTTTTTTTACCTGTCCTGTAACTGGCAGCCTCAGTAAGAACAGTCATGTCATAATCTATGTGACTTTTCCCAGGACACCACACAGCCAGCATCTAGCTAGAGTGCTTTGGCCCAACGCTAATTAATTAGCTGGCTACTTACTAGTAAACGAAAAAAATGTGAGTGATGATTTTTTGGACAGTCTGTTACAGTACAATTAGCTGTACTGCAAGTCATTTTATTTATCTAGTATTAGCATGGGGAATTATCTGAAGAGGAAATACACCACAAACAGCTGATGTTCAGTGACTGAATGAGCTCCATGTTTCGAGCCAACAGCCAGCTGTCTATCAAAGTTGTTGCGTCCTTAATTACACATAATTTTAAAATTGTGTTTAGAGTATCTTGTAAAAAAATTACCCCCTGCACAGTTGTCATTAAGGAAGAGTAAGCTATAGAGACCAAAACAATTTTTTGTACCAGGCTGTACATGTGATTATTTCTGCAGTAAAGTTGGGCATTTTAACATGGGGTCAATGGAAATCGACTCACTTTTGGAGCCAGCCTCAAGTGGCCATTTAAGGAACTGCATTTTTAGCTTATTTTTGTTGCCCTAGAAGTTGCAACTTAAGATACATGAATAGGCTACCCCAGAGGATTACCAGTACCCGTGAATGTGGATTGTGATATGGAGACATTGTATTTCTATAATTGACTATGTTTTTGTTACTATTTCACTATTACTTTTCGACTGGATTTTAAGATGTATGGCATTTATTCCGCCAAAGCTAAATGTCCTATCTTGCAAAGTTAAGGACAGTGGAAAATAATCAGTGTATCTGCCAGATGATACAGAATCTGCTCCGTAATTTAATGGGTTTTCCTTGGCCCTTGCTACACCCTCCCACCTAGTTTCTTGAAAATTGAGCCAGTAGTTTTTCCTTAATCCTGCCGACGAAGAGGCAAAGAAACAAACTGAACCTACAAGCATTGCTATATTACTTCAAGGTTATACAGAAACTAACTTTCTGCAGTCCAGTTTGCAAGGAAACGAGTGAGACAGCTTTAAGTCTCTTTCAGTATTCAGTGTCTTTACCTGTCTCTTGGCTGCAGGTATATGGGTCAAGGCAAGCTTTGAATTCTTATGTGTCCCTCCCCTTGCTGAGTCTCTCCTTTTTCTCCCATCAGTGCACTATCCTACTCCTCACTCCCTCTCTCACCATTAGTAAGGTGCAATACAACATATAAAGAAAGGAGGCAGGAAGAGGAGATGTAGAGCTGGAGGAAACTGAGGGACGCTCAGCTGATAACACACCGCAGGCTGCATATTATGCACTTTTATTAACTCCTACCTGCTTTAGATTTGAGGCATTTAGCCCAGAGCCTTGCACTGATAAAGGCTCAGTGTCTTGACTCATATGTGCAGCTGATATTAAATTACGTCCCAGCAACACATTTAGGATGTGTGTTCAGCAATTCATTTGTCACACCTGTGCATCGATCATAAATGACGCTGAACCAATCCCCTGACCTAAAGATAACCAGATCCAACAGTTTGGATTTGGGCTGTTTTGTCGCATAAACATCAGGCTCAGTGTAGGTTGAGATATTTTATGTAAATGAAATTTATTAAGAAAGTTCTTTCTTGTGCAATTGTCTGCCAACTGCATGTCACATATTTCACGTAGATATGCAATGCCAAGTGGGAATTGGGAAAGAGAGTGTAGTCGATGTGTAACATTAGGAAAGTGAAAGGTGGATGAAATAAAGCTCAGACTCAAACTTGGCCGTCTTTGACAGTCTGATCCAGCAGGCTCAAGTCTTTAAGACACAGGTGGAGGTTGGGTTTAAGTCTCAAGGCCTATGTGGAATTTGGTCACTGCCTCTGCTGTTACTGCTGTCACTGTCAGTAATATTAATATTACATCTACAACTGGTAATGTTATACTACAGCTACTACTGTTGAGAGAGAAATACATGCCCAGCATGGTTCAGACCAACATTAAAGACTCAAGAAATGTGGAAAAATTGAATTAGTTAAATAATTTATTCTGTTTAAAAACAGTTTTAAACATGAAACACTGCTTAATGTTCTAAAGTCTTTTGTGTTTGATATCATATAATATTCTGTGAAAAAGTGGAAAAACTATTTTTGTTTCCCCTTTTACAATAATGATTATAACATAATTCTGCTGTCTTTCACTTTGTATTTTAACCATTTCTGGTGTGATGTTATAGAGGGCGAATGACAATCCTGGCGTAGTTGTGCCTGGATAACGAGGTTGGTCTGATTGCCAGCACTCATTTTGACACATTCCAGGCCTCATGTACCTTGAGGATTTGGCCCCAGAAGGACACTGACGGAAGGTCTGATGGAGCAGTGCATTGATCTGGAGGACATGCCCCGCAGTTATGTGGCACATCAAAGTGAATCTTGTGAAAGAGAGAATTAGGGCTAAATTAGGCCACTTTTTTCACAGTATATTCATAATGCTCTCTGATGTGATTATAAAATTTGCAGTTTGCCTCAAGAATATTCAGTACATTTCTCATATGTAGAAATCCCCCTCGTCAGTATGGAAACAGTTAGGACAGTTAGAGAGGCATTAAGAAATCTGTGACCTACATGGACTCGTATGAGCTCCACAGCTCTCTGGGAAAGTTTGTTATACTTTGCAATTGACAGAACTGATGTCACATTTTTCACAATGGATACAAGATCAGAGCAGAGATCCAACATGCACTTATGCCAATAATATTAATAGTACAAGCCATTCGTAGCCTTTGTAGCAGAAATGTCTTTAGCACTGTCCTCTGTCAGTGTGTTCATATATAATCTATTAATATGATCATAATCAGTGAAAAGACAGATTTATGCTTTGTCATGGTGACTCTTTAATTGGTTGATTGTTGTAACCGCAACACCATGCAGACATGAACACCTAACACCAATGTCATGCATTATGTACCCCAGTCCACATTTTTAAAAGCTCACATCAGTCCAGGTCTCTTTAAAATGAACAATTGTAGGTTTCCTTGTGAAAGAAGTTACGCTCTTAGTCAGCATGTGAGCCATAGCATATATCATTCTTTGAGAGCAGTGCTGAAACAAGCCACTTTGAAAACACACTAAAACTTGTTTTTTGTTTTTAGATTACACCCTTGTTTTTCATGACCTAGAGCTCACCACAAACCACAGTAAATGTTTCTGTGTGCCAATTTTCAAATAATCCAGACCAAACCGCATGAAATTTGCTTAACATTTTGGAAATGAAAATATATTGAAGAAATGTCTCAGTAACACTTTGAACCTGGGCAGTTGATGAACAAACCTTTGCTGCTACATTATGGTCATATTTTGCAGACAATACCCAGAGCATTACTCAATATAAATATATAATCCTGTATGTAGTTTTCAGTTTGCTCCTGCCCTCAGACCGAGCCTCTGATTGAGCCTGGTTTAATTCTCTGTGCTGACACTTGAGAAAGGTCTATTTCGGGCCTCGCACATCACAAAGATCTGGCACCTATGGGACACCTACCAACTGCTCTCTCTATTTTAGATTGGAGTCATTTAACTGATGTGCAGCTCTAGATAAACCCACACTGTCTAGATAACCATCGCTTCAAACAGCGAACAGGAAGCGGGTCATTGGCAACCTTAAGACCTCAAAAAAGAAAGAAGAAATAGAGCAAAAGAGAGAAGTGGAAACTTTTTTTTCTTTCACACATCTGTCTCCATTTCTCTCTCTATTATTTCTGTGTCTCTATTTTTGGAGGTCTCTCTTCTTCCTCTCAGCTACTTGCCCAATTTTCTCTGTAACAGCCTGTGCTCTTCTGTTCTGTGCTCTGTTTCTCATTTGTCTCTCCCAAACCGCCACTATGCACGCTGTGTTTTATGCTGGTAAAGGTCCACATTTTCAGCTGAAGCCAAAGCAGGAGAGCTCAGTAGCTGCTGTTAACAGGAGTGTTTCTGTATATGTTTCAGTGAATGACTCTCAAGAGTAAGATTCTGCTGGATTTAGTTCACATCCAGACTAAATGGTGTGACCGCTGGAAGCTACATACTGTTGCAATGTGTGCAAGCGGAGAAGTAGAAATACAAGAAATGGACCCAAATGTAGACACCAGAGGAAGGACTGGAGCAGTTCAGTGATATTCATTTACACCATGAAAATCAAAAATACTTCTATGGTCAGGCAGGCAAGAGTCAAAAACAGATGAGGCAGTCCAAGCAGGCAAACAAATCCAATAAGGAGCTGGCAAAAATTAAAGGTCTGACGGACAGGTGAGGTTCAGGGGAACTTAACTAAACCATCCAGAACATGATGAGGACATGAGGAGAACATGAGGACATGAGGACTAAGATGGGCTGGAATGCTTGATGCAAGGTACAAGGACAAACTGGCACAATCTGAAGGGAGCACACACCAAATACACTAGGGCAGGATCACAGGTGAAAACAATCAGTAATTCTAAGGGCAGGAAAAACACAATGGCAGGAAGACAACAGAACACACCTCAGGACATATTCTATCAAACTAAAACAGAAAATGGCTCAACTAAAAGCTCAAACCATTTGAACATTCATAACACTTTGGGCTTTCTCATATGAGCTGAACTTTTCATATCATCCATACACAATTGCAATTTATAGGTTCACCCAGATTTTCAAATTGGTTTGTGTGGGTCAGAATGTTCACATCAAGAGTGGGTGACATCATTAGAGGAGCTGTGAAATCTCTCTTCAACCTACTCTTAATCCCAGAAATTCTAGAAACATGTGTGATGGTTCTACATATTTGACACTCTGAGCCTCTAGTTTGCAGCGCTGCCAAGCAACTGCTGCAGAAGCAGCCCCTTTTCTAACCTGCTCTAATTCACACATTTTTCTTACTACACTCACAAATCTCACACAGGCCAATCATCATAGTCTCCCCTGTTTTACACCATCTCAGTTTAGGCAGTAAGAGTTCTGAACTTTGAGCTAGAAGCAGGAATATGAGAAGCATGTGTCACCATCAGATGGTTGAGATGAGCTAATTAGTGCAGTTTGACACACACACATCTTACATATTCTCACACTTTCTCAAGCACTTTTCAAGTCTCATATGCTCCTTCCTGCATTCAGCCAGAAACTCCACCAAACTTTAATCTGCCTTATTGTTCATTAATTCAGTTCTATTCAACTTTTAAACTCCAGTCATATAAATCAGACGCATTCCCACTTTTGTTGCTTCTTCATACAACTTAAAGCCAGCTATGCAGCTTATACAATATTTGGCATCTTTCATCCCTTTCCCACTTTGTCTTTTCCTCATAATATTCCACATTTTTCATACATTGCATGTAGTATTCAACTGTTCAATCACATACATACAAATTAGACCCTTTCCAACTTTTCTAACTCATCATACTTCTTCAGCTACTTCTCCATGCAAATTAAAGCCAGCAGTTAAATTTAGCATCAGCTTTTCAACAAACCTTAAAATATTCCACGTTTCATACATCATTAATATTATTCAACTTTTAAAGCCAGCAATGCAGCAATCACACCTCAGTTTCTTCAGAAATTGCTTCTCTGATTTAATTAGTTCTTCTCAGAGAGTTGTAACAGTATATATTTGAACAAACAACAAAATGATGATTTCATGAGGCTGATAATCAAACTGAATCAAGCAAATTTGGTTTTTACTTCATTATTCTGTGTGACACTGTGTTCATGTGAGCGGTTTTCTGTTTGGGAGGGGGCAGCTCTTATCAATCAGCAGCACATGATGGATTTGTCTTGTCATGGTAATTTTCTTTCAACATGGACATGCTTTGGCGGTAATTTGTTGCCACGAGCAGATGACTTCACATGTGTTGCTGAAGAAATATGTGCGTTTAAGAATTGGTGTGACTTTCACCCACACAACTTGTACAACAGCGTCAACCTCATCCACACTTGTTTCATCACGTGCAATTCAAAGACGTCAGGGGTCTGGAAAACATTATTCTGATATTTTCTTGACCACATGACTTACTGATGACGGGAAAAACGAATCAAGAAATTGTTTGTTGGTAAAAAATAATCATCACTGCTAACCCTGATATTAACTACAACAACACATGGTTTTATTATGAATATTATGCCTTTTTTAAAGTTCCCAGTTAGAACAGACTCTTCTAGTGTCATAGTTCATTTCCCTCTTTGTGGAAGTGGAAATTACAAATGAACAAACTTTGCTCTCTCTGGGTTGTGTTTTTCCATTTTAAACTCCTTGAGTGGTTTGGAGCGTCAGTGTCTTACTCTTTCTCTCTCTCTATCTCTAGTCTGTCTGTTTCTTTTCCTGTCTTACTCCGATCATAAATCTCACCTCTCATTGTTAACTGTCATTGCCTGTTCTAATAGTGATGATTAGGCTTGGAGAGAGACAAGTGAAGAAACAAAAGGAGAGATACAGATAAGTGCACCGCATGACAACCTGAAGGGTAAACTGAACCTGATGCTCATATTATTTGTTGTTTCTTGACATTGGTGCATTTGTTTTTGTTGTCGCTGTGTCCCAGGCGCTGGTGGCCCGGAGACAGGCAGGAAGACGGAGGACGACTTCTTTCTGTTTTCTCAGCAGCAGGGGACGGGCGGAGAGAGGAGAAAGATGCCCAAACCGGTTGGTACCTAACATGCTGGAGTTTAATGGTGGATTTGTTGCACCACTACTGTCTACACTGCTACTCTTTAATTTACCAAATATCTCCTGCATTCCTCAATCAGGGACTTGTTGCCATAAACTTACAGTTGTAACATGTTTTTGAATTCCCTGTTTCAGAGACTTGTCGCTGTCATGCTTGCTTTAGTCTCCAATCTCTGCAGCATTTGAGGGAGTTAAGATCTTTCTGATCATGACGTCTTAAAGCTGCGATGCATGACTTCCTGTGGTTTACTGATTCAGATTGATGGCCTCTACATGGTTGACTATGGACTGAAATGCAATGCAAATTTGGCAGCACAGTTATGGAAGTTCATGTTAGTCAGGCCATCTAGCCTTAAGCCTCCTCTGTTCCATGAAATCATTGTGGTCCTGTGATATAGTCTGTGTGGAGGACTTGTACTTTCTGCAATTATGTTTGTGTGGAACATTAAAGTTAGGGCTGCAACTAACTATTATTTTCAATGTCAATTAATCGGTTAATTACTTTCATGATTAGTCAATTAATTGTTTAAAATGGAGCGTCGAGATAGAGAGCTTCATTTGTGTGGTTTTGGCAACATGGTACAAGCTAAAAGCTCATCATCTTTCACACTGATCTCAGGGTTGCTCACACACAGCCACCAGTTTTGCGTCACAGCTAGTTAATTTGGTGTTTTACAACATTCGAAACAGAGTTCCTGTCATTAAAATGGGGCCTAACAACATGAACTCGGGGCTTTTTTATTGACTGCAGCTAAGATCAGTTTAGTTCCAACTGGTATAATAACTGTTGAGCTCTCTGTTTTGCCTTTGTTGAATAGTACCCAGGAGGTTGAAGTTTTGGCTACAAGAGAGGTTGACCACAAGTGCAGGACGTGTTTCAGGCACTGATAAGAAAAAGGTGAAAAAAAAAAAAAAACAAATAGACAAATAAGCCATTGTTCTTTATTCTGAATACGCAGCCTACCATACCTGCTCTATCTGTTTTTTTTAAGCGAGCCCAGAGTCTGTCATCGACTCTCCCAGTCAGAAGTAATGTGTTACAGGAGTGCTCAGAGTTTTGGGAAAACATGCAGACGCACACTCACACAGTCGGTCACTTTGTGGAACCGTCCTGTCTGTTGAATAGAGCAAACACAAAGAGGGCTTTCTCTGCTCTATTTTTGGACTGAAGGACAGTGGGAGCTTTCATGTTGCTGTGACACCAGCACATACAGGCTGAGTTTGCGCTGCAGCTTGAATAACAGGATTACAGTCTGAAGGTGGTGAAGCCATTTATTATATTACCTTTACTATTTTAACCTTGCAAGCTTCAACGTAACCTCCAGGAATCTTCTTAGTGACAGAGCCTCCGTGTGGTACCATTGTATTGGTTTAGCTTTATGACACGATCAATAATTTAATGTCAAAAGCTGTACTGACATTTTTAAGCTTTTATTAGAAATATACAAAGGTTATTAGTTCATCATGGTTTGTAAAAAAATAAACTGATCACACAGAAAATACTGAATTCAGTTTAACTATTTAAAGTGCTTTGGAAAGGTGTAAAATTGTAGCATTCATCTTTTTTATTTTATTAGAACCAATGTCAGTGTTGGAAAAAACTTTCAAATAATTTACATGCTTCACATTTTTGCTCCAGCCTGCACTATGTCGCAGTCTGGGGTCGACTGAGACTTAACATTCACAAGGCTAATATTCATTAATATCTATCTCAATGCATAGAAAAGAGCACTTGAAGCAACATTCAAACAACCTCAGTTTGGTTATTTGAGCAGCTCAACACCTGACTCTAAGCCTGCACCAAATTTAATACTCACATCAGCTAAAAATAGACTGAGGTCAGGCAAAACTACAGCAGGGATAGGAAGCCTGTAGAAGCCTGTAGAAGCCTGTAGAAGCCTGTAGAAGCCTGTAGAAGCCTGTAGAAGCTTGTAGAAGCCTGTAGAAGCCTGTAGAAGCTTGTAGAAGCTTGTAGTCGCAGGTTGTTTACAATCCTGCCGCCTGTATGTGCTGGCTGCTTACACGGTTATCTACAGCCAGCCAGCGATTGTACAGAGCCCCCCCTCCATCAATCTCAGTAATGGGGAATTAGGCCAGGCCCAATTCCTGGAAAGAGACCAGGGACATGTGATGGAAAAAGTAGCAAGAGGATGGGAGCTGAAGAGAGAGATAGAAGGTGACAGAAGTGCAGAGAGGACGATGAGAAAAGAGATGGACAAAAAAAAGACAGTTTGCATGAAACAGGCATTCAGTGCATTAGTATCATAAATAAATGTCGTAAAGTGAAGGAGCATGTGATCAACAGAAGGTAAAACATATGTTATAAACACATGCAGCGAAGTGAGAACATTACATTTTATTTATATCGTGTGTGGTGATTCAGCTGCATTGACTCTGAGAAACATCAATGAAAAAGTCACTGAGTTGAATCAGAGAGGAACAGCTGGATAAGGATGTGGTGGGAGATAAGAGACAGAGCCGTGCACATGGACAGGCGGATGGAAAATTTACAAGAGTAGGCAAAAGAGAAAGTTGGAACGAATGAGTGAAGGTGAGATGATCGAAAACACACTGCAGGGAAGAAAAAAGGCACACAAAGGGATAAAAGAGGATTTGGGAGAGGACTGATTGACGGGCACTTTGTTCATATTCAGTCCAGAAAAACGACACCCAAGCCGCCCTCGAGGGGAACTCCCACTCCGGTTACATCAGGCTATGCTTTGACATTAAGCCTAGCAGTTGGGCAGTAAACACATCAGCCCTTTCACTGCTTCATGTGTGCATTATCTGCTTATGTTCTGCCATGAAAACACTTAAATGTCACCCTGGATTAAAGCTGAAGCTGAGTGGGCCCTGCAGGCACTTCTGCCTTCTAATCATTGAACAAGCAGGATAGCTTGGCTCCGTTAGCTCGTAGCTAATGAAAACCAACAAAAGAACAAAATATAGGGAAACACATCTGCAGTCAGGTCAGACAAGTAAAGCACCCACAAGGGCTGTAGAGAGTCTGCTGTCTCCCTGAAAGGCCAGACGGTCTATAGGCTAGTTCGCCTCAGGCAGGTCATTAAAAAGTGAATTTGGTCTGGACCGTAACCCTGCTCAAGGCCGTGTTTTAATGGTGTTTCTGTGTGTACATGCACCCTAACATAACACCCATGTGGGGGGTTGTACTGAGGGGGCTCTGTTTGGGCAGGTTGAGCAGCACAAACAACCCTCCAGGTTTGAATCCTCCTGTTTTCCTCAAATTTTACTCAACAGCAGTAGGAGGCCTTGTTTCTCTCCACAGAGAGGTCAAAGGTCGGGGTGAAGTCCAGAGCACCTTTGAACCTGGCAGAGATTGATTATCAGGCTGAAAGACACTACATGCTTTCATGGACACACATGGATTCTGAATACAAATAGAGTAAATGTTTTTTCCCCAAGGTCTGAGGTGAAAATATGAATTATTCATGATTTGGTTTAGAGCGAGACAGAGAGCGTTGGACCAACATGGCTTGACATCAGGTCTTCATACAGGTCATGAGGGGCAGTCAGTGCTGTGGCCTCGTGTGAAGCGTGCTATCAGGAACCAAATTAGGATGCTTGTTTATTCTTCATGGTGGATAAGTAAAGTTGGCCACGGCCCACGAGTCAGCAGACGCTAGAAGGTCTGACATTTGCAGAAATATTATAAAGTATTTTAAAAGTCTAGTTTGCTTTGTTCATGTGGCAGTGTTCAAATAGTTCTTCCAGTATATGTAGAAGCCAGCATGCTGAGGGTAGCAGGGTGGGCTCCAAACACACGCGTTAGATGTGTCTTCCAGACGTGTTTGTAGCTGCTCACAGTGGCCACGCTCGAAGGCAGAGAGAGAGGCCAGCCTTCAGAGAGAGAGGCCAGACATGATAATACACACACACACCGAAGGTCAGGCTCTCCTCCAAGGCATTCACAGTGTTACACATGAAGAGTTGAGAAGTGATGGAAGTCATTGTGTGGAGATATGTGAAGAAATGTGATAATGGAGTTCAAAACCTGCTTCCTTCATGCACCTGGCTCTGCATGAAGTGGGTGTGCGTGATGGATTGTGGCTTTTTAGAAAGAAACAGTCAGACGCAGCCTCCACAGTGACGACATGAGAAAGTAGAGGGGGAGGACGTTTCAGACTATTTATTGATCTGACACAAGCCCCACTCAGACATGGAATAAGTAACAATGCTGGCATCATCTCTCTGTTACACTGATGCCATTTGGGTTTTTCTATTTTAATGTTATTTGAAAGCAATTTCTCTTGTTTTTCTCTCTCTGTTTTATAATGTCCAACAGTGCATCAGAATTGAATGACATGACATTTCTTCATCCACGCAGTTGGCATTAGGAAACACTGGAAGTACATGGAGAGATTGTTGGTTGGATTTTTATTGTAAGAGAGTTTCTCTTTATCATTTTCTTCACTCGCACCATGAGGGGTAATATTCATGTAATTACTGATCTAATATTTTCCACAGTGCTCTCTAGTTTATTAAACTGGTCATCAACTGGTCATGAAGGTAAAACAGTCATCTTACAAGATGGAAGAAGGCCTGCACTTCTTGTCTCTCTCTCTGCAGCCTTTTGCTTTATCTGACAGCATTCAGTGAATTTCTTTTTTTTTGCTTACATTAAAGTGACCTGGGTGCTTATTCAGGCATGAGGCCGACTTGTTAAATTGCTGTCAGATCAATGTAAAGGAGTGCGTGTTTGAAAGGGTTTTTGTTGGAATCAGACTGACCCCTTTACAGTTGCAGATCATGCTGTTGAGAGGGGGAGGGACAAAGAAGGGAGACACAGGAAAATGAAGAAAAGGGCAAGCACCGAGACAATGCAGATCATCCAATGACACACAGCCTGGGGGGTTAAATGCTGGAGAATCCTTTAACAGATGTATTGATTTCCCACATGTTTTGGTTAGTGTGTGCGTTTCCCCAGTGGCACAATGAGAGGTGGTGTGTGTGTTTGTGTATGTGTGTGTGTGTGTTTGTGTATGTGTGTGTGTTTGTGTATGTGTGTGTGTGTGTGTGTTTGTGTATGTGTGTGTGTGTTTGTGCGAGTGAGTATAGATCTGTCTGTGTTTGCATCTGCTAAATATCTATTTGTGCATGTGTTAATACATATTTATTTTATCAATATATTTGCCTGCTTGGGAGGAAAGCGTTTGTTCAGGCGCTTACAGTTTATGTTTGTGTGTGTGCGTGCATCAGGCCTGTTAATCCAGGGTGTGAGATGTGGTGGGACATCGTACATTATTGATTTATGGCTGCGTTTTGCACATGTTGCCCCTCCTGGTGATGCTGTCCCAGGGGGCTGGGAGGCTGGGGGCTGGTGGGGGGGGGGCAGCAACCCTGCGCTGGAGGCTTTAAATATTTCAGAGGGCCATTTTCATTTATATAATGGGAATTATCCAAGTCACTAAATCTAATTAGAGGGAGGGTGTGAAGTTCACCGCTCTGCCCACCTCCTCTCTCTAACCGCCATTACATTCAGTCGCTGCTCTGTTGGAATGTACTAAATATTGCTAAAGCATCAGGATAAACCATTAACTTCTAAAGCTGCACTCAGTATGATTTATAGCATACACTACATGGCCAAAAGTATGTGGACACCCCTGTTTATTTGGGCTGAGGTGGTTTTTCATGGTTTAGGCCTTTGGCCTCTGATTTCAATTCAGGGAAATGTTATGTAATGCCACAACATATAGTGATACTGTAGACAAGAGGAAACCTAAATAAGGCAATGCTCCCCTAAATCGAGGTCCAGGAAGAAGTGTATTCCCGCGTTTGGTGTGGAAGAACGTTCCTGGCCTGCACAGAGCTCTGACCTCAGCTCCATCCAAGCTTTGGGATGACCTGGAACGCTGACTGTGAGCCAGACCTCGTCACCGACTTCAGTGGCTCATCTCATTAATTCTCTTGTGGCCGAATGGAAGCAAAACCCTGGACCTAGGTTTCATGTTTGGGTGTCCACATACTTTTGGACATGTAGTGTGCATGCCATTATAAATGCAGCTAATGCAATTAGTCATTGCGAATCAGTTAATGATTCAAGTCATTTATCAAGTGAAAACAAACCAGTGTTGTCTGGTTCTTTGCTGCTTTTCTCTGATTTATATCATTTTAAACTGATTATCTTTTACTTTTGGACAATAGAAGAACATCACTTTGGACTTCAGAGATTAAAAAATAATTATATATTCTATAATAATTAAGTGATGGAAATAATTGTTTGTTGTTGGTGATTGATAGTCAAGAGTTCAAGACAAATAATTGGAGCTAAAGAGGAAACCTCTGGTGTCACATGGGTTCTATTTCCTTGTTGCTGCTTTTGGCAAAGGCAATATTAGTATTAGTTTTGTGCTGCTTATCACTCTTCATTTTTTCTCCAAAGCTGAAGGCAAAACTTCCCCTACTCCAATTCAAATCAGCCCACAAATCCCTGCGTAGTTTTGTGCCTTCAGAAGCATCAGTCCAGGACTGGGTGGACTCGTGTGTGTGTGTGTGTGTGTGTGTGTGTGTGTGTGTGTGTGTGTGTGTGTGTGTGTGTGTGTGTGTGTGTGTGTGTGTGTGTGTGTGTGGTCTGACCGTCTATGGGTCCGACACAGCGCTGATGGATACATTTTCTCTCGTTTGTCCTTGATATCTCCTCTGAGTTTGAAAATGCGAAAAGCAAAGGCTAAAAGCACGAGTGATAAATACTCACATGACTGTGTATGCCTGGACCTGAAGACATTAGAATAGACAGGTGGAGCGGAGAAGAAGAGTAGTAGAGAGAAAGGGGTTCTGAGGCAGAACGATCTGAGCAGAAAACTGGAGAGGTGAAGAGAAAAGGAGCAGCAGGTGACACATTAATGAGTGAAGGTGAAGACAAGAAGAGCGTCAGGGAGCAAATGTTAAGTAGATGAGTGGAATGAGTGGAGGATGATGGGAAACAGAGAGGAGAAAAGGTGAAGAAGGCAGCGAAGCCCTGGTTGCCTTTAAAGCTTGTGTTAACCAGCTTAGTGACCAACAGCTTGTAATTATGGCTGTCTGCATCTCTCTCTCTCTCTCACACACTACACAAACACAGTCAACAGGTGGGCTGCCTCTGCCTGTACACACGAGCCTACTATTGAGCTGTCACTACTGGTTATGAATAACATGGAGGCTGCAGAGGATGCTGCTAAACACAGCCAGTTAAAATGAGACAGACATGCACGCTCTCTTTTCCCCAGAGCCTCGTGAGCAAAGATCTGGCCGGAAGCTCTGTTCAGAAATCAGTTACACAGCTAGAATTTGTACATAACCCTCTAATTATAAGAACTTAAATACTGACATCTCTTGTGTCTTAATTAAAATAATATTGTGCAACATGAGCATCTATTTATACTCTCTATTGATTATGGAGACTGCACAGTAGGTTATGGCTGTAAGTCTCATTAAAGCGTTTTCATTTCAGTTTCACATTATTATTTCTACATTTCACTGAGGAGGTCATAACATATGTTAAAATGTTGATGTTATAACTCAGAGGAGTGATAACAAGGAACAAGTAGAACAGCACTGGGAGAGCACAGACCTTCACCAAGCAGCACAGTTCCTCCAGCTTACTGTGACTGACACCCCAAAATATTAGTCCTACCTTTGATTGATCTGTTTCAATGGATTCATGGACCATAAAAACAGACTCTTAGCAACTGGAATCACATTGATTTCATTTTTAGTTTAATAGTTATACCTGAAAATCCACATTTCTGTTAAGGCGGTTTTCCGGATCACCTCCAAAATTTAATCTTTTGTTCTTTGTCCCAGAAAGGACATTTCCTGAAAATTTCATCAAAATCTGTCCATAACTTTTTGAGTTATGTTGCAAACAAACAAACAAACGCAAAAGGACAGTAAGGAATAACACACATGTACAATCCTACAGTCTTTGAGACTGGTAGCTTTTGCTAGTTGTCACTGTAAGGCTGCATAGTATCACCTGGTTTTCGAATGTATTGACTGAAGCATAATTGGTCACTTCTAATTCAGGTATTGAAAGTCACAACCAGGTTGAAGTGATTAAAAGCTCATCTGAAATTCAGCCACCACACTGAACTTGCGGTATAATATTATACTTGATGGTTATTGAATGAGTCAGTGGTGTCGATGGCTTGCATATTAATAAACAGTGCTCAGTGGCTCTCACTGCACCTCTGCAGCAGGAGCTGATGGTTTAGCATCAGTGTAGCATCAGTGTGGCATCAGTGTGGCATCAGTGTGGCATCAGTGTAGCATCAGTGTGGCATCAGTGTGGCATCAGTGTAGCATCAGTGTGGCATCAGTGTAGCATCAGTGTAGCATCAGTGTAGCATCAGTGTGGCATGCTGTGTGGCATGCTGTGTGGCATCAGTGTGGCATCAGTGTGGCATCAGTGTAGCATCAGTGTGGCATCAGTGTGGCATCAGTGTGGCATCAGTGTGGCGTCAGTGTGGCGTCAGTGTAGCGTCAGTGTAGCGTCAGTGTGGCATCAGTGTGGCATCAGTGTGGCATCAGTGTGGCAGTGGTAGTTGTTGTTGTTGTGGGCAGGGATTTGTTGTATGCTTTGAAGTGCGAGTCAGCAACCTGGTTTCTACTGTGTCATCTGAATATTTGGCAGAGCCTCCTCAGTATTTAAAACAGCGATCCTCCCTCTGAACAGTGTGAGTGAGGTTATCCCTCTGCTGCTGATTCACTGTTTAATACAGTTCAACACAAACCAAGTGTGCTTCTGATTCTGCTCTGTAAACCAGAGCTGAGGAGGAAAACGAGCTGCATGCACTCACTTCACAACTTATTGTGTTGTACAGGACAAGTTCAGGATCACACTCAGGTTTGCAGGAAGTAATTAGTCCTGTAGAAAGCTGTGCTGAGCAGATTTCTGTGATGAATATTGTAGAATCCACAGCGTGCAGTAAGAAGTGTGAGCTGAACTTTCAACAGTGTGGGACATCACACTCCTTGATTATAAAGACTCTTTGCCCTGGATCTGTCACACTCCTTATTCCAGCACTGTGGACAAGTGACTGATATGTTCTTGCTAGTGGCCTACTTCTTTTTGTCTTGGCCACATTTGCAGTAATGGTTGAAGCACTGATCACAGTAGCATGTGTAGAAGCAGCGGTGATCATTACTAATATACCTGGATTAGTACTAGTACTGTGCTGCAACTCATAATCCTTCTTACATGTATGTCTAAAACAAAATGATTTAATGTGTCTTAACATGTCTCTTGCACATGACCAAAAAAGGGTTTCAGCAGTAGCAGGTCAACAGTAAAAGGAAGGATTGTGGTCAGTGGACAGGCTGAGACCGCCTGCTTTATCTGCTAACGTTTTCTTGCTATCAGCTACAAGACATGTTGCCCTCTCTCTCTGTATCTGTGGCTTTGTGCTCCAGCAGTCATGCACACACACACACACACACACACACACACACACACACACACACACACACACACACACAC
>JBBMOC010000193.1:109673-220332 GCA_037975185.1 Centropyge bicolor | reverse complement strand
AATCAGTTCATCACAGATAACCAAGTCTAAATTGAAATGCACTCATGGCCAAAAGTAATTGGACACATGTGTCTAATTGTACGTAATTGTAATTTGTGGTTACAGCTTGGAGACCATTTCCACTTTCAATATGACAATGTTTGCATGCACAGAGACAGCTGCATTAAGTCATGGTTTCCCACATGACTGTAGAAGAGCTCTGACCTCAAACACATCCTGTTCCTTTGGGATGAACTGTGAGCCAGGCCTCATCACCAAACAACAGGGTTGGACCTCATTCATATTTTTGTGTCTGAAGTGTGTAAAGCCAATGACAAACTGCCCCTAAAGTGATGACATACACAGAGTTTAATGATCAGTATTTCACAGTTAAATTAACAAGTATTCAACAACAAATACAACTGTGGCTGCCCTCACCAGATTCCCAGGGATTATCTCTCCAAAGGATTTTCAAGTTATACAGACAACAATGTTTTTGAAAATATTGATGAAAATATTGTTTTTGTAGAAATTTGCTATGGCCTTGAGCAAATCTTGTCATATGAGCCGAGCTGACAGTGTTGTACCGAGCTGACAGTGTTGTACCGAGCTGACAGTGTTGTACCGAGCTGACAGTGTTGTAGCAGCTGTAAAGTGTGTTGTGTGGCTTCAGGTGGTGAAGACAGTGGGTCTGAGGGAGGTCTGGTTCTTTGGCCTGCAGTACACCGACAGTAAAGGCTACATCACGTGGCTCAAGCTCAACAAGAAGGTAAGAGAGCCTCAACACGACCGATCAAAGACTTTCTGTCCATGTGACCATTTCTAATGTGTTTATCGTAACTTGAAAACATGAATATTAAAGTTCTGAAAGCCTATAAAGAGTAAACAGTCCCAGACCTCCTGGGGTTGGAACTTTATCATGCTAGAAAGCCTCGTGTGTATATTCCTACTTTAATATTCTTCTTGGTGGAAGCTTTAATCCAAAGTATCAAAAACCAGCGTCAGTAAAGTATATTTATCTATTTATGTTCAATCTCATAAGCACATACTTTGATTTCCTTAAGACTTGCCCATGTGTTTACGTACTGTGGAGATATGTGAGGACAGGGTGAAGCAGAGGGTGGAGGCTGTGTCATGTGCGGGTGTTCTCTCCAGGTGACCCAGCAGGACGTGAAGAAGGAGAATCCTCTGCAGTTCAAGTTCAGGGCAAAGTTCTTCCCAGAGGATGTTTCTGAGGAACTCATCCAGGAGATCACACAGAAACTCTTCTTCCTGCAGGTACTGTACAACTCACTGAGCCTGCCCAGGTATTTTGATGGGAAGGTCCAAAATGATACTAACATGAGATGGACGTGTTCTGGACAGTGAGGTGTGACTCACTTCGTTCTTCATTTGTAAGCATGGGTTCTTAAGGTGAGGATTTGCCAACTGTCAAGTAGTAAAAAATGGCATTCAAGGTCTTTAGACTGTAGTAAAAAAGCAAAAAGCAAAACATGCAAAAAGCAAAACAAAAAAAGCTAGAAAACAGTATATTTTTGTTCATTTTGTTTTGTCTCTGAGCTTTATTTACCCAGGAAAAGTTGACCAGTGACCTCCGTCATCTCGGCTGAGAAACTCCCTGGAGTTCTGAATACAAGCTGCTACTGACCGCATGTATGTGTGTGCATCCTCCCTGCAGGTGAAGGAGGCCATTCTGAACGATGAGAACTACTGCCCCCCAGAGACAGCCGTGCTGCTGGCCTCCTACGCTGTGCAGGCCAAGTACGGAGATTACAACAAAGACATTCACAAGCCGGGCTACCTGGCCTCTGACCGGCTGCTTCCACAAAGGTACAGTATATATACACAGTACATACTCACTATACTACACTATAGTACTAAAGTACTAAAAGTACTAAAGTGTGAAAACCACATTAATGGTTCATAAATGTACATGGACTGGCTTAGCTGTGAAAGGGCTTTACAGTTCACACACTGATTACAGCAGCGCTGCCATGCAAGGCATTTGTGAGGCCCCGTCATCCATGGCACAAGGACGCCTTTGACATTTGGACATGAGGAGCTAGGGAACGAACGGTGACCTGCCATTAATGGACAACCAGCTCTACCTCCTGAGTGACAGCCACCTTTTAATGTTACAAATATTGTGATAATTACCTGTTTGGTCAGACCGTCATTATCCTGGTTAAAACATTGTCACCATGGTAACATAAGTTAAATCAGTAACTCTCAGCCTGGTCAAGATGAGGCTCAGCAGACCAGCTACAGGCTAACAGAGAGAGAACATACTGCACTGTCATTGTGTTATTATTTTTGTTTGTACATTTATTTGTTCTGCTTTTTCGCGTGTGTGTGCGTGTGTGTCTTGTAGAGTCCTGGAGCAACACAAGCTGACAAAGGAGCAATGGGAGGACAGAATACAGACGTGGCATGAGGAACACAGAAGCATGCTCAGGTAAGTGTGTGTGTGTGTGTGTACTGTGATGACAGAGAGGAGAGAAATTACTGTAGAATCAGAGTATGATATTTGAAGACTTGGACATCTAAATGTCCCTGTGTGTGTGTGTGTGTGTGTGTGTGTGTGTGTGTGTGTGTGTGTGTGTGTGTGTGTGTGTGTCTGTGTGCGTGTGCGTGTGCGTGTGTGTGTGCGTGTGTCTGTGTGTGTCTGTGTGTGTGTGTGTGTGTGTGTGTGTGTGTGTGTGTGTGTGTGTGCGTGTGTGTGTGTGTGTCTGTGTGTGTGTGTGTGTGTGTCTGTGTGTGTGTGTTTGTGTGTGTGTGTGTGTGTGCAGGGAGGATGCGATGATGGAGTACCTGAAGATAGCTCAGGACCTGGAGATGTACGGTGTCAACTACTTTGAAATCAAAAACAAGAAAGGCACAGAACTGTGGCTGGGGGTCGATGCCCTGGGACTCAACATCTATGAGCATGAAGACAAGTAACCAACTCACACACACGCTCAAACACACACACACAGACAAACACACACGTGAGGGCGACATACTTACGAAGTTGTGTAGTTTACTCAGAACTATTCATTACAGTTTCATCCATATTTGACATTAATAAGTAACATAGGCTGATAGTTTACACCTGGTTGATATGGTGTGGTTCAGTGGTTCCTGGAGGTTTGGACTCGTCCAGGGTCACAAGATAAAGCCGAGGCTGTAAAACCAAACAGTTTTCCGTACTCAACTCAAGTGATTGTGAGGCTGGTTGGTTGGGAACCGCTGGTCTCGTTGATGTGATCGGCATTTCGAAACTGAAAACTGATAATAAAGGAGGAAGAAAATTAGAAAACACAAAAGAAGTTACTGTCAATGACAACCGCGACTCCCACTCACATAGTTTATTTAAGGATGATTCCCTACTTGATTGCAACAGACTCTATTTGGAGGAATAAAATTGTATGAAGTGGCAGCATGACTCAATCAAGAAGTTCATGTTTTCAAATGATGGTCATAAACAATGAAATAGAACTTTTACTTTGTCACATACATCAAGTGTTGCACTTTTCTGTAGATGTTCTGAACTTCCTCAATGACTTTTCATTGCATTGGTTTGACCACAGCGCCCTCTTTTGGTATTGACCAGCATAGCTGATGAAAAACCTGAACACAGAGACACCCAACTCGTATTGACAGTTTTTATCCTAAAACTTTCAAAGCATGAACATGTGCTCGTTCACTGTCAGTGGACGTTTTCAGACATTCATCTACATTCATTCTATTGCTAATGAAATATCTCATCACTGCCACATCAGGTTGTCACCAAAGATTGGCTTCCCTTGGAGTGAGATTAGAAACATTTCCTTCAACGACAAGAAGTTTGTCATCAAACCCATCGACAAGAAAGCTCCAGTAAGTGTTGGAAAGATGTGTGATTGATGATATTTTTATTTGATTGTTTTCACACTGCCATGCCCATCCATTGTGTCTCTTCTAGGACTTTGTGTTCTACGCCCCTCGGTTGCGGATCAACAAGCGCATCCTGGCCTTATGTATGGGAAACCATGAGCTGTACATGAGGAGGAGGAAGCCTGACACCATCGAGGTGCAGCAGATGAAGGCTCAGGCCAGAGAGGAGAAGCACCACAAACAGATGGAGAGGTACAGCACACGCTGCTCTTCCTTTTTCAGGACTATAGGTTGATGTGACGGCACCAGCGTAATTACATTACATTATATCGTTCTTTATCATAATGTGCACGTTATAATGCTGACACTGCCAAACTAAACTAAAACTAAATGGAAAATGCGTCTCCAATGGCAATGAATTTGTGTCAGAAATTGAATTCATTATTCCCAAGCTCTGTCATTTCTGGTGTTAATATTTGGACATATCCTGTATTCCCCAGAAGCTTCCTTTGTATGATCTCGTGTGTGAGCATTAAACTGGCTGTCATTTGACTGCCATCCTGTTCTGTGATACAGTTGATCCTGAGCTTGCAGTTAGAAACAAGTTAGCAAGCAAATAATCTGGCCGTATATGTCAAACACTTATCAACTCAGTGCACAGTCCTTTGTCTTTCTGGGGACTCTGTCCCCCACCGCTCACCCAGTGTCTGCTGGGATTGACTCCAGCCTCTCACGACCATCCAAAGGATAAGCTGGTATAGCTAATAGATGATTGGATGGACTCACTATGCACATAGAGACAGCATGTTATTTATCGGCTAATTAAATCACTAATGTTCATGTAGTGTTTTCTGACTGCACTTATTGTTATAGGGCAGTTCCCATCAGGGGTACTTCTTCTAAGCTTGTACACTCAGTTTGTGCTGCACAGTGTTTTGAATGAACTAATATTAGCTTCTGTCTAAAGTGGAAGTTCATTGATAAAGCTTTGTGAGCACTAGGGGGCAGTGCAGCATTGGAAAAAATCATGCTCACACTCTGCATCTGCAGGGCTGAATCTGTGTGTGCAGGAGCTGGTGTTTCAACAGAAAACAAACACATCTGGTTTTAATTTTGGTAGCAAGAAATGAAACAGTGTTGGAGTCTGATTTAGTGTCTCTTGTCATGTACTCTTATCAAGTGAAGACCAAGTTACTGTTAAATATCAGGAAATAAGATCTACATGAAAACAGAACAGTTAACACAGCGTTGTGACAAAATCCTGATCAGACCAGATTCAGCACAATCATTTACATTTACATTCTGAATTAAGATGGTTTTCATGGTGTGTAACGTCACACGATGGACAGGTCGGTGAGCGGCTGGGCGTGATGGCTGTGCTCTGTGTGGTTTGGACAGGGCGCAGCTGGAGAACGAGAAGAAGAAGCGTGAGCATGCAGAGAAGGAGAAGGAGCGGATAGAGCGAGAGAAAGACGAGCTGATCGAGAGGCTGAGGCAGATTGAAGAGCAGACGCAGAGAGCTCAGAAAGGTAGGACACAGTACAGCAGGTGCTCCCCACTTTCATCTTTGTGAGGATCCAATTAAAATGAAGACCTCGGGAGGGAGGACTTTCTCTTCTCATTTCTTTGAGGGGCTGTTAAAGAAAAAGTGGTTGAAAATTGGCATTGAATGTTCAATATTCCTTGACTTGACTGTCATATTTGCACTGGTATAAAGATTCATATGATACCCAGCCCTTGTTTTTATACATAGTAATAAATATTAGTTTCATGATTTCAATGTACATCATGTCTTTTTTATTCTGGATTGTTTTCTCTAAAATGATTGAATATTTCATGTGGAACATCAAAAAGTCCAAGCGACTAAAAGGTCACAATGCAAAGTAAGTAAATTTAAACTGAAGTAAAAATGAAAAACTATGCAGGCATAAAACTCACTTAATAAAGCCCGAGCTGAATAACCCTGCACACTTATGACCCCTAATTTGCATGTTTCAGCATTTCCCAAAGTTGAAAGGTCATCTGTTTACCTTGTCCAAACAGTGTTTGTCTCACACCCACAGACTGCAGCTGCTTTACTAGGCTTTTGAGATATGATTCAAATAGCAACGCTGGTGTCACTTAAAGGTCAGGCAAAGAAAATACAGTCCCAAAAATTCCTCCTTTTGTGAAACGAAACAACTTATCTCCAGTCTCTCTGAATTTGCATAAAGTGGAGGCTTCGCTGATGAGGAGGGGCGGCAGGCATTTTTACTGCCTCACATAAATCCTTCTATTTCACTGCCATGAAAACCCTGCAGCTTTGATAATAACCCTGCTAATAAATTAGTGGCATTTTATTATATGTTATTATCATTATCGTCACACTTGTGGATTGTAGTATAGCATGTTCTCTCTCTCCCACCTCCCCGTCTCTCTCCTCTCTCTCTGTCTCTCTCTCCCTCTCTCTCTCTCTCTCTCTCTCTCTCTCGCTCTCTCTGTCTCTCCCTCTCTCTCTCTCTCTCGCTCTCTCTCTCTCTCTCTCACTCTCTCTGTCTCTCTCTCCCTCTCTCTCTCTCTCTCTCTGTCTCAACCCAACCAGTGGCAGCAAATGTCTGTCCATCACTGAGCCTGGTTCTGTTCTGAGGTTTCTGCCTGTTAAAAGCAAGTTTTTCCTCGCCACTGTCGCATCAAGTGCTTGCTCATGATGGGAACTGTTGGAACTGGAACTGTCTCTATAAGCAATATTATAAAGAGTATGGTCTAGACCTGCTCTCTATGTAAAGAGCCTTGAGATGACTTTTGTTGTGATTTGGTGCTAAACAAATAAAAACTGAATTGAATTGAATATAAAGAGATTTAAAGACAGATCTCATAAGAAAGATAGTATTTCAACAGATGCATAGTGTTTCAAATATAAATCAGAATGTTCAAAGTCTCCATGTGCAAAAGAACGTCAGACCAGGACAAAAAACCTGTACACAATTACCAGCTATAAATCCCTATAAGCTATGTATCCTATGTTCATTTGCTCATTTGTGACCACAATCATGATTAAAACATGCTTTTAAAATTAATGTTAATTAAAATAAATTAATGTCAGCATTGAAGCAGGACTGCTTAATGCAGAAGAATGAAAAACAGCGACAGTGAGGTTGAGGTCTGTGCATCATGTATTTACATGTGTATGCGTGCAGAGTTGGAGGAGCAGACTCGCAAGGCGCTGGAGTTGGAGCAGGAGAGGAAGCGGGCAAAGGAGGAGGCAGAGCGGCTGGACAGGGAGAGGCAGGCGGCGGAGGAGGCCAAGGCTGCGCTGGCTCAGCAGGCCGCCGATCAGATGAAGAACCAGGAACAACTGGTACCTGCACTCACACATCAATGACAGATCACATTTACTTCTACAGTCGTGGGCTTTTGTGCGGGTGAAATGACACCGTTGACTCTGGTAGCGACTAACATTTACCATCATGCATTTAGTTTGTTCCTTTGTAGCTTGAATGTGACACGAATGTTCAGTTGAATATTTTATATTTTATCTAATCATTGAGTAATTATAAGTCATGAATGTCAAGCAGCCTAATTATACATTTTGAAACTTGTAACAAAGCTACCAAAGTGCACAGGTCTCTTGTTAGAGGTTTGCAAATGTCAAAAGAGTTGGGTTGATCCTGGCGACTGTGAAGGACATAGCCTATGATTCACGTCATGTGTGTACTCCACCCTTTGAATGCACCCATGCTCTAAATGGAAGCATCTGCCTTCATGTAATATCAAGTTTATTTTTGTCAGTGCTAAACAGATGCTGTTCTTGTTTTGACACATTTTACACTCTGCCTTTATCTCTGGTTTTTATTATTAGAATACATACGAGAAAGCAGTAATTACGTGTTGTGTCCAAATCATAAATCATATTGCTGTGAATTTGGTAACCTTTTATTGACGGCTGTTCTTTTTTTCAACAGGCTGCTGAGTTAGCTGAGTTCACTGCCAAAATCGCTCTGCTTGAGGAGGCCAAGAGGAAAAAGGAAGATGAAGCAACTGACTGGCAGCATAAAGTAATGTAACCTGCATTTAAGTGTGTGTGTGTTTAATTTTAATACAAAATCTGCAAATTAATTCTTGTTGTTAAACAATTCATGGGTTAAAAAAATCAGTCAAATCTCACAATGTTGCCGCTAGTTAGCACAAAGGGAAAAGGCCTCACCCCCTAAAAAGCTGCATTTGAGTCCCGTATTGGTGACACCAACTTGGCCAGGAGCTCCACTCAACACATACTATATGACAGTTTTCTTTGGTGGGAAGCCAGTGTAGGATCACACACATTTTGTCCACGACCTGCTTGGTTACAGTAAAGCTCACAGCCTCAGTTAGCAGACTAGGAAGTGCAGCGCAGAGGAAACTGGACATTCCAATTAGTTTGTAAAAAAAGGAAGACTACAGATAACCACAAAATTGGACAGACTGTCACAAACATTTGCACATGCTGGAGTTTTACATTTTCAGAAACATAGACACGGGTTGATCTGTAACATAACCGTCACTTTTTGTTGCCATAAACTGAGTGATCCTGACCACCAGAGGATCCTATTTACTGTATCTGAACAATCTGTTTTTTGTTGAAATCACTGAAGAAACATTTTTGTTTGATTTAGATTTTTGATTAATTGATTGATTCCAAAAAAGTTGTGACATTCACAGTATGTGAACCTTGATGTCTGTGTCCATACAGAGGAAGCATGGTCAGTGATTTTTAATTTGTTACCAGGCACATCAAGCATGTAGCAGTGAAGAAAAAATCTGAGAGATGCAAAAATACATCCTGTACTTATAGGAACATGTACGTTATATAAATATAGAAACATGTACGTTATATAAATATAGAAACATGTACGTTATATAAATATAGGAGCATGTACGTTATATAAATATAGAAACATGTACATTATATAAATATAGGAGCATGTACGCTATATAAATATAGAAACATGTACGTTATATAAATATAGGAACATGTACATTATATAAATATAGAAACATGTACATTATATAAATATAGGAGCATGTACGTTATATAAATATAGAAACATGTACGTTATATAAATATAGAAACATGTACATTATATAAATATAGGAACATGTACGTTATATAAATATAGAAACATGTACGTTATATAAATATAGGAGCATGTACGCTATATAAATATAGAAACATGTACGTTATATAAATATAGGAACATGTACATTATATAAATATATAAACATGTACGTTATATAAATATAGAAACATGTACGTATAGGCTTGATACTTACAAAAGGAAAAGTGTTGCTGTGTTCAGACTGATCATGAAGCAGTGTTTACCTCACTAACTACTTTCATATCTATGAAAACGGAAAGAAACAAATGACTCAGACAGTTATGCTCTTGTCTCAAAGAGTTTAAAAAGCTGTGACGCCGATTAGACTGCACAACTTTCAGAGTCTGTTTCCCTCTCTAAATATGCCTGTGTGTTGTTTTCAGGCTCTGTCAGCACAGGACGACCTGGAGAAGACCAGGGAGGAGCTGAAGATGGCCATGACGTCTCCGCCGGCCCCGGAGCACGACGAGCAGGACGAGACGAACGCCGAGGCGAGCGCCGAGCTGCTCAGCGAGGGCGTCACCAGCCAGCGCAGCGAAGAGGAGCGCATCACGGAGGCGCAGAAGAACGAACGCGTCAAGAAACAGCTACAGGTGAGAGCAGCAGTGCAAGAGCAGAGAGAGAGGAAACACAGCATGGACTTCAGACAGCACCTTTCTCCAGGAGCCCTTTGGGGCAAACTGAAAGTGGCAGGCCTTTTGTGCAGGAAGAATCATTTGTAACCTTCCATCATAATCATTGGTAAGGCCTCATACACAAACTGCAAGTGTTTGAGGTTCCTGAATACTGAGCATACAAGAGCCAACATTACAGTAAATAGGTGGAATCACGCGCCTGCCTTCCTCAAGTGGCCACAGCACAACACAAGCTGTGGCCTGCAGAACATCGCTTATAGATAAATAACTTCAGGCACAGCATCAAGTTGCAATGATTAAATAAATGCACATTACTTTGCTATAATTAGAGGCCATCGATAAAACAGATTCTCAGATTTTTGCTACAAATGCAGATGGTAACGTATCGCAAATCATGTTCAACGCTCAAGCCACAATGTGCAAAACTGGAAACAACAACTTCATCATTTTCAGTGAGTTCAGGGAAGAAGTACAGTACCACATACTGTCTGACTGCAGTTACGCAACTTTTATCATTCCTCAAAACATGCAGTCATAGAAAGAATACAACATGGCTGGTTTCAGTGTTATTTCAGCCACACTCTTGTTCACCTGATGAAGCTGTGTGAGACACATTCACATGGCTTTTTTATTGCACAGGGATCATTCGGCTTCCTGTAATATACAACAGTGGAACAACAACAGTGAACTCAAATCCACTGCATTAAAAATCAATGACTTTTTTATGTGTAATCTTGCATATGTTGGCAAGATCCTGGTAAATATATCAGTACTGACAAATGTGATGTAGTGTAACAAATGTGAAACTGTAATCTTGGTTGTAATATTGACCTTGGCTCAGTGACGCCCAGATCAACGTATTGCTATGTCTCATCACCCCTCTCTCTCTCTCTCTCTCTCTCCGTCATCCGTCCAGGCTCTGAGCTCAGAGTTGGCAGAAGCTCGGGATGATACCAAGAAAACGCAGAATGACATGCTTCACGCCGAGAACGTGAGGGCAGGCAGAGACAAGTACAAAACCCTGCGTCAGATCCGCCAGGGCAACACCAAGCAGCGCATCGATGAGTTTGAGTCCATGTGAGCCTGGAAGCAGGGTGGACACGACCACGGAAAGAGACGGTTGGTCTCGCTGCCATGACAACGCCTCACTTTCCTTGTAAAGCCCAAAATCTGCTGCCACCCCAGGAACTTTTTCTACCCAGGAGAAAGACCGGCTAACAGGCTTTGTAGCTTCAGCCTCGCCAAAGCTCTGCCCAGCAGCGTTTGGCCAATGACACCGCTACCTGCTTTTTAGAGCTCCGCCCCCACCCCAACAAAGCACACGTCTTTTAATCTCAAAAATAGCAAGCAACATATCCTGTCAAACATGGACTTCCTCCTTCTACAACACTGACAGTTTTAATGCTTGCATGTACTGTATGATAATTAAACAGGACTGTTAGACAAAATGAGAGACTGGACAGAATTGGTTGATATCGACGCAACAAAATAAAAAGGCCATTTGTAGCTTGTTGATGTTGCCGGCACGCTTGTCCTTAAAGCTTTAATATCTGTACCTTACTTTCACTTCTTTTGTCATCAGTTGAAGAATTTAAATAATTTGTTTTAAAAAAAAAAAAAACGCCTTATTCGTCTCATTTCCTTCCTGTCTAGTATTGCTATTTGTCATTTTGTGTTGGGAAAGTTAGTCTGTTCAGTTCTGTTGTCAGTGTCATTGATCTGTTAATGTTGCACCAGCTAACTTATCTTCTTGAAGACCTGGCTGTCAGCTTGCAAATGCTCACTCTGAGAGTTGTGAGCGAGCAGATATGCAAACTAAATATTTACATTCTTACTGTGCTGGCATTCTCCATCCTTTGAGACATTTGTTCAAATATATATTTTGCCCCACAATAAAGAATGAATTTATATTTCCAACTATGCAACCACGGTATGATGTTGAGGGTCCTGACTGAGCCAGTGGAGCTGGATTCATTGACACAGGGTGTTGTGTCAGATACATGTCTGAACCTGACACACAGTGCCGTTAAAAAGTTTAATGAAAGCCTGAATCTACAACATAAAGCCAGTTTGTCATGAATGACTTCTCTGTCATTACATTATTAATTTCAGCGAAGATAACTCATGTTCTATTATCTATTATAGAACATTATTCTACAAAATAAATGTTTTGCTCAAAAGGATTTATTCATATAACTATCATCTGGTTATGGCGACTATTATGGTTTAGTATCAGGAAATATCATTTACTTATTGAGTATGTTTAAAAAAATAAACACTGAAGATATGTTTCACCAACCACAAATAAATCTTCACCTTCAAAACAAACATCTTTTGATTTCTGCAGATGTGAAGAGGTTCAACCAGAAAAATCCACCAATAAAATCAAATCATGCCACAAATATACTTTAAGTAGAAAACTTCAATCAGCTGGTAAAATTTAACTGATCTTAACAAATGATAAGATATAGGCAAATTAGCATTTTCTTTCAACCACTGTTATACTAATCTAAATAATCATGGCCTCTCGCCATATTCACTGACATTAAACTGATTTTTCAACCTAAAATAAACAGTCTCCATCTTCCCTTTACAATCATATTCAAGAGCCATTAAAGAACCTCACAAGGACCAAACAACACATGAAAGCTTGCGAAGGGCTTTTATTGCTTTATTGCATTTACATGACACACAAGAACAGTCAGATTCTAAAGGTGTAACAGGTTTTTTTTTTCTACTTTTGTTTTGGGTTTCATTGCCTAAAGCTCAGTTGAGTTCCACGGCCCTGTGGCACGAACGTCTGAAGAGGCACACTCCAAAAAGACATGTTCATAAAGTAAAAAAGATGAGCTGAAACACAGTTAATGACATATATTCAAGATTTTTTCCAAAATGGATCATATATTTGAATTCTTTCCAATTAAATATTGGCTTAAAGCAACACCTTTTGTTCATACTTTATGAATCCTAGTTTGACCTTTTTAATGGGCACAGTCCTACATGAAGTGTTGGGGTTTAGGAAAGCGGCTCTGGGCTGTCTTTGGAATGAATCTCTCCATCTGCCAGCAGGACACAGTGGAACTGCAGCAACGGTCAAACACTTCAATACCTTTTTTCATTTTGGTTTAATATAACCACCATTACTGACCTGAACGACGGGAAACATCGGAAAGCAACAAACAGTCTCTTCCTTGGCTTTGGTCCCTGAAAATGTGGCACTTAAATGATCTCTGGAGCCCAAATGAAGCTGTATTAAAGCACATTAGAAATATAGGTGGGAATAAACTGTGATAATCAGGGACATTGTTGATATTGTACATTTCTTTTCCACTGGACAAAATAGCTGGATTTGAGGCCGTTTTAGTCAAATAAGCAACAAACTTTATCTGTCAAGACAAAACCCACATACAATTCTTAAAGGTGTTTAGACTGAACATGAAGCAAATTGCATGAAGTAAACGAAAGGCAGCAGAAGCAAGTTCACAGTTGAAAACCCACTGACCACAGTATAAATCCTGAGACTTCAGCTTGTCCAAGCATTGTGGGATAGCCGGCCCCCATCAAAAGCTGATATGTTTTTACATGAACATTTCACCCCCCTAAAAAAAGCTCTGTCATAATTAGACCTTGCATTACAGGTAGAGCTTCAAATTAAAACAATGTGCTGCATGTCGCATTTGATGAAGAAAGTTACAGGGTTATAGCCTACAGAGGAAATTTGCCTGGTCCATATTCAGTCTGAACACTGTCAAGTAACATTCGTGGACAAATATAACACAACATAACATTAGCACAGTTAACAATGTGTACATCCCCTTATTCGGCAGAACTGACATTGACTACAATCTCTTCTTGCGAATAAACATCATGTACTATTAGAAAAATAGCTCTTTAACAAATTCATGATAATAGAAAAATAGTTTTTTGCCCTCATACAATAAACGGGTATTTAATATCCACAGGAATGTTAACACAACACCTTTAAAGGTTTGTTTAATTAAATCGTAAATCTCGGCCCTGGAGCAAACACCAGCACACAGTGCCAGCCAGGCCGGCAGTCATGACCCACTCCCTCAGTCATCATCATCACAGCACAGAGCCACACGAGTGTCAGAGAATCGTAAATCAGCTGACAGACTTTTCAGCTGTGTGACGGGACGAGCAGGAATTACTGAGGACGTGTTCCTGAGACGACACCTTTCAGATTACAGTACAGCCCTGGATGAGAAAGCCTTTCAAGTACTAGAGCTTTGAGACTAATAGAGAAGTTATGGTTTTAAGGAAAAGGCATCGTGGAAGATCTCAAGGCTGGGTCACAAATTTGAGAAGCAGTTTCGCTCTGAGCCAAGCTCATCACAGCATTAACTACACTCAGGGTCCAGTTCTGCTCCAAATGGTAAATGGATCTTTATAGCACTTTTCTAGTCCACTGATCACTCAAAGCGCCACATTCATGCATTCACACACACACACACACGTTCATACACTGATGTCGACCTGCTCATCAGGAGCCACACAGCGCCGTCTATCCAAAACCATATTTCTTTGCTCACCCACACACACACACTCACACATCAACAGCACAGCCATCGGGAACAATTTGGGGTTCAGTGTCTTGAATGCTGAAGGACACTTTGACATGCAGACCACAGCGTACGTCAAAGGTGTGAGCGAGGTCGATCCAAGCTTCAATACATCTCATTACTCACACATCACCTTTAACCACTTCTTTATTCTTACCACATTTAACCACAGTCATTTTCAGTATGTGCTTTTCACCATTGTTGGGCTGAGTCAACCTCGACCCTGGCTGAGCTTTATATTTTTTGGGCTACACAGTACCATGCTTTCAGTTCACTGACAATATAAACAATAACAATAGCTGTTTCCTAAAGGTGCATTTGAGACTTTCTCTTTCCTGCACTTGGAAAAAAGGCAATAAAAAGCCCCCTCATATAAATAAAGGCTGAGTAACAAAGGTGACAAGGTTTGCCACAAATACTCAAAATATTCAACTCGAAATATTTTTTTTGTTTAAATATTTTCATATAAAACAATGATCTTGTTTAAAACGTTTACAGGATACAATTTGTATCAACAACGAGCGCTGTCATCTGGCTACTAGATATTGTGCTAACCAGGCAAGAGTTTTAGCTTTACAAACATTTCCTCAGATAATGAAATAATCCCATTGGTGGAGACAATAATAAAAATGAGAAAATTACTACTTCCTCTAACATATGCAGTTCAAAGTGCTTTACATAAAGAGAAGACAACGTGAAAATACTGGCAAAGAGAAAGCAAGATGAAAAAGGGACAGATGAGTGGTTCAAATACTGATATGAAGTTAGTTCTGGTCGGATGAAACGAGCTATTTGAAGAGCTCACCTTGAGCTCTGCGAAATTGCGATGGGTGTTTTTTCACTGTGTTTTGATATTTCATAGATTTAATAATGGATTGATTATATATGTATAAAAAGGAGATATAAATTGGTAGTGAACAAAACTGTTAGTTGCACTCCTTGGACAGAGTTTAATCTGTGAAAAATCTTTTTTAAACTAGTCATATTTGCTTATTGCCAGGTTCTTTAGCTCAAGTCTGTAATGGTCGTAAATAAATTAAAAACCTAACAACCTTACTACCACTTTTATTTTAGTCTGTTAAAAAATGTTTTCTCCCTTTAGTGAGTTTCAATTGAGCCAATGAGATTAATGTATCTGAGAAAAGCCTGTAGAACTAAAAGCTGCTATGAGTGTGAGATAACACTCTGTGGGAAGATTTTCATTTTAAGAGGATGTTTCCCAAATCTTGCCTGCCTGTTCCTGTCCTTTACTGCAAGGGTGTGGATCTCAGTGTATTTAACAGACGGGTACCAAATAGTTATACCCTGTTTGAGGTGCCTAAACACTCGTAGTGGTGTCACCGCTGACAAAGGATGTCAGTGCGTCTCCTGCACCACAGACATTCACACACATAAAAAGGTAATAAATTAACACATATTTTAAATTAAAATTAAAATAACAATCCTCATTCCACCGAAACATTTCTGGTGATCAACAGCCACCTTGATATGATTTTGTATTTTCATACGGTTGAAAGGTGTAAAAGAGCAGAGGGTGTGTTTGAAAGCTGATGAACGGTGAAGTCAGCTGACAGGGTGATCCTGGCAGAGGAAATAAACTCTCATTCAAAAGCCAACAACAGCTTGGGGTTTTCTAATGGAGTTTTTGCTCTCTTCTTTTGTGGGTGCCGACCGAGTTTCACTTCCCTGTGGGGGAAATCCACAGACTCTCACCATAGCATCTGATCTACCACCTGTTAGTACAGAAAGATCCGTTTGCTGAGCTAGTTCAAGCAATAAGGTAATTTGCTGTGTGGCAGTGAAACGTTACGACTCAGTATGTTCCTTTACATACCTCACTTTGATATCTGAAAAGAGGTATTCCACTTGAATTTATGAGTTTGAGCTGTATTTATACCCTGATATGATTGCCAAAAAAAAAAACCTCAAACAAACAAAAAACAAAGCTAAGGATGAAACACAACAATAAAAAAGTGCCAAAAACACAATAATTATAAAACATGTAATAACTTAAAATGTAACAAATAAATTAATTTAAAATGAACAACACTGTCACCCTTGAAACACATTACAAGCCTCCCTAAACACACCGATGTCTTGACTCATAACCAAAAAGCTCAAACATGCACGTTAAACCCCAAGCTCTCCTGATCTTAAGTGCTGTGACAGCAGGCATATTTATAGAAAAATATGGCAGTTTGGGATTTCGCTTTACAAATATACCATTGAAATTAATGAGACAACTTCCCTGCAATTAAAATAAGCAGTCCATTAACAGCTTAAGGAGCTTCACATCTTGTGCGTTTGGTTTGGTTATATCCAACCTGACTTTAAGATGGTTGCAAGAAATAAACCTGCGGAAGTGAGACCTGTTAAGATGAAGCCGTAACTTCACCATCTGATTTAAGTCAAGAACCGTGCTGTGATTTCTCCATCAGAATAGCAGCTGCGAGCTCCTGAGCATCCATCACATGAGGGTTCCTGGCCATCACCATCCTCACCAGATCTGGAGGGAAGATGCGGCACAAGTTAACAAAGACCCTCTCCCTAAGGTCCTGGTATCGTCCCAAGGAGGGAGGCTCCTGGTGCTGGGGCACTGAGGGCAGGTGGCTTTTGTGGGGAGAGATGGACGGAAGGGACAGCGGTGGGAGTGGTGGAAGACTTGTTGCTGAAAGGCCACGGGGTGATGAGTGGGCTTGCCTGCCCCAGGGAGAGTGCCAAGCCTTGTCGTGGACTTCTGGAAGGCTCTGGAAGGTAAACACATCATAGCAAGGCTTAGGGGACTGCTGGTAATGGGGGTCCCAGTTTATCTGATGCTGTGGTTGTTGAGTGAGCCCAGAGTGGTTTCTTCTGGAATGAATTGGTGACCCTTTGTAGACTTGGGAGTCCTGGAACCCGCCTTCCTGCCAAAGGGAGCCCATCACATTGCGGCCGAGGGGGGAGCTCTGAGAGTGAGCAGCGGATGTTTGGGGTGGATGTGGTGAACGAGTTTGTAATTCCCCCGGGAAACTGCTAAACAATGGATGTTGAGAGTGAGGTGGGATGTAGGCAGAAGGTGGCTTGAAGGGACGTGGAGATGCATGAGGTGTAACAGAAGACGGAGGGTCCTCCAAGCCAAAAGCATGTTGTCTTCGCAGTGCTTGAGCAACTGAATAGCCCTGAGGAGTATGCTGGCCCAGACCGGGGGGGACATTTCTCGCAGGGTGAGCGTGCTGGCCAGAGCAGTGATGATGGTGGTGAGGATGGTGGTGGTGATGATGGCACTTGGGGCCGTCATCTAACAAGGGGTCAGGAGAGAAAGAGTCTGAGCTGACGCTGCCTTCACTGCTGCAGTCTGACGGCAGAGATCCAGCTCGCAGATCAGCTGGGAAGAAGCATTCAGGACTGGGTGGTACTAAAAGACTGAGGCTAGAGTAGCCTGTTACCAGTGAGCTGTAGCCCAGGTCAGGAGACTCGCATCTGTGGTAGCTTTCAGCCAGGCTTGTTCCTGAGGCTCCAGCAACCCTGGAGCTGCCTACACCACTTCCCCCAGGGTGCTCCCATCGGTCCAGGCTTCCTGATGAAGGGGGCCCCCCTGGAGCAGGATGCCCTAGAAAGCTGCTGCTACAGCTACTGCTGCTGCTGTTGCTTCCTCTACGTCCCTCCATTTTGGACTGGACCCGTAGCCTGTCCTCCAGGAGGTCACTGAAGGAGCTCCGAGGGCTGGGGTTCGGCTGTTTCTTTGGAGTTCCCCTACTTTGCTCGGCCTCAGCCATTCCTTCTTGTTGACCAAAACTTTGGCTCTTCACCATCAAAGCATCTTCCAGCAGGCCTCTGGAAGCTACTGATGATATTTTGGCACTGGCACGGAGCTCATCAGCCACGGCACGCTGGGGTTGGTTGCCCCTTTCAGGGTGGTAAAACTTGCACTTGTGTCCATATGTGCACTTCTTCCCTAAATAAAGAAAAAAGAAAAACATCTCTTATTAATTAGCTGGAATAAACGTTTTATATTTTGTGCCACTGCTATTATGAAATCCTTATCAAGACAGAAAGAAAAGAAATTAAGTGCATATTTTTACCATAAGGACATGGCTGCTTCCTGTGTTCAGGAATAACAGGCCTCTTCCTCAGGAAGTTCTCCAGACTGGGTCCGTGGCGTCCCAGTGGGTCATCTGGTGGCATGAACCTATATACGGAGATAAGAGATTGAAATGTTTATGAACCTCAAATTTAACATACAAACAAACATAGAAATTCTTCATTTTCCTCCTGCTTCACTGAAGACTCAGTAACTCTGACAGCACCAACAGAGATGACATCAGGGATGTTCTGCAGTGAGGAATCACAGAGGACCCTTGTACCTGCTAGTTTGTACAGTATATTCAAAGTCTAGGTTAATGAAGAAGCTCTGTGGTTTGAATGAGCTGTAAGAACAGTCCCTTACATTTCAGGCTGAGGCACAGCAACAGTAGTTTAATCTCACAGCAGTAATAAGGGGCACAACCCAAGAACTGAAGGTGATTGTGATCTTTCTTGTGTGTACAGAGAGGATTTGATCAGTGGAGCCAAAGAGAAGTAACAAAAATCAAGTGTCTGATAAATAAACAGGAAGTCCTCAGACAAAAAATGCATTATGCAAATATTAGAGTGATAATGGCTTGGTATTAATATCATTTACAAGGGTTGTTTAGTGGTTGGGACCAACAGATTAAAAAAAAAAAGTCATTTCTTGGACAGAAGTTAAAGCCCCCTACACCTCTGTCTTGAGTATATTATACATTTTACTATGTAAAAAAAACACGCCACTGTCATGTCAAAGAAGTTATGTTAAGTTAGATTTAGTTATGTCTGTTGTCTCGTGATTTCCTGTTATATTTTGAAATCTAACTTTCCTTCTCGTTTCAGGTAACTTGCCCTTCCTTTTGTGTTTCCTGCCAATGTGATTGTCTGCCCCGCCCTGACTGTTTCCACCTGTTCCCCATTTCCCCTTGTATATATAGTCTGCGTCTCCCGTTGTCCTGTGCCAGTTTGTCTCGTCTCGGTTGAGCAATCGATCCATGCCATCCAAGTCTTGTTTGTATTCACGCCAGGTTATTGATTCTTTTGTTACTTTGTCTTGCTTTTGTTTTCTTGTTACCTTTTACCTCAAGAGAGTGATTTTTCGTTGCTACTTTGCCTTTTGTCACAGCGTTTTTCCTCATTAGAGTGATTTTCTGTTGGTACTTCATGAAAGACTTTTATTTTGAACTTCCTGTGTCAGAGTCGTGCGCTTGGGTTCAGTCCTTGCACTGGTCAGCCACGTTTTGTTCATCATTTGTTTTTCTTTAGTCAGATATGGCAAGAAACATTTTAAAACATTCGATCAAATTTCAATGACTTTCCGAAGGATTTTTCTCTTTTCTTCGGTGCAATAAAATTTGTCCTACTTTGACATGAGTTGCTTACTTGTCATTTACAAAGGAATACATCAGTAGACGCTCATCGATGAACTTCTTCCACTCTGGCTTCTCGTTGGCCAGGTCGCGGTAGTTGTCATTGGAAACAATGATGCCGTCCGACTCGTAGGCCAGTTTGACGATGAAGCGGTCATCATAGCACACCACGCGGCGCCCCTGCACACGGCGAGATGGAGTGAAGACCAGGATCTTCTCTTTCTCCAGTCGCCGTAGGATCTCTTGGTCTGAAGATGAGTGATAGTGAAAGGACATGAAAAAGTTGACACATGTTCTGTTTGGTACTGAAGAACTGAACAAATCCCTCCCAAAGCTACTCTGTCATTTGCCTGTGACTTTAAATCTTCACTGAAAGCCATAGTAGCTGTTACCTGTGATGAGGGCGTCAGGCCGTGACTGCTCCTTTCTCCAGGCAGGGACAAAAACAGTGATGTCACGGTGACCTCGCTCTAAGAACCAATCAACAGCCAGCTGGATGCCTTGACAGGAGAATACTTCCTTATTTCCGTGACTGCAAGAGCAGAAAACATTTAAAGGCAGAATTAGTTTTGTAAATGCAAATAAAATGGTTAAAATTAAGGAACCTGATATCGCTCTTATTTTATTTGCATAGACTGAAACAGATCCACAAAACACAACTATCAGAGATGAAGTGAAAATGTGTGACCCAACATTTCTGATGAGGCGGATGACAACAATGTGAGTGAAAACATGAATCATGATGATTATGATCAAAATACGGACTGTCAGCTAGAGGAGCAGACGGATGATACACAACAAGAAGGCGGTGTCATAGTTAGGCCAGTCTATCCTAGTTTCAGTCTTTGTTCAGCTCTTGATTTTCCTGCCTTCCTGCCCATCTGTCTCAGTTCCAGTCCGTCTCCGTCCTGTCATAGTCCCCTGTTTTGACTCAGTCCTGTTCATGTCTTCTATTTGTCCGGCTGTGTTTGGTCCTAGTTTTGTGTCTTGGTTCTGTCCTCTGCCTTAGTTTCAGTCGACCTGTTTGGTACTGTTCATGTCTTTATTCTTCCAATCTTGTCATGTTGTAGTCTTGTCATGTCATGTGTAGTCTTGTCTTGTCATAGTCTTGTCTTGTCGTAGTCTTGTCATGTCGTAGTCTTGTCATGTGTAGTCTTGTCATGTTGTAGTCTTGTCCTGTTGTAGTCTTGTCATGTTGTAGTCTTGTCATGTCATGTGTAGTCTTGTCATGTTGTAGTCTTGTCATGTTGTAGTCTTGTCATGTTGTAGTCTTGTCATGTTTAAGTTCTGTAACTATTCACCTGCCAAAGATTTTCACCTCTGGCCTCTGTATGTGTCCACTGACCCCTCCTCTGTCTCACCTTTCCTACCAGACCCTCCCATCTCATCTCATCACCTGTGTTCCCAGCTGCAGTCTATCACCCATCAGGACTCTATAAAAGCCAGTTCATTTCAGTTTGCCCTTGCCGGCTTGTTTGTTGTTAGTTGTTATTTCAAAGCAAGACTTTTCTGTATTGATGATTTTTTGAAGAGATAGATGCTTTCACCAGAACCTTGACATCAAATCACCCCAGAAGCATTGCAAGATAAAGAAAAGTTTTAGAATTTGGTGTGGCATAAAGTTATATTCATGCATCCACTGAGAGTGACACCAGCTTATTGGGAGAAAACAAGTGATCTAGTTGCTATGATCAGACAGTGGGAACCCCCACTTTCCACTTTTGGCATCTGAAATATGTTGATTTCAAATAATTGAGGCAATCAAGAGTCAGCAAAGTGAAGAGATTCATTTTAAGGAGCTTGACATTGTGCAAAGTAATTATGTGACAGCAATGCACATGGTTGATAAACATGTTGAGGCATTTCTCAGACATTTGATCTTGTCTTCTGCACAACGCCAATCATGCAGACATAACTCCAACAGTGTGTGCCCCCCTCCATGCGGTTTTAACAGGAGGAAGTCTTGTATTCATACCAAGAGATGACAACGCAGTGAAAATGAGTCTTCCCCTCTCTGACCCTCTCACACTTGGAGAAAACAACATGAGAAAGTGTTAGTATGGCATGGGTGTTTGACAAGTGTTAGTATTGGACGACATTTTTGATAGACAAGGTGTCTACTACAAATGTAGACCTGACACTACAGAGATTATTTACGTTTTGCCTCTGCAGAACGAGAGAGGATTTGCTCAAATGAGAAAACCTTATTAACCTGACGTACAGCCTTTCCGTGTATTCAAGAACTGAATTGACTAGAACTATATTGTGCCAGAGTACAGTCATCATGCTCATGCAGTAATAGGCCAAAACTATTACAGAGCCTCCTAATCTATTAGAGAGACAAGTGAAACCCTTCCAAGGAGACATGCACACCAGATACCCTGAGAGCTGCTGAAGGTGCTTGTGTGGTGCTCACCAGGAACAGATGTGGCTTCAGTAAATCATTTTCAACACTAGAGTATTAACTTGTAAAAATAATGATCATGTCACTATGCTTGTGCTCCAGATGGATGATGAAACAGCTCGAAGGAATTACTGTGACAGAGCACCAGTGTCACAAATTCCTGAGGTACTTTTCAAAGGCATTCAACTTATAAAACAAGTTTCATCAAGAGATCATCGTCTGTCCATTGGCTGTTAGATTTTTGTAAGATCCTGCTTTTTAAAGTACAGTTGAAATCAGCAAAAGTTGATCAACACAAATGTTTTTGGCAAAAACTGCCTGCCCAAAATATGTATTATGGAAAAGCTCAGTTGTATAGCATTAAAGTACTTTATACTGATATGTGATGCCTATCTTTACTGTGTGAACATGTAACCTACCTTTGGAGACACTGTCATTAAAGACTTGATGAAAGAAAAAATAATAAATAAAATAGTAGAAAAAAAGGGAGTTTCTGAGCAATGAGTAATAATGTTAGGCATGGCTATTTTGCCATACATTTGTCATGTTAGTGAATAGCCACTGCTCTATAAAATAGGATTGTCATGGTGGGATGAAGCTTCAGTGTAGTCATCATGTCAAATGTGCCTACATGTACATGTAAGTGAGAGGCAGAGGAGCATAAAGTTGTTGTTTCCAAAAGCTTCTCGTCCTCACCTCATGGCTACGTTGCTCCCATCGAGCACAACAGGCCGAAGGTTTTCTTTGTCCTCCAGCAGCTGCGATGGACACAGCAGCCGGCAGGAGTCCAGAGAGGAGTTGGAAGAGGAGGAGGCCAAAGAGGATGACAGAGAGGAGGAGGGGAACTGAGAGCTAGTCGATCCTCCCTGCTGCTCCATCTCCGTCTTGGTTCCCAGTTTGACCAGCTCACCCAGGATGTCATTAATGAGCGCGTCAGGGCCCAGTTTCTTCAGCACCAGCAGCACCAGCTCCTCAGAGTAGCCCAGCTTTAGAGCAAACTCCACCTTGGTGCGGTAGTCTGTGACGGGCTCAGTGGGAGATGATGTTTCTGGCTGTGGGGGGTCTCCAGGGGATCGATCTGGTGCCAGGTCCAGCCTGGCTGTCTGGCAGACTGAGGAGGGCTCTTGGTGGTGTAGGGGAGGTGGCTGATCTCGCTGAGGTTTTTGAGATTCAGAACCAGGTCCATTATGGAGCCGTTCATCATCGCTGTCAGAGACGGCACTCTCCTCTGAGAAATTACTGCAACTACTGCTGCTGCAATAGCTTGAATGAGTACTAAAACTAGTGCTACTACTACCAGTGCTGTTGCTGCTGTTGCTCGGGGCAGCAGCTCTGACCTGTAAGACCCCTATATTCCCAGCACCCGTGGCAGTGCTCAGGCCCGCCTGCCGCTCAGCACCTTCCACATGGAGGTAGTCCAGATCCAGCTCCAGGCTGAGGATGTGGCCTGTCCCATCCTCCAGATGGTCCTTCACGCCCATGAAGCCGTCTCATACATCCAGCTCCACGCCCTCCGTGACCTCCCGGGCACCTGACCGACCCCACCGTTACTGCTAGTAGTCAACAGCTCACTGACTGGGCCTCGGTGTGAAGCTTGAGGGAGACACAAGAATCAAATGGTTACATTTCTGAGGACTGAGAGTGAGAGTGATGGGATGCAGATTGTTTTGTCTTAAATATGCACAAATGAGTCAGATCTAAAGGTCTGTTCATGTAAATACAGACACAATTTCCCACATACATTAAAAGCTGTGCGTATGACTTAAAATCCCTTTTACCATGTGATATATCCGTATATCTCATCTGCATATGGAAAAACACGTTAATGCCAGGTTTAACTTTATGCAGAATTATTGCAGTCAGGATGCCATCAGCTCTGAAGGTCTGGCTCTCATTAAGATCATACCTCAGTCCAGTGCAAAAACATTTTTATAACAAGCTGAAAGGTCATCTCACTCTGCTTCTTAGTAAAGGAAAAATAAGTAGAGCCCATAGTAGCATCACTTCCTTTAACTGGGGATGCCCCATTAAAAGCAGAGAAGAACTACACCAGGCTTTTAAGAGTTAAAAGGGCTTGTCGAAAACTGCAACCGTCCTTACTTGTCGTTACACCTCTATTAATTTGCATTTTAGTAGTAATGAGCTCTGACATCAAAGAAACAACAATTAGGCTTGAGGCAAAATACCAGACACATGAGCCAAGTCCAAGTGATGCCAAACCACTGCACTGACATGTATGTAATTACTGTGCACCACGGCAAAGAATCACAGTGTGCATACATGCAGGATCAGGATCAGGATCAGGATCAAGATTTCCTTTTTTTTTTTTTTCCCAGAAATATGGATAATTTATGCTTTTAAGGTCTTTATTTCTTTACACAAACTAAGTAAATGACTCTATGAAGTTTAACTTACACAGATATCTTATTTGCCTCGTATTCTTTGAACAGATTCTCCTGTTCTCTAGTCTATGCTTGCATTCACATCTCAGTTTACATTCCATGATGGGTCTGCTCAATGTATAATACAATCAGGACCTTGTTGTGTTGTGTTGGCTGCAGGCTAGAACAAAATGTTCCGCTGTATTCAAATAGATGTATGCTTGCAAAAATATTATATATATATATATATATAATTACATGCACACGGTGGCAAATTGATACAACAGCCAACTGAAGAATCTACAAAGTTTCTTGACAACACCTTGGATATATACTGTATAATGACATAAGTGCATGAGTGAAATGTGTACGTGCTTAGCATAGGGAATTATCAGCCTGCCATTTATGAACTGTTACTTTGACAGTAGTAATATCTAAAGACTAACTACAGCATCATTTTTTAAAGTTAGAAACTTATTATTTGTGAGAGATAAATCAAAATCATAGAAACCGTTTTATTAACAGTTGACAAATGGCAAAGTTTGTTTTGAGATGTTTCAGTGTGCAACGATGGAAGTGATCTCAGCCTATATTTCTGTATTTTTAAATATGGCTGAAGTGAAGGCCACAGCAGAAACTGAGGATGTAGTTTCAAACAAGCAGGTTAATTATAGTGACTGTTACAGCATAAATCAGCCCCTATTATTATTATTATTATTATTATTATTATTATTATTATTATTATTATTCTACAGAGATATTTCAGTCCAACTTGTGCCACCTATAGGCAACAAAAGCAACAGCACACTTGCTTAATGAGCTTGAGGCAAGAAAGTAAGACATTTGCCATGAATATAAGATTTTTTTGGGCTGAGACGTATCATTAGAAGACCCCTTTCCTATTTACAACATCATCACACATTGAGCCTGTTACTAAAATGAGACTGTTGTATTATGGGTTGGATGCCGTTTAACTGACAGGAGTTTTCTGCTGTCACGAAGAAAATAAATTACTAATGATTGGAAATGAGTTGGCAGCAACCACAAGCGTAGGAGTGTGAGCGTATAAGCATAAATGTACCTAAAGGTTTTAAGTGGAGTAATTGGAAAAAGCAATTGAAATAATACATTATTTAAAGTTTAATCAACTTGGAATTGAGTGTATTGAACTTTAAAAACTAAGTGTAATCACTGTGCAAAGCAACTGATATTACAGATGATTTTAAGTTGAATTCAGTGAAGTCAAGCTTTTAAGTTCAATGCACTCAAGCTTGAAGTCCATTGTACTTTCTTTTTTAAGGCAACCGGTTTCCTCAGATTTTTTAAGTGGAGTCAACTTAATGAATGCAGCGGGTGTTACATGTGCAGAAGTGTTACAAGTATCAACGTCACAAGGGCCGAAAGATCTATCCGACTACTGCCCGTATGACTTCCAAAAGGCTAAACTCTCCAAGCTACAGCTTTTAAAGTTGAGCCATACAAATTCCTATTCTCAAAGTAAAATTCAAATTCATGTTCATAAAATTCTTCACAGATTAAATTGTGAGCAAATAAGGCCCTAACACTGAAGTCCTGACAGGATTTATGAGTCCTTCAAATCCTTCAATGTTAGCAATTTGAAAGAACCCCACAGCCTCTTTTCCCTCTGTGGGGGTCCATGGATGTGTCGCAACAACGAGGGATCTGTTGTGATGCAACATAGCTTAGTGACCCCTTTAAGAAAATATGGCTTCTTTACTCCCACGTCTCCACTGTCTCAAGGACACAGACACACACGTATTAAAGCACACATAACTACATAACAACCTCACTTCAATATTTTCACTTTATCATTCTCTGTCGTTGGATCTAGTTCAGTCTTGTTGCTTGGGTTTATGAGGGTAATCTCAGCACAACATCAGAGCTTTTGTTCTTTGTGTTGCAGATGATCAAAACTGGGAACAATGGGAAGGTCATTCTTCCAGTTGCCTCTGCTGGTCTTCTTTGCTCAGCATTAAGAGTCAGTGGTGTGCTCAGTGGATTCGACACTGCACCTGTGATTCCTGCTATGATGTGGACAGAGTGACTCGAGCTGCTCTGACACCAGTTTACACCACAAACGAATATCAGTGTGTTTGTGTGTCGGCTTGTTTATCTGTGGAAATACCCATGAAGGGTACTTCCAGTGTGTGAAACTGTTATATCTGTATGTCTCAGGTATTTACAGCTTTGTTCTGTCTGTCTTCCAACTTTCAAAATCACTCAATGGAAGCATAATATGGTCTTTGTCAAACAATCAGTTCCAGTTTCTGTTTGGAGAGTGTAGTCGGACACGGCAGCGCAAAGCCTGCGAAAAGTCCACAACTAAGGAAAAACAAAAACCATGCAACACATTAATGAAACAAAGTTTCAATTATTTAATACATTTGATTTAAAAACATCGACGTTGGCTCACCAGACTCAGTAAAAGCAATGACACAGCAAACATGTCTCCTGATATAAATAGGTGAAGTGAAATTTTAGTGACATCGGACAATCTATTTTAATCTTGCTCACATTTGTCACCGTAAGCTTCTGGTTATACGAGACTGTAGCACTGAAGCCCCTGAGTATATAGAATTTTAATTCAACTCACATTTCAAAGAGCAAATTTTTGTTGCTCCTCTTTTCAAAAGAATAATATCTGAACATCAAATGGCTTTTAAAGCCAATAAAGTTCACTATACTTATGAACAAAATAACACAATTATTCTCTGCTGACTCATTCAGAGGAGTTAATGTTGGACGCTGTATGCATGCATACATGTGGTTATATTTCAGCGGCGGTTGTGCTGAGGAGTCTCTTAGATCTCAGGCTCAAGCACCGGAAAGCAGGGGCCCCTTAGTGTCCCGACCCCGACGTCTAAGCTGCCGCGCCACTGTTTGTCACCCTGAATGCCACAAGAGAGCTGGAATAATTAAGTCCGCCAACAACAAAAGAGGCACAAAAGGAAAGAGCGAGAGTGTGTGTGTGTGTGTGTGTGTGTCGGGGGGTGGGGGAAAGAAGTGTGTCTGGCTTGCCGTCCTTCAACAATGCAGCTGCCACCCAATCTGTCCTCCTGTGACGGGGGTATTGTTCTCTCAGCCTGAGCAGCATGCACAGACGGAGGCTGGGGCTTTTTAAACTCGTTCACCTCCACCAACACACACACACACACACTTGCACATGATGCCTGGTAACGCAGCAGTCACACCAGCCACAGTCACAGGTTGGCAGACGGAATCTTTGAGGAGTCAGCAGAAACATGACGGTGACACAGCAAGTGTAAACCTCCCAGTCCGAGGTACTCAAGTACTGTATGTGTGATCTCTGCAGTCAGTATAGATTCTACTGTTTCACTGCAACTGCAAGTCTTAGAAAAATATGTGATACAAATAAGGTTAAATCATGTATTCATTTTTGAGATCAGCAGACTCCAGATGCTGTGCTGTGGTGAAAGAAGCCCAATAAATATGTCAAATACTCTGATATCTACTTTCAGGATTTGGATCAATTCAGTTTTACATTAACGACCAATACTATTAATAATAATAAATAATAAGCTATTACGCTGAAACGGACCCAATTCTTATAAGACAAATATACATTTTTTTTTAAAACTTCAAATCAGTTTTGCCTTTTAATGTTAAACTGGCACTTTACCAACATTAATGTTGACATGAATAATGAGATTAATCTGGTATGGTCTATCCAACAGAATCTCTATAAAAGCAATGGAACAGAAAACTGGATCAGTATCTGTTCACACCTGGACTTGTAGAACCATTCAGATGAATGTATATATGCAGTAATATACATCTACACAAGAAAAGATTCTGTACTTTTTAGGTAATTTTACGACTTTGGATGAATTCTGCTATGACAGGAAGTCAAAACGATTGTGTGGACTGAGGTTGTCATTTTTCTGTAAATCAAGCCCAAAATCACCGGTTAATGTTTTCGACCACAGCAATATTGAAATACATGATTTATCTGTTACTTACATACATTTTCAAACTTTTCTGTTAAATAAGATATTTGGAATTGAACCCCTTATTTGAAAAGTGACATTTTTTTATTCGTCTTGAATGTTTGAAACGCCTGCACCACAATAATGTAGAAAGATAATAAAGATTCTTTCAGTTACTTTGACTGATGTTTTAGACATATCGAAATGACTCTCAACTGGGAACCTTAGTAAAATTGTAATTTTGTCCCTTGGTGGGTTTCACGTCTCCAGGAATATATTGTATAGAAAGAATAACTCATCGACCAAATCATTTCTATGTGTTTAATGGGAGGAGGGGTGTGAGTCCTTCACAGTGAGCAGATGCTGCAGCCTCCACCTCAGTGACCCAGCCTGCCTGCACTGCTTCTGCACTCCCTCTATCTCTGTATGTGTCATGATCCAGGGTGAGCCCCCTCGGGGGCGTATGGAGGGATGAGCTCCCTCGAGGCCAGACCCTGACCAGTCCCTCAGGGCCGCCGCAAGGCCGCCATTTGCTGGCTGAGCCCGGCACTGAGCCGGTCTGCCGTGCCAGTGACCGGCTGGGAAGGGGACAAAGGGGGGCGTAGAGGGTGGGGGTGGGGTTTATATGGACAGATGCCTGCTGAAGCCACAGGGGACCTCCCTGAAAGCATCCTCCCGCACCCTCCCCGACTTCTCTCCTGCAACTGGTGGTGTCCTGATTCATCCTCAGTCACACATATCACCACTGTCTGTCACGTGACCTTTTTGGTAGGGGGCTGTGGGTAGCACTCACTTTCACCTCTGACTAGTGCAGACTCTCAGTTGGTTACGTCTGGTTCTGCTTGCCTGTTGGTAACTAAGCCCACAGGACATCGTATGTATGGATGTATTGATGAGACTGGAGTCACTAACCTTAGTTCCTCTCTCATCATTACATAGAGTATTCTTTTATAGACTTTGGAGGAATTAAAGTGGAGTGAAATTAAACTATTCCTCTTGTTGTCGGGGAACCCCAAGGAATCCCCCAAGGAGCCTTGGTTGAACACCACACAAAGCCTTTTGTATATGTCTCAATTTCACTTGTGAACACATTTAATTCTTTGTACCTACACTAAAACCTTTCAAAAGAAACAATACAATTCTAAAAATCACTTTTGGAAAATTAAAGACAATTCTAGACCAAAGTGGGAGACTGCCCGACAGAGGCTGCTAAAAAAAATCCATTCTTTTAGTACTGTAGGCATTGTCTGTCTGCCAATTCTACTACGTGATTTAAATAAGATATTTGCAATTTTCAACATGTATTTCAGCTACAGACAAAAGAACACAATCATCACAACGACTATATAACTTTGTTGACTGGCTAACTCTACAGATGCAGTGTTAGACCACACTGGAGGATTTTTGTCACATCTGCACATACAGACTGTTAAATTCAACACTTTGAGTTGAATAGCATGTATTTTGTGAGGAATGATCAGGGAGGCTTTGTGGTAAAGGTTTATGTATAACTAATGTTGATAAAAACTGAAATGCATGTGTGACAAAGCATGATAACAGTGTTTTCAATATTCTATAACCCGAGGCAAGGAAATGTTAGGAAAGAAAAAATAAACTTACCACACAGCTCCGAAAAACAGCAAGGCAGCAAAACAGAGAAAATGCAACTCCTACAATTTCTCTCCTGAAACACTACCTTTGGTCATTCCGGTAGCACAAAGTGACAAAAAACTTCAGTGGGAAATTTCCAATGACGATGCAGATGCAGAAAGCCCGGATATGTAACACAATTCCCTTTTAAAGCAAAAAATTACGTCAGTTAAATTTCAGAATCCACTGGAGAGTTGGAGAAAGTAAAGCTGTCAATCCAGGAGGGGCTGAGAAGAACTGGTTTCCTGGAGGAGTTCTGCAGCAGTCTTCAAGTTCTCCTTTTTGGTTGAGAAGCAGGGTGCAGCGTCCTGATGCTGCAGGTTCAGCAGTGTGACTCACAACAGATGGAGTGTAAGGCATCTACCATCCCCTCCTCGCACTGAGTCTGCCTGCTGGCCAATACGATCGCAGGAATCTGACCACAAACACACACACGTCTCACTTTCCTGTCCTCACCAGAGCTTAATCTGTGCACACACCAATCACCCACCTCTCCACCAATAACAAGGGACACGAAGATAAGCTTGGATCTCTCCACCCCCTCCACCCCCCCGCCCAAAACCTCGCAGTCACACACACAAACACACACACACACACACACACACACCACTACCAGCCCATCCGCCGGCTCGAGCCATGAATGGACGAGAAGGCGTGAGTTGACAATAGTGGGGAGGGGGACACAAAGGAGGGCACTCGGCGGGCAGCTGCACACACACACACACACACACACACCATGCTCAGGGCCATTACACACACACGCACGCACACACACACACACACACACACACACACACACACACACACACGCATGCACGCACACACACACACGCGCATATACAGATACATGGGGAGAAAGAGCAAGTGAAAAAAAACACAGGACCCAGAATTGAGCCATGCGGAACACCTGGCCAACTGGGGACGGCTGCCGCCTTCAACCCCTTTGTTTCATGGGTGGGGGATTGGCTTGACTCAGACAATGAGACGAATTATGTTAAAAGTGGTGTGTGCTCCCAAAATGGGTGTTAGGAGTGTGAGTGCCTGTGTGTGTGTGTGTGTGAGTGTGTGAAGTTAGCAGGTGGGGAAGGAAGCTGTGAAGGGAAAAAGCCTTCAAACTAACAAGAGGCAGAAAAGGCAAAGAGAAGGAAAAGACAGAAAAGGAGGAAAAAAGCAAGAGCAGGGCTTTGTTGTTAGGACACGGCCCGGACAAAATGGCGGCATCTTTTCAAAGGCCTCAGATTATGAGGAGGGGTATTACTATTCGGCTCAGAGGAGGTCAGAAACAAAGACTTGCTGCCTGTCGGGCTGGACTTAAACAGTTCCAGTTACCAGGCCGTTTCACCTTCAGAAAGGAGGAGGTTTATTATTTGTTCCACCAGAACCAGTGAGAGTGAATACATGCCAAAACAGCCTGTCAAGAAGGAATCTGATCCTTGTCCAATTATACATACAATATCAACAGAGTCAATCATAGAGCATGACTAATGAAGGAGGGATGGTATTCCACCAGTCCAGAGCAAAATATCAAGATGTTCTGGTAAGTAAGACTTAAATCATAAAGTAAGGCCAGTTTGACCCGGCTGTCCTTTGAGCTAAATGCCGATGTCAGTATACCATAATGCTCCCAATGATAATTCTAATATGCTGATGTTGCGACGTTATCATGTAGCAGCTACACTATCTTATTTTTCACCACAGTGCTTCAGATGCTTCAATCATAAACAAAAACTCAGATCACCACATCAGTAGGATTCAACCTCTGCTCACCATCAATGTTTGTACCACATTTCATATCAATCCATCCAACTGATGTCAGTGGTCATTCTGGACCAAACTGACATTACTACCCTGCAAGCTTTTTTCTACTTTCCACCACTAATTTTGTAACAGCAAGATATACCTAGGACTAGGTATTAAACACTTTTAACGGTATAGACCCAAATGTGTCGATGGACAAAGTAACGAAAACTGTCAGAAAGCCAGCATCAGAGTTCTGACCACTTCATACTTATTATTTCATTTTTTTGATTTTTTCCCCTCCTAATTTTTGGTAGTTTTATTCAGGCAAGATTTTGTCCAGCTGCTTGAGTTTAACTTTAAACATTGGCAACATTTGGTTTGTTTTGTCAAATGAAAAAACAGGGTTTGCAGAAAAACTATTTATTTTCATCAAACTAAGCTACTGAAAAAGTCCAGTTTTGCTCTTAGAGACAAAATTCAGGTATTAAAATATCTCTCTTATAGCCAGGCCCACTGGTGTTGGGACTGGGGGAAAGGCGGGACTGAGTAAACAGGGCCCTCATGTGAGGAGGGCCCACAAAAATACCAGTATGAATAGCCGTGGATTTGTGGGACGGGCCCTTTAGAATCACAGACAATAGAAATATAAGATCTTCAGACGTCATCTAAATGTTTCTGAAGGGACCCTTTGAAGTCGACTTTTACCAGGTAGTGAAGACTGAAACAAAATGGGGATCATGGTGAAGCCTGACAGGAGTGTGTGTCCTGCCTCAGCTCAGTGCCCACACACCTGCTTTCTGTGAGTCATCAGACCCAGTGTACAGTATATCCGCCCCCCAGCCCATATTCAGTCATTTGCCTAGACCTTGATGTCATTACTGTGACAACTGTAATTTACCCCACTAAATTCCATATCTTTCAAACACCTAGTCATTTGGTTAGTGTGCTAATATTAGTCTATCTGAGCTTTCTGTCTCGTTAGTGGGCCACTTGTTTCAAATTACAAGGTTACATCTATGTGTCTGCAAAAGATCCAGTCAGAATGAAAGGTGTGTGTGTGTGTGTGTGTGTGTGTGTGTGTGTGTGTGTGTGTGTGTGTGTGTNGTGTGTGTGTGTGTGTGTGTGTGTGTGTGTGTGTGTGTGTGTGTGTGTGTGTGTGTATTTGTAGGTGGCACAGAACCAATAAACAAATCAGTATCATGTAAAAACATTTCTGGTACCAGTTTTATTACTTAAATATCTGAACAAAGCCTTTTATCATTTCAATTACGCAAACTGATTCTGTTAACTTTGGCAAACAGAACCGATGGCTTGTTTCCAGCCTGACAAACTTTCTACAGAAGCCTGATGCAGGCCTTCACATGCTCCTGAACAAAGCACAAATGTAACTCATCAAATCAACAAATCCACATTTACAACACCAAAAGCAACTAAACCCATGTGTCATGAAAATCCCAGTCCATACATGCAAATCTGAGGGCTGTACTTCCCACTTCAGTCAAAGCCACAACATAATGTGATCAGTGTTCAGCAGTCGTTTGAAGTTAGTACAAAAAATGTACAGTATATGCAAATTCACCTCTGTGGAACAAAGTGTGTATTTGGCCTCATCCATTCATCAGGTAGCAAAACCTGTTCTGGGTTAGTTTACCCAACACACCTGCAGTGTGCTTGATGGTTATCTCTGCTACTGATGTCGCAAATAGTTAAGTTAGTAAAAACCAACATTGATATTTGGTGACTGAAAACAGATTTTTATGCTTCTGTGTCTGGACACTGCAGCTGTCACACCAACATACAGCAACCAGTCAACATTCAGACTGTACAGTGCACAACACGTGTGTGGAAAATCTACTCCTGTTTGTTGGTACACAGACAGGAAACATTGTAAGAGCAGAAGTACGGAGCATTTTTGCACATAACCATGGGTTATATATAGAGAATAAATCACATGTACTTGGAAATTCTATGTTTTTTTTTCGTCTTTCAGAATCAGAATCAGAATCAGAATCAGAGCGCAGTGCCAGCAACCATAGCATGTTCCAGTCTAATTATAAGACTATAGTGATGAGTGTGTTCTGTGTGTTGTTTTCACTTCTTACTCAGATTTTCCTGAAATTCACTGCACTGTTACACCTACACAACAAACACACAACATTTAGCCTGACACGACAACAAACACCACAAACAGTTTATCTTCTATCAGTATTAGTTCCCCTTTATGATCAGTGCATTTCACATACACACAATCCATCATTGCCAGTTAAAGGCATGATCTGAAGACTTAGCAGCCAGTTGCACTTTTACACTTAATGTACTTTATTAGATTATGACAAGGTCTTACTAGGTTCATATACTCTAGCTTTTAGTTAACATTATCTCACTGTGCCAACTTCAATAATATTATTCATCTCTCACACAACGGAGGCCACACACAAGACAAAAAAAGAAACCAATAGAATAAAAACAAAACTGGTTAGAACGTAGAAACTTCAAAGCTTCAAAGCTGCACCCTGCCATCAATCTCTCTCTATATATTTATAGTTTAGATTAAAGACTAAAGGTGCGAGGGAATAAAAGGACACTTGGGATATGAACAAACCAAAGTGTAACGGTATTGCAATTCCTAAATCCAATTAGTTCACATTACAGTCACGTTATTCTCCGGCTGATTTTCTCCTCTGAACCTCCCCCACCCCCGGCTCCTCTCTGACTTGCAGTGACTCCTTAATTGGGGCTCAGCTGACAGGTTTTCCCCTCGGGGAGCAGGAGCCATGTGGGCCATCTGCTTCTAGTGGCAGGACGAACAGGTGTCCCGCTCCCCGCCGCCGGCCTGCACCTTACCCAGCCTCTCCAACGCAGCACGGCTCTGCTCAGTGTAGCTGCTGTTTACACAGGCTCAGTCTGAGGAGTTCTCTTTGAGCCGCATGGCATTCTATCTCAAACAAAAGAGGAAACATATGGAAGCGGCGCCAAGTGTGAGAGAACGATCCCAGCCACGAGAGTAAAGCCTGTTATTACAGTCGAAGTCTTTGTGTTACAGCCATACAGCCGCGTGTGGTTGTGTTATTTTTCAATAAGCTTTTCTTCTATCTTCAACCTACAAATCCACAGTTGTCTCATTTGAGTTTGTACTTTTTCTAAATTAATGACCTCTGTAGGGAAATGTCTCCGTCACATGAAGCCATTTCCCTTTGTGTTGCGTTGACACACTGAGGGGCAGGGTCCTACTTGTGGCCTTGATTTTATTTTATTTGAAAAGTTCTAAGATATATTTTTTTGGTCTAAAATGGATTAATACAGAATATTCAAGTTTGATTTGTTTGGGGTAAAGTAATCTACTAACTAACTGATCGATTAATCTAGAGTCTTGAATTCATGCACAGACAGCTCGCAGACTCAAACCCAGGGCATGCTGGGCTGCCACATGTTGAAGCCTGCCAAAAATCTACAGCCATAAAACAGAATTAACAGTTAAATACATATCAAAATAAAGAATACAAATGGTTGCAAGGAGTTTGATCATCCCCTAATAGCACATTGCGGAGGATTTTATGAACTTTGATAATTGATTTATATGACATGAAGAACATTTGTGATGGAGGCAACATTACATGTAAAAATAATAATAATAATGACAATGATAACAGTAATAATAATAATAAAAGACTTGCGGCAGTTTACCGCTGTGACCTCTCTATTTCATTACTGGAAATACATTTCCTCCTCATCACTGTGCACGACATGAGAAAGTGGGCTGCTTCTCACTAGCAACAAGAAAAGAACTACACTTTATAGTTTTTCTTTCTAAAATCCTAATGCTTCCTAAAATATACATGTAGTCATATACAGTATAAGTGATAAAGCATAAACTGTGACTTCATGTCTTCTAAAAACATGGTTGGCAAATTCCCAGATCTGACCTGTTTTTTTGTTCATTGAAAATCATCGTCTTTATGAGCAGTGCTCAGCCCAAACACTCATTCCACAGAATAACTCTACTGTGTTCAGTTTGAGTGACAGTCCAGTGTAACCATTTTCACACTGACTGAAGTCACTGAGTGAGTGATAAAGTGTAGAGTTAATCCAGGCAGAGGCAGGGAGGGATGTTGGCCAGGAAAGAAACAGCTGGAGCTGAGGCTGCAGCAGCTCTTCCTTCGGCCCGCTGGGGAAACACTGATCCAGGCAGCAGGGATTAGTCCGCTCCCTTAACAAGACCTGAGAGCTGGACACAGGGAGAGGAAGAGCTAGTCCAGCTGCTATCACACACACACACACACACACACACACACACACACACACACACACACTTTCCAGGCATAATACTAACTGCCCCCACACAATCTCCTACCTATGGAGAGGGAAGGCAAACAGACCAGACCAGACCACATGGTGTGTGTGTGTGTGTGTGTGTGTGTGTGTGTGTGTGTGTGTGTGTGTGTGTGTGTGAAGGGGGAGGGGACAGGGTCACAGAGGACTTTGAAGGCACAAAAGGTTGGCCTTAGGCCCACTGCCCTCTGGGTCACTGAAGGAGGCAGCATGAAGACATGTGCGCACACACACAAGCACACACCACCTGCTGTTCGCGCAGGCTCCTGTTTGCTGTAATAGAGATGGAGTGATTCAGCAGCTACACAAAGCACGACACATTGCTGAGATTTACCACATAACTCAGGCCAATAAAATATCCACAGCAACCTGATCAGCATCTTTGGAATTGTGGCTTCCAAAGAGGAACTTAGGACTGCAAATAATCATCATCAGTTCTCTATACTCTCAACTCTATAAGTAACTCTATAACTTCTAACAGTCAAAATCCCAAAGAGAGAAGCAGCAAATCTTCACTACTGAGAAACAGGAACCTGGTTCATGCAAATCTACTCTTCATCGCAGCTGATTCAGGTCCTTACATTGAAATGTTTGTTGGAAAATCACTACTGCATTCAACACACACCAAGGGTTTGTCAGCACAGCCACACACAACAACACACACACACACACACACACACACACACACACACACACACCAAGGGTTTGTCAGCACAGCCACACACAACAACACACACANCACACACACACACACACCAAGGGTTTGTCAGCACAGCCACACACAACAACACACACAACAACACACACACTTCTGACGAGCAGCGAGGAGAAAGGATGAACTACATTCATCTGTCCCTCTGAAAGCTTTATGCCTGAAAGAATGTGGAGACTTAATGACGGGAAAGGAGGAAAATCATTTTAAAAAACTGTATTTCCTGTCAAACTCTGCTCCAGGCCTCCTGATGTAGCTGTAGTTCCTGGAGGCCAGTGGGACTTTGAAAGGTTTACCACGGAGAGTCTGAGAATTTTCAGACAAGGACAAAGAAAATGTCATGGAATTTTATATCCACAGCTCTACTGTTATGATGAAATGTCTTTCATAGAATGCACACACACACACACACACACACACACACACACACACACACACACACACACACATAAATTCAGAGCTCCCTGATTAAGTCATGATAGATCGTCCCCACAGGAGCTGGCCTATTGAACACAGTTTGTGTGCACGTGTGTGTGCGTCTGTGATAGCAAATATTCACATTTACATAGATGCTAGTGCATGTGTGTGTGTGTGTGTGTGTGTGTGTGTGTGTGTGTGTGTGTGTGTGTGTGTGCAAGTGCGACCATGTGTCTGACTGCGTGCAGGTGTGTGTGAGTGTCTGTGTGACACCGGGGCGAGTGCCGGGTCAGCAGGGTCAGAGAGGAACAAAAGAACGGAGCAGCTCCCAGCTGCCGGGCCAAACGTCACCCCCCCTCAACATCCCCCTTTCTTTTCAATGGGAGCGTGCCGCTGTCCTGCTTTTGCTGACACATGCACATTTACACACACACACACACACACACACACACACATACACACACACACACACACACACACACACACAGACACACACACACACACGCACGAACACACACACACACACACGCACGAACACACACACACACACACACACACACACGTCCCATCCGGCTGCCTGCAGTCATGTCTAGAGCTTGCTGCAGCAGGCAGGGGGGCTAGAAGGGCACATGGGGACATATGCAGAGCATGCATGGATGCGAATGCACAACACAGACAAACATCTGAACTCCCACATCAGTGCATCACGTCACATTTTTACAGCATTTTGACTTGACTACTATTTAAAGATACTAAAACTCTTTGCAGGTTCGACAGCCTGTCTGTCTAAGTGCAGCGGAGAAAGAGCAGGAAATAAAGAATACCAGATGTTCCACTGCTGGCCTCACACTTTCTACTGCTGGTTTGGTGAAAGAGGCTTTTTCAGACTATTCAGATCTTCCACTTAAGTAAAAGTACCAAGAGCACAATATAGAAATACTCAAGTACAAGTAGTACAGCCCTCAATAATTTACCTTAGTTAAAATACAGAGGTTTTATTATCCTTAAAAAGTCAAAACTGAAAGCAGCCATTATGAAACATGACCCTGTTTTGGGTCAGTTAATGTATATAATGTGTTTTTATATTAGATATCATTGGACCATTAGTAATGATGTATTCATGTGTAAGAAGCACCTCAATGTTTTTAATGAAATGCAGTACAGTGAGCTAGTGTCCACGACTGCTGGAAGAAATCATTCATTTAATATAAATACCAACAGGAAGTCTCAAAATCTCTGCCATCCTTGACCTGGCTGTTAGAGCCAAGCATATTGTTTCAATAGCTTATTAACAGTGTCCTGTTAGTTACTAAAAACAACTAGACGCCTAATTAAAAAGTAATACGATTTACATACTTTACTAATAATTTCCATCCAAAAGTAATGCATTACTGTGTAGTAACTTTTATATATGAGTACAGCATTTTCTGTACTTTTACAACAGCAAACATGCCATTACAGCAGTGAAACATCCATCAGCAAAAATATAACTCCTTAGATAAAATATTTTATTACAAACAAATAAAATCTGCAGCAAATTCTCAGGCGAAGCCAGCAGAGATGGACAGCTCCTAAATCTTCATATGATGATGCAGTAACTCAGGCTTCAGAATAAAACTGACATGAGCCATATTTCCATAAGGACTGAATCATAGCATAAAACAAAATATCAGAAGGTGGCGTCACATCAGATCACAGAAACACAGCACTGCATGAACCCTGGATAAATCATGCATCATAAAGAGAGTAAAAATTAAATAATGAGTGTAGGTTGTTGTGTTTTAGGTTCATCAGGTCAAAGAGTTCCTTGCTCGGTTTCAACAGTAGTTCTTTTTGACTCCTGCTCCTATGAAGGTCTGACTGAGTGATAGCAGTAATAATGACTTTTTTAACTAGTCGTTATCGCTTCTTTTTACTTCCTATAGTAGAATTATTGTAACAACTGAGTGGCGTTATTTTGTTGCATTAATGTCGGTTTTTCATGTCTAAACTATCAAATGTGTGAGGAAAGACAGCTCACCACTTACTTTTACAAGACATCCATTCGTCCTGCATCTGTCCTCCATCACACAGTGAGAAACTGTCCCGGCAGTCTGGATGATCAGCTGGAGTTTATATGATCAGCTGCTCACCGCACGTGCGTGTGTGCGTGTGTGCATGTGTGTGCGTGTGAGGTGAAGGCGAAGCTCGTGTATCATGGACCTGCACACTGTCTCCACCCTGCGGTCACGATCTGCATCTGTCCGCCATGGAAACAGTCCGCCTCTGTGTGTGTGTGTGTGTGTGTGTGTGTGTGTGTGTGTGTGTGTGTGTGTGTGTTTCCTACACACACTATAGATACAACTACAATATACTACTATCCTCCTACTGCACCAACTAGCCACCTGGTGTTGTAACACGTGTCCTATCTTCATGTCTGGTTCCAGTCGCATCTTACACATGCATGACATATATGATATTGTTATTCTATTTTACATTTTATCGTATTTTTTTTTAATAATATGTAGTTATTATCATTTTGTATTATAAGTCACGCACATTCTTCTAATTATGTCATCGATCATAAACACCCCCTTTCTTTATGGTAATGGTTTCTTCCCACAGTAGCCGTTCATAGCAGCAGCTACACGCACTCACACGCACGCGCACTGTGAGTTGTTGTGGTGGTCAGTAGAGCATCAAAGCAATCATTTAAAAAAAAAAGAAATGCAATTATTATACACTTTGATGGATTTGAGAATCATAGTAATTACGGTTTGCTTTCCAGGGTAGTTGTCTGGTAGCAGCTAACGTTACTAGCCTTCCCCCTCTCTCTACTTCAACCAGTTTGTGTAGGTGTGGTTACAGGTGACATGTAGTTTCTAAGTGGTGATGCTGGATCCTTGCTGGAGCTCAGTTTGGAAAAGAGGTTCAGTCTAAAGGCAGCAAAGTCTCATCCGTCATCATGCTGCTTCTCATGCATTGTGTTTGAAACTACAACTGTGAGCATGTTGGCAGGTTCAGGTTCATCCTAACCGTGGCTTCATTATCTGTGTCCTCTAAATGAAGCTTTTTTATGTGAATTAGTGCCCCTTTAAAATGCATAACATGATTTGCCTCTTTTAAAGACAAGTAGAGCAGCAGAGAAGAAGCAAGTGTAGTGAATAAGTGAGGGTAACAGCTTAGATAATTTACATGAAAATCTCTAAATCAATAAATATAGTGCGAGATTATTGAGCTACAAAACTCATTTAGTGACATTTTAGAATAATCCCAACAAAGTGTTTGAATATATAGGGTATATCAAATTGTAACAACCTGCATCATTATTTTCTTTTTAAAAATTATTTCTGGGGAAGGACCCTCATGCTCCCTGCTCTAACTGTACCACAATTTACTACAAATTATTTTGCAGTGATACTCAAGATAAAGTAGTTAAAGCAATATCTTGGTCATCAAGACTCACTCCGGGCAGTGCCATGCAAGAGCTCTGGATACCTTCATTAAAATGAATGAATGCACTTATTTTAAAGGGAGAATACAGTAGCAAGGAAATGTGCCTCCCTCTACTGGATAGACGCTGTAACTACAGTTACATTCAACAGCTGTGTAATAGCCTCCTACATGAGAGAAGGGGAAAAAGAGTGTTTACCTGCTGGGTTCTGTTCTGATCATGTGGATGGTCGTAAGTGACAGCTGTAATTTCTGCCACGCAGAAAAAAAGTTTCTGTATTACATTATCCACTATCACTACATTTCTGATTGGATACAATCACAATATAACAAAAACAGAACTGTAAAAAACGAAAATTTTGTCATTTTGTAATCGCTCAAGCTTTTTCTTAAAAATATTGACATGGCTTTATTTTATATTGATTTATGTTTTTATATCTTCATAATCTTTTATTTGTGATTTGTCAGTCATAACTGCATTTTGTTGGATTTTTTTATTTTTAGCTTTATTTCATTTTTTAACAGAAGAACCTACACTATATACAAGCACACAAAACTGTGTTTGTCCATTGTACAGAGGAAAGTAGACATAAAGGGGTAACCTCTAACAAACGGCACCTTTGACAAACACATTTCAAAATAAAACAAAACAGTAAATACAACTGCAGGCGATCACAGAAAATAAAGGAAGTGTACATATAGGTTGATGCTGGAGATGAATGAGATGAAGTGAGAATACTACAGTGGTACAGCTTGATAAACAAGCTAAGAAAATTTGGACATGTTTTCCAGGTTGCATGCATTCATTGCTAGCAGTGGAAATCTGGCCTGTGAGTAGCATAGTCTCGACGTCATCAGCCCCTGTAGGTCCTGGAAATAGCACCCTCTACAGGTGTCATGAGATGTTCAGTGTGATCTGCCCATGCTGAACAGGAAAGCAGGATGGGGCTAAAGACTGTTAGCTGAACTACTGATATTGTTCACTTCATCGTAGCCTTGCTATGATCCAGAAGGCTACAGACACTTACTGTTACATTAAACGTGGAGACTGCTGGAAAATAAAACCACAAGAGAAAATAATAATCATCAGAAATCAGTGCCCCAACAGATTCTCATCGGCTAATTAGCAGTGTATGTTTTCTGTAGTGGTCAGATTTGTAAAGACACTGAAACCAAACTCCCAAAAATGTTTTGAATTATTTGGATTTTCAAGCTTTTTTTATTTGTATTAGTTGAAATTTCCTGACATGAAGATTAAAACGCTGTTTCAAAGTCTACCACGGCTCTCCATGGAACACAGTCCTGATATGGAAATAAAGAGTCTAATATTTTCTAAGAATGAAACATTAAAAATTCAATTTTTTTCAGTTAAAAAATGTAAACAAACATCATCTCCAGGTTGCTAAAAATACAGAAGACATGACTTCATATCTGTTGATGTTGTGTCCTTGTGTGCTTTGAAGGAAAGAAGCTGGGAAGAATCCCAAGAGTCCAACCTGCTCATATTGACTGTAGAGAAAAAAATCTCCCAAAAAGTTCTTCACTTTTACCAGATGTTTTACACAGCAGACATATACTTTACAGGAGCCTGAACCTGGTCACGTGGTGGTCAATATAAATATCAAGGAGTAATCTTTATGGATACGTGACCACATGAATCATGTCCTGTGTCAGTTGAAACCATGTTTACACAGCTTAAAGAAGCCTGTCTCATTCAATGCTATTAATTGCTATATTTTAAAATGTTGAGGATGTTTTTCTTTCTTTCTTTTTTTTTTTCTTTTTTTTTTTTTTACATATATATACAGACGCTATAAGGGCATCTTTTTCTTGTATCCATTAATGTATTTTAACATTTATATGTTTTTTAATAGCTTCTGCAGAAAACATTATTATGTTGTACATATTTATGTTTATGATTACTTTATACTTTTTTGTGTTTTGCTGTCTAATACCCTGGGGAAATTTATATTTTGTCTTTTAACCAGCATGCGGGTTATAAGGATTTGCGCAATAAAATGTACATACTCACATGAAGGAATAAACAGATTCTGGAGCACAACTTTATCTGAACTTATCATTAACATATAGTGCATATAACGGCTGCCTGTGAGTTTTCCCATCCATCTGGATAAAGAGTGTGATAAGACTGGGGCTTTGCATGGGCTGCATAGCTGTCACTCCAGGAAGGTCAAAGCAAATGAGAGTCCACCAGAGTTCAGAGTTCAGAGTTCAAATAATAGCAGACTGTTCACACTTGTTGGCAGGTCTGGCTGGCATCAGGTATCGTATCCTCTTCCAGAAGCGCGAGTTCCAGGAGGCAGCCCCCCGCGAACCCTCGGGCCACTTAATGGGAGGACTCTTGCGAATCAGGTGCTGCAAGCCAGGGGGGAGGTGTGAGTATCCTTCTGGCCCAGTGTCCCCAAGCTGTATCAGAATCACAGCCATTTCCCCATGGACAAGTGCATGATGAAGCCCCACCTGGAAAATTATCAGAATATTTTTAACTCCTTTTTTGAACATGCATGATGTTTTTTTTATACAATTATTTTTGTGACTTTTGTTCTACCAGGTTGTTGAAAACAGCAGAGAACAGACTCATAGAAATGTTTGGCTACATAACCTAAACTATGAGAGCCAAGAATGGCAAAGGTTTCTCACAAAGTTTTTTTTTTTTCATCTTTATCTTATAAAAATACAACTTTATCGTCTCTTGTCAAGATATTATGATTAGAACTGATTCATTGATGATTAATACCTGATTCATCTTGTGCAATTTCTTTTTGGTCAATTATCAACAAATATTTACTGAATTATACTTTCAATTTACGATAACATTATTTCACATTGCCCATGAGGCAGAATCCGGCAAAAGGCCCCAGAGAGCGAGCAACGCCAAAGAACAACTCTGTGTTCTGTGGAATGGGTGTAGGTGTGGGGTGTGGGTTGTAGGGACGAATTGTTGGAGAGTGGAGGAAAGAGATACAGGTGATTCAATGTGTGACTAATATGATTAGTCTGTCTTATACTTTTTCTTAAGCAGCACTGTCTGACACTGTGCCTCTAAAAGAAAAGGCAGGAAGGAATGAGGAAATGTTTCAGCAGCTGTTCACAGTCATGTTTCCCTATAAACTATTATATAAACTATAAACTACTGCAAAACACTTGTAGAACTCCTACCTGCCAGTCAAACCCTCCTATTGCTGAGTTTTGGGTCAAGGCAGGACATTCGTCTGTGATGTCAGACCCGGACACTGAACCCGGGGTGAGGATGACCATCAGCCTTCTGCTCTGCTTCATGCAGTCCTCCACCAGCTCTAGATGGTCTGTGGGCTCAGACAACATGTTGGGAAGATGATTCCTCAGGCTTGATACAAATACATTAAAAGGGGCTGTAAAGGAGGTTCACCATGTTGATTCATGACTATGATTTAAATGCTTTTATTTTGCCCATTCTCAAACTACCATCACCACCAAACGGAAGAGGAAACTGTATAAGACAGAATACACTGACTTTGATAAAATCTCTCTCTCTCTCTCTCTCACTAAAAGATGAATTTCTGACCTTCCCCAGGTATGTCATCCCTCCCGTGGATGAAGAGTCGATATCCACACTTTTCCTCAAGGACGGAGGGCAAGTTGTTTGTGATGAACTGGCAGAGTGTGTCCTCAGTGGCCTTGTCCACGCCCTGCGTTTGATAGATGACGTAGGCGTCATACAACCTCGTATCTGGGAAATACAAGCAAATTCATGGACATTCAGCCTCTTCACTCCAGCCTCATGGAGAAATCCAGTGGGGGAGGAAGTGTGCAGACACATGAAGTAAAAGAACTATTATCACACAGTGAAACCACTCTATTACAAGTGGAAGTCCTGCACTCAATACATTTTCTAATGAAAAGTACAGAAGTATAATCAGGGGAAAGTACTTAAAGTATTAAAAGTAAAAGTCCTAGACAGTGACTATTATACACTGTGATATCATTAGATTATTATTGTGCATTAATGTCAAAGCAAACCTCAGAAGTATTAAAAAATATTACAAGGAAAAACACATTTGTGATTGTCATGGTTTTGGACTTTGTTTTTACTAGCTTATTATAAGTATATGTTGAGTTTTACACTCCAGTGTTTTTGGTTCAGGGTTATTTAATTTTTGTTCAGGCTTTGCTTCAGTGGCTGGAGGTGTGGTCACCTGGTCACTGGCAGCTTTAAAAGGCTTCTGAGCTCACCTGCAGGCTGCCAGATTGACCCTTTTCATGTTGCTCTGGTTTCCAGTGTTTCCCTCTCTATGACTTCTGGTGCCACGTGTTTCCAGCGTTCCCTGTTTCTCCAGTGCACGAACCCCTGCATGTCTCCTGCTGTTCCTCCTCAGCACCCACTGCCCAGCCTTCAACCACTGAGGCAACTCTGCTCCTCCTGCACCTTCAAGCGTTAGCAACCCTTTTGTTTTTCCTCTGTAGTCTGGAGTTTGTGTATTTAATGAATCTCTTTTACCCCGTCACCCTCGTCTGTGGTTCACCCCTGGATCCAGTTAAGATGTAACCCCTAAATGTGACAGTGATGCTGGAACTATGAAATGTTTCTGCATGAAAAATAGTGTAAATGATTGTTGTAATATATACAAATATAATTTTATAATTATGATATGTAGCCATTATCTTTCTATTGATTGACAAATAGCTTAATCCACTAATTATTTAAGCTGTACTTATATACTGTTTATACATATAGGTAGATCAATTTATAATAAAACAGTACCTCAAATTAACTCACGTACTAAACTTGAGTAAATGTACTTAATTACATATACAGCCAAACAAAATGCAAAAACCTTGTCCACATGGGACACGCAGACACATATAACACATAACACATATAACACACACACCTCTTTCAACTCAACGCCTTAGTTGGCTCCGCCCCCCTCCCTCCCTTTGTCGCAGTGTTGCATGGGAGGTTGTTGCGATGCGCCCATGTGGCTGTGCGCCCCCCACCTGTGCTGCGACACCCCCCCTTCCCAAGACCCTCCCCCCTCCCACATGTGCAGGTCCTTGAGTTTTGTTATGTCTTATTATGTTGCTTATGTGCTGAGGTGTTTTCCTACTCCCACACTGTGCCCCCCCTTACAAGAGCCTAATTTGGGAGTTGCTTTTTTTCCCTCTTCCTCCCTCTTGTTCTCTCTTTTTTCTCATGTAGTAACTGGGCACCCTTCGTTTGGCGAACCGCAGTTTTCCCGCTCCTGTCCTCCCCTGTGATGGGTCGCTGTCTGTCTATGTGTTCTAGATGGGATGTAACTGAGAGATTTCGTTCGTCCTCTGTAACTGGTGCAATGACAATAAAGGAAACTCTGAACTCTCTCTTTGTCCATGAGCCAAGTGACATTAGTCTGTTCAGTTTTACTCTTCATTTTTCTTTCCTCTGAGGTCATTTTGACCGAATGCAAACTTGTCGCCACACCCTGCCTCCACATAAATGTGAACGCTATGACTCATAAATTGCAATGTGAGTTGCACTGGAGAACCTAAGTGAATCTAAATGTGACTGTGTGGTTCCTGGAAACTGTACCTCATTTGTTCAATCAAACTGTGAGAGTTATCTGAGGATCATGAAAGTTTCATGTGGAGTTTCTATGTGGATTTGATATAACTAAATGTCACAGTTTTAAAAACACAACAGAACCAAATAGCACAACTCAGGAGGCAGAGGTAAAGTTTAAGAGTCGTTACTGGTAAAAAGAATCCAGGCAGGTAAACAAGGCACAAAAGACAGCAGAGTTAGAACATCAATGAACAACCGACCAACCAGAATGATTAAACAGACTAATACACAAGCAACGGTGCTAAACCTGCGTCTTTGTTTCTAAATCCTAAAATAAAGAGAATCAAGGAATAAAGAGCTCTTGTCTTTCTTACCTTTCTTCTGATTTCTGAGAGGGAAGTAGAGTCTGAAGAAGAGAGCCAGGTCGATAGTGAAGCACTTGACCAGCACGGCGGCGAACACACAGACGATCAACACGCACACTGCTCGAACGATAAGTGGAATTATTGATTCTGGAAAACAAACACAAAAGTAAAATTAGAAACAAAGAAAGTGTGTGTGTGTGTGTGTCTCCAGGATCCAGTTTGGACCAGTTGATAATGGCACAGTGATGCACAGGGCACATGGTAGTTGCTTGTTCTAACCCCTGTGAGAGCCTTGCTAATTTACATCTGCTACGCTGCACTTCTCCCTCCTGACACTGGAGAAGTGGGCGTCTGAGTTGCCTGGCCAGAACTGTAGGTGTGGTCCCATCTTATAAAAGGCCGTCTCAGTTTTTCCGCTCTGTCTCTGGCGCTGAGTTGCTGGCTGACCACATGGCCAGAAAACCAGTGTTAGTTTTGTGTTTCTTCATTTACTCCCAGACTCATTTCTTTCACCCATCCACATCCTACATCACTGACATGCTACATTGTTCATATGTATGTTGATTTCTGTTGAGTTCATAAACATTTCAGTCTCCCTGCGACTTCTGATGTGGACTGTCTCCTTTTGTTGTAACCCCGGAGCCAGGGTTGTAACACCCCATTAATGTATGAGTGAGTGGAGACAGAAAGGGATAAAGCCACATTTTAATTGAATCTGATATATTAGCTTCAAAAATAACTCCAGACTACCAATTAATCATTGTGCTAAACTACCAAATTATATGTAGACATAAAGAAATCTTACTTCACAGTACTAAGAAATAGTGATATTCAGGTAAGCTCCTTAGCAAACACAGACCAAGAATGGTGACCATGCATGGAGTAAATCGTAATGCACTCGAATTAAGACTTAAGCACAGGCAAATGAGTATTTTACTGAAGAATATACAGTATACTGATAATTGCTAACACTCAGAAGTGATTGACTTTCTAAGAAAATTATACTGACTGTCCCATGGACACACTCAAGGGCAAGTCATGGCAGGATTAACTGGGTCAAGCATAGTCAGTTGTGGTCAGTTCGCTGAAGGATCCTGCAGTGCAGATATACAGTGCAGGCCAAAAGTTTGGACACACCTTCTCATTCAATGTGTTTTCTTTATTTTCTTGACTATTTACATTGTAGATTCTCACTGAAGGCATCAAAACTAAGAATGAACACATGTGGAGTTATGTACTTAACAAAAAAAGGTGAAATAAGTGAAAACATGTTTTATATTCTAGTTTCTTCAAAACAGCCACCCTTTGCTGTGATTACTGCTTTGCACACTCTTGGCATTCTCTCCATGAGCTTCAAGAGGTCGTCACCTGAAATGGTTTTCTCTTCACAGCTGAGCCTCATCAGGGTTCATTAGTGGAATTTCTTGCTTTATCAGTGGGGTTGGGACCATCAGTTGTGTTGTGTAGAAGTCAGGTTAATACACAGCCCACAGCCCTATTGGACAACTGTTAAAATTCATATTACGGCAAGAACCAATCAGCTAACTAAAAAAAAAGGAGTGGCCATCATTACTTTAAGAAATGAAGGTCAGTCAGTCTGGAAAATTGAAAAAACTTTAAATGTGTCCCCAAGTGCAGTCGCAAAAACCATCAAGCGCTACAACGAAACTGGCACACACGAGGACTGACCCAGGAAAGGAAGACCAAAAGTCACCTCTGCTTCTGAGGATAAGTTTGTCCGAGTCACCTGCCTCAGAAATCGCAAGTTAACAGCAGCTCAGGTCAGAGAGCAGATGAGTGCCACACAGAGTTCCAGCAGCAGACCCATCTCTAGAACAACTGTTCAGAGGAGACTGAGCCAATCAGGCCTTCATGGTCAAATAGCTGCTAGAAAGCCACTGCTAGAGATTTGTTTGGGCCAAGAAACACAAGGAATGGACATTAGACCAGTGGAAACCTGTGCTTTGGTCTGATGAGTCCAAATTTGAGATCTTTGGTTCCAACCACCGTGTCTTTGTGAGATGCAGAAAAGGTGAACGGATGGATTCCACATGCCTGGTTCCACTGTGAAGCATGGAGGAGGAGGTGTGATGGTGTGGGGGTGTTTTGCTGGTGACACTGTTGGTGATGTATTCAAAATTGAAGGCACACTGAACCAGATGGCTTCCACAGCATCCTGCAGCGACATGCCATCCCATCCGGTTTGCGTTTAGTTGGACGATCATTTATTTTTCAACAAGACAATGACCCCAAACACACCTCCAGGCTGTGTGAGGGCTGTTTGACCAAGAAGGAGAGTGATGGAGTGCTGTGGGAGACGACCTAGCCTCCACAGTCACCGGACCTGAACCCAATTGAGATGGTTTGGGGTGAACTGGACCGCAGAGTGAAGGCAAAGGTGCTTAACACCTCTGGGAACTCCTTCAAGACCATTTCAGGTGACTACCTCCTAAAGCTCATGGAGAGAATGCCAAGAGTGTGCAAAGCAGTAATCAGGGCAAAGGGTGGCTATTTTGAAGATACTAGAATATACAACATGTTTTCAGTTATTTCAGCTTTTTTGTTAAGTACATAACTCCACATGTGTTCATTCATAGTTCTGATGCCTTCAGTGAGAATCTACTGTCACGGGTTTGGTTTTTGCTGGACCCAAGAGCAACACACAGACCAGGGGGAACCGAGAGAAAAGGATTTCATTGAACACAAAAAACTCCAGGACTCCCAAAGAGCAACAGAAGAGGCAGTGGTTGGAGGTCGGGCTGTGAGTGCTGAGGTAGGATGGCAGGAGATGTTCTGGGGGAGCCGGTATCGGTGGAGCAGATGATGAAGAACAAAGAAAAGACAATCCAAGGAGACACTGGGAACACGAGTTATACACACTGGAGATAAAAGAACTAGAAGCACTAAAGCACAGGGAATGACTGGAGAACAGGAACAAAGACATGGACAAACACAGTTGTCTGCAGTTGTGGCACTGGCGGCCCTGAAAGGCCAGGAGGCTGCAGCTTGGGCTCTGGAGGATCAGGAGACGGCAGCTGGGACACTGGAAGTTGCATCTGTGGCACTGGAGGCTCTGGAAGCTGCAGCTCAAGCTCAGGAGGGTCTGAGGGCTGCAGCTTGGGCACAGGAGGATCTAAAGGCTGCCCCTGGGGCCCCAGAGGGTCTGGGGGTTGCAGCTGGGGCTCAGGGTGGTCAGGACGCTGCAGCTCGGGCACTGGAGGGTCTGGAGGCTGCAGCTCGGGCTCTGGAGGCTACGGCTCAGGCACTGGAGGGTCAGGGGATGGCTGCTGCCCAGCTGGAACAAGATCAGGATGTGGCTGCGGCCCAGCCGGAACAGGATCTGGAGATGGCTGTGGCCCAGCCGGAACAGGGTCAGGAGATGGCTGCGGCCCAGCCAGAACAGGGTTAGGATGTGGCTGCGGCCCAGCCGGAACAGGGTCAGAAGATGGCTGCGGCCCAGCCTGAACAGGATCAGTGGGAGGCTGCGGCCCCGGCCGGAACAGGGTCAGGAGATGGCTGCGGCCCAGCCGGAACAGGATCAGTGGGAGGCTGTGGCCCAGCCGGAATAGGAGATGGCTGCGGCCCAGCCAGAACAGGGTCAGGATGTGGCTGCGGCCCAGCCGGAACAGGGTCAGGATGTGGCTGCGGCCCAGCCCGAACAGGGTCAGGATGTGGCTGCAGCCCAGCCGGAACAGGGTCAGGATGTGGTTGCGGCCCAGCCGGAACAGGGTCAGGGGGAGGCTGCGGCCCAGCCGGAACAGGAGATGGCTGCGGCCCAGCCAGAACAGGAGATGGCTGCAGCCCAGCCAAGTCAGGATGTGGCTGCGGCCCAGCCGGAACAGGGTCAGGAGATGGCTGCGGCCCAGCTGGAACAGGAGATGGCTGCGGCCTAGCCGGAACAGGAGATGACTGCGGCCCAGCCGGAACATGGTCAGGACGTGGCTGCGGCCCAGCCGGAACAGGAGATGGCTACGGCCCAGCCAGAACAGGGTCAGGATGTGGCTGCGGCCCAGCCGGAACAGGAACTCAAGGTTGGGGGCTAGCAGGCCGAGGGCTAGCCAACCCAGGAGCTATGGGAGATAACAGGCTAGCAGGCCAGTGGCTAGCTAACCCATGTGCTGATGCAGGCAGGCAACTAGCAGGCCGGGTGGCATCAGGGGAAAAAGAGCGGATACTCACAGGTGGGGAAGGGCCTGCTGTCTGACTGCGCTGTGCATGAATGTTCAAAACCGTGGCGGTGAGTCGTTGTATTGTGTCCATGATTTCCTCAAGCATCTTGTCGTGTGCTCTCAGCTGGACTTCCCGAGCTGAGAGCACCTGGAGGATGGAGTCTGTGTCTGCTGGGTCCATGTGGCCAGATCGTTCTGTCACGGGTTTGGTTTTTGCTGGACCCAAGAGCAACACACAGACCAGGGGGAACTGAGAGAAAAGGATTTCATTGAACACAAAAAACTCCAGGACTCCCAAAGAGCAACAGAAGAGGCAGTGGTTGGAGGCCGGGCTGTGGGTGCTGAGGCAGGATGGCAGGAGATGTTCTGGTGGAGCCGGTATCAGTGGAGCAGATGATGAAGAACAAAGAAAAGACAATCCAAGGAGACACTGGGAACACGAGGTCTACACACTGGAGATAAAAGAACTAGAAGCACTAAAGCACAGGGAATGACTGGAGAACAGGAACAAAGACATGGACAAACACATTGACGATCTGGCAGCCTGAGAGGAGAATGAGAGAAGTATTTAAGCAGAGGTGACCAGGTGGAATGGGATGCAGGTGTGAGAGGGAAGACCCCTGCACCTGAGACCACGCCCCTAACCACTGAAGCAAACCTGATCAAAAAGACAAAGAAACAATCTCAAAACAGAAAACACTGGAGACAAAACTAAGAAAGCACAGCAAATAAACTACAAGGAACCACAAAAATACCCAAGCCAAGTCCTGACATAGTCGTAGCCACAGAGAACAAGCAATGATTTTGTCACTGACCTCTCTGCTTAAGAGTTAATGTGTAGGACACAGTTTCGTAAAAGCCCCTGCCAACGCATTTAAATTCAGTCTGGAAATCCTTAGCAGACACTTTCTCAATGGTCAGGATGGCAGTAGAGATGGTGTACTTTGAAGGGTTCTCGAGGACTCTAACAAAGGACACAGAGTAACAAAGACAAAAGACATAAAAAAAAAGAAACAGAGACAGTTGATTCATTAACAATGGTTACTGCAGCATCCAAGCACAACAAGGAACTACACAAAATCTAAATTGCATTAAAAATATTTCAGAGTCGCAGAATCCCAACAAATGTTGAATGGACTACCATGAAATTTTGTGGACATTTGGATCTGTAGACAATATCTAAAACTCTCTGACATTTACCTAGAGGATTGGCAGAATATTTGAAGACAGTTATTGTTTCTAGACAATGTCTCCTAATTGGGCATGCATGTTGAAGTTCCCTTCAACCTTGCTCCCTTCCTGAACCCTAAATTGCTCCCAATGGCTGAATGAGCATAGAAATGTTGTGGGGCACTACGGATAGAAAGTGCTGTATTGGTCAGTGGACTAGAAATGCACTATATGAATGCAGTCCATTCGTCAGCTTCAAAGTATATTGCCTTAACATCGGAGGGACAGGTTGCTTCAGAATGTTGCTCAGATTCCCCACAGGATAAATTGTAATAACAAAGGTTATTCATCTGAATTTTTATCTTGTGTCATCATCTGGTTTAAAATATTAGTTTATCTAGTTGGTTCATGACTGAACCCTGGCAAAAGCCTCAGCAGCTTTGTGTTAAGTGTTAATTTAGTTAATGTCAGGATATATTGATGTAGATGTTGTCTTGTTTATTCTTTAACTAGATCTAACTGATGATAGTGTGTGGAATGTGCCAGCAGGTGAATGTGTGTGTGTGTGTGTGTGTGTGTATGTGTGTGTGTATGTGCATGCATGGATGTGTTTATGAGTTTGTCCATTTACAAGTAAATCTTTGTGCATGGCTATATGTTTAATCTTTAGTCTGAGCGCATGCATGTCTGTATGAGTATACAGTATATTACAAATTCTAATAACAGTATACAAACGATAACGGTCTCATTTTGACACAGTTGTATACACACTTTCACACATTACATTGCATAACTTTTAGCTTTTGATCAGTCTTACATTTTGTTGGTTTGATTGTATCCATCCTCCTGGATGAAAGGGTGTTCATTAGCATGCCAGCTAGCATGACAGTCGTGTTCCACGTTAATCCCACAGAAAACTGAGCAGTTCAGCTTGATCCTAATGCCTGGCAGAAAGACCAAGAGAAAATTCATAATAGACCTTCACCATGTGTGTCCATGCCGATGTCAGTTTTCAGAGCAACTCACTGAGACACTGCAGCAATTCCTCATGTATTTTACCATGTCCTGCTACATATGGAGAAAGTGGCTTGAGAGTGCCACTGAATTAAAACTCTGACCAGTATATTTAACCATCTGACAATTTAGCTAAAAAAACCCCGCTCTGCTTTGGTGGTGAGGGACAGGAAACAGCGGAGCACCTGAATCATTGTACTGTCAGACCGACCTCTGTTGTGGGAGGAGGGATGGGAAATTTATTACAAGTGGCAGGATTTTCTGCCATTGAATCAGGGTTTCACTGCATCTGCACTGTCTCTCTGAAATGACCTGTGACTGGCTAAAGATTAGCATGGGCTAGATTTTCTAAAACCTGAAAACAGAGCCAAGATGAGGCGCAGAAGTCTAGTTTTCTCTCAGATCACATGAATTATATTATACTGAAAGGTTATTATGGAATTGAACTGCCTACCGTAGCTTTCATTTCCAGCAGTGTGGACTATTGTAATGCTCCCTTGTCTGGTCTAACTAAAAGGACAACACTGCTGACTAACAAGAACCAAGGGAATCCAACACATTACTCCGGTTCTTTCATTACACTGGCTTCCACTTTAGAATTAAAGTGAAGCTGCGCACAGATAGAAGCAACTTCCTGATAATTTCAAATTTGCCCCAACACCAGCCACTCAGTCATTTCTGTGCCTTGGATTGATTGGTTTCTCAACTACCCTTTTAATTCCTTTGTTGCAATTGGAGGAAATACTCCCTGCATTGTAATGGCACTCAAACTGTATCTATGTTGTGTTATCTTCTTTTATTTTATCAATTTTTTGAATCACTTTTTATTCCAGATTTAACAAAATACAGCATAATTTTAACAATTCACCAATAATGGCTGTCACTGAAAAGCAACACTAATATACTAAAATCGAGGTGGCACCTACCTTCATATGTCAGTAGCTCCTTGTTAGTTGGAGAGATGATTTCTGGCTGCCGGTGGACAACTGGATCTGTAGACAAGCACAAATTAAACACAACGATAAAAGCCTCTTTCCATTCTCTTCCACGGGGCACATTCCAATGTTACATCACTATTCTTTATCTGATACACAAGGAATGTACCAACTCTTCAAATTCAAGATGGTCCAAACACAATGGATGTATAACTAAACTCTAAATCCTTGAACCAAACAATTTGAATCAGCAGGTGAATGTCCATTACATTACATTACAGTGTATTCAGTTGTAACTAGCACCACTTATCATGTTAGTTGTGTTGAGTGATGGGTGATAGCTGTCTGGTATATGTATGAGTGGATCTTGAACAATGAATCTTAAAACTGATCTGACTATAGTCCCTAGTAACACAGTTCATATGAACTTAGTTTGGGAACCAAAGAGTGGCTGGTTTAAGTGTCTAATGAATGGTGACAGACCGAATCAGCACCAAGTGTCACAGCAGTACGAACGGTGATGGCTTCACTTACTGCTGTACATACTGAAGGGCAGTCGGAAGGTCATGCAACTGATAGGTTTGATCTGGCAACAGTAGTGCAGATTGCCCAAGATGACTGTGCTGTGATTCGTGTTGATTCTATAGTTGGCCTGGTGGTCTCATAGCCTTTTTTAGTGAAGCTCTTTTAAGTCTCCCAGCTTGTTGGCAGCACTGGTCTATTTACATAAATTTACAAGTTTACAGAAATGTGATAGTTAGTTACATAGGTGAAGGTGGAATGGATTTTAAGGGTGTGGTGTCGGGGAGGTAGGAATGGTGGAGTGGAGCTGGTCACCGGACTTACAGCCCAGACAAAAAAAAAAGTCTCAGCCAGGCGATCATACACTTCACACTGTCTATGTTAGGAATGAGCCAACTCTTATATGATCTTGTGGTAGATGCCCTGCAGAGATTGGAGGACCACCCTTGCAATGCCCATGGCTGTCTCAAGTTTCTTGGTCTCCTCAAGGTGTCCAACCATTGTGTGTTAGTCGACTAACCAGCTGATCTAATGTACTCCTTTTGATTCCCACCACCCAAACTAAAGGCTTAAAAATCTGAATATGCTCTCTCACCTTTCATTCTTAGCCTCCTGGAGCCTGATGACTTGTACACGTTGTGATTGTACGTCCAGGTACAAGTGCAAGTGTAGATGCCCTCGTCGTCTTTGGTTACATTATAAACCCAGAGGTTGGCTTCATCCCGACCTTGGAGTAGTTTGAAGTCCTGCAGCGGAGCAGGAGGGGCCACAAATGTAAGGAGGGGCATGATCATTTGAAGGGAAAATGAAAGAGTCAAATAATATCATATGGAAGGAACTTAAAAAAAAACTTCACTGCTGTTCACACCACATGTAATGGCAGGTGTCCATACCTTCTCCCAGGTCAAATTTCCTTTCAAAACTAGACATGTGTAGCTGACAGGAGCTGGACACGGGACCTTTTTGTTGTAGTCAGAGTTTTCGATTTTTCCATACAGGAGCGCTTTGTCCGTTTTTGTTTTGAAGAGGTCAACTTTAAGATAGTAGTTGGAGCACTTTCCTGATGGGGTTTTATGCCTGCAACAGAAGCATCAGACCTCTGTGACTCAGATCAGGGACCATATTAACAGATGATCCCAGAGACATGAGTGCATGACTTAAATTTGGTTGTAAATTAGGAATGGGAACTCTTACCGGGCAGTATAAAGGCCAGAGTTGTTGGTGGTGAGGTTTAAGAAAAAGAGCACACCACCCTGGTAATGGACGCTTTCATTCTTGTCATTGGAGATGAGCTCAATCTGAGACTTGTTTTTGTACCATGTTAACTGTTCATCAGGCAGGTTGCTGTCAGGCATAGCGTAAGGCTCAAAATAAAAAGCTTCACCTTCAAGAAGGGAAAATGACTCCAAGTCATAGTCTACACATTTGGGCTGATCTGAAAATGAAGGACAAGGTGATAGTGACAATGGTGATGACGACAAATATGAAAAGCCCAACATTATACATTCCTGGATATTTAAACGCACACATATGCAGAGGCTGTAGTATTGTAGTACTAATGCATAAAATGGAATTAAGGACTTTATAAAATTTTTAAAAAGACTTCAAACTTTGTATCTGTAATATATGAAATAAGGTGATAAATGTACATGCTTTAACTTCATTCCTGCATCATAAAGCAAATGTAGTCACCTAAGACGTCCCCCTTTATACATGTATGTTTTAGTGTACACAGTAATGATGTGGGATTAATTCAAGGGGATGGAACACTTCAACAGTGGTAATTAGAATAATAGCCTAACCATTAATTCATCAAACAAGAACCACCGAGATATCATACCTTTACAAGGGACACTTGCAATACTAACATGTAGCTATAGGCGGAGCAAACACGTATAAATCATTTTTGGCACTTCAGATTTATGCTGTATTAAAAAATAACGACGGTTTTATCCCATGAAAAGAACAAAACTATGTGGGTATATCTGTCCCTAACATCCCCATCATGTATCAACCCCAAGCCAATCAGTTTCCACTGAGCACACAAAACCTCAAAAATATATCAATCAACGTATAGTTTTACTTGACAAAATTAAGTAATGTTCTAAAATAGGTGGACATGCTCATTATTATCAGATGGAGCTCAGACAGGAGTAAATAATGCATTTGTTTGGAACTATTTTCAGCCTTTGATTAATGCCTATTTTGTGCTAGTGAGTATTTCTTGCAGCAGGATGGTGCACGTGGGATTGATTGTAAATGAACTGTATGTCCATGGTCATGAAGAAGCATGTCACTCAGTGCAACAGTGTGGTCCACTGGTACAGTAAGGGAGCTCTGGTGCAAAGAGGAACAAGGTATATCAAACAACACCTGTTCATCAAATACATTCATTGTTGGTTTTGGCCTTATCCTTTACGAGTTCTATAAGAGTATTGACATTCCAAAACATAGATACAGACAGAATTAAATCCATGACCATCATATTTTGGCCTCTTCTTTTCCAAATATGGCAACATTCTCTTCATGCATTAATAATAAACCTTACACTACCCTTCAGTAATATCATCTACAGTGGAGTCTATTTAAGAGGGCCTTCCACTACATGTGCAGCTTCACAGTGAGTGGATATAGTGCACGTGGGCATAAACAGATCCATTAATGGCCCATTCTTATCCTTGTATTCTTATTCGTTGTAATGCATATCCTACCTGAACATTCAGATGGAGCTATCACCACGAAGATGAGGTAGAGAAGCCGGGAAGTATCCATTTGCTGAGACCGACAGAGTACATTCAAAGTCAAACCACATTGTCTTACTTCTTGTTAAATAATTCATGTTGCATGTATAGCATACTGTATAAATGGACTTATTCACGCACTGTTAGTCTGATAGAATCTTTCAACTCCAGCGCTGCTTCGTGGCTCTGCCTCTGTCACAGACTGATATGATCATGACAGTTTCACAATAAGTCTAATAGGAAGCACACACACAGGATGTTGAAAGAGTTGATCATGTTGGATGGATATCACGCTGCAATACTGGAGGACAGCACATGAGATTGCTCTGCTAGATAGCTTGGTAGGCTTTATTTTTTGCGTATTTGCATATGCGTCTTTGGTATTTTTTAAACGGAAATTGGCAGGAGATATAGAGACAAAGACAGGTAATATGCAATAAGCTGCACTTGAACCTAGGATGTTACATGCTCACCTTATGCCTCCTTTGTATTGAAACAGTTTTCATTTTAGTCAACATGCTGTATGAATATCTGCCTGGTGAATTGGAAAAGATGAAAATAATAATAATAATAATCATCTTATGGAATGGCTTACAATGTCTTTGGAAAGATCAGAGTTAATACTCGGAATATATTACGAGCTCTGGCCTCTTCACTTATAAGCTTAGGTCAAGCTAGAATTAAATCAATATTGCAGCATATTGTTCCACAGCATCTGAATTTGGGTTAGAAATGAGGATTGTTTTTATCACCAATTTATTTTTTTTTTAAACTTAGGATATTTGTATTTCCAATTAATTACTTAAACGTTTATTTGGAAATATGTAGAAAACATCCAGTTAAAAGTGCCTATCACAGCGTGACTGAATTGTGAAGTCTCCAGTTTGCTACTTTTGCCTGATCAAGATATTCAATTCACTGTAATATAAAACAAAAAAGAGCAGCAAATCATGACTTTTAAGAAGCTCAAACAGGCAAAGCATTTTTATCAATGAATCGCTTAGACCTGAATTAATCAATTTTTCAACATTGTTGTCAGTTGATTCTTGGTCAATTTATCAATCAACTAACTGTTTCGGCAAGGCCAGTCAAGTCAGTTGTCTTTATGTAGTCCAGAATCACAAATTACAATTCAAATGGCTTTACAATCTGTGCAGCATGTGACACCCACTGTTCTTGGACCCTGGAGGAAAAACCTTATGAACCAAATAACCAAACCTTTGTGTGTGTTTTTCCCCACTCCCTCACAGGGCTGTATGGCACCATGCTCTATGTTACACACATTTGCATTGATAACCACACTGTGTGTTATAGAAGCATATTTGTTTATTCACGTAACTATCTGCATGTTGCACTACAGCTGTAACAAAGACCTTATTTTGAAAATTGCAGCTGGCCTCTATTTTTGGCTGAACAGGATTTAAAGGTCATACAGTACATTAATTAAATGTGTTCCAGGAAATCCGTCATTTTCCAAGTTAGCTTTTTCTTAAGTTTTTGTCACTCAGGCACCTAGTTAAATGCCATTACGCTCTTTAAATAAACAACAAGCAATAAACATATCTTGTAGTTTTACAGGACAAAGTTTAAAGAAGAATGCAGCACTGGAGTGCCGATTATAATGCTTACCTACCTCATGAACGTATGTGTTACCAGATGGAGTGGATTCAGTCAGACTCTGTGTTGTCTCCTCCTCTGTGCAGGCTTATATCTTCTCTGCTATTGTGCACACACACACACACACACACACACACAGAAAGAGAGAGAGAGAGAGAGACAGACAGACAGAGTCATATACATTCATTCATTAAGATGAGTACACAATATCCCCCTTCTCCCTTTTCTTTATTTTTACAGAATGTTACAGTAATTAAATATGACTAAAATTCTTGCATATTTTAAAATGGAACCGACTTAAAAGTAACTTGGGCACAGGTAAAGATTTGGTAACATAAAAGATTGTCAAAAGCAAGAAAATCAAAAGTAGCAACTGAAACAAATATGAAATTAGAGAGAGATAACAGAGACCTTATTGTCATCAATCTGTACACGGTGCAGTATGGGACGTACAGGAAGGAAACTGTGTTTTTCCTGGTCTCTGGTGCAAACAGAACACGTGAATGATGCAGCATTCAGTGAGAGTGATGGAACACTGAGACTACACATAAGTAATAGTAGAGCAGTGGAATTATGCCTGACAACTGTACAAGAGTATGAAAATAGGAAAGACAAATATAAGTGAGTCAAAGTGTAAAGTAGTGCAGTAGCAGTATTCAGAGCAGTTTGTAAGGTGCAAGTAGTCAAGTAGTGTGTGTGTGTGGGGTGCTCATGGGTCGTTGCTTGTTAAGCTGAACTTTGGGTCAGCAGTGTGAAATCTGATATCTGGAGGAAGCTGTGCTGGGTCTGGAGGATGTTGCTCTGCTATGTTTTTTCCAGCCAGCAGCAGGGTGATGAGTCAGTGGGATGGGATCTTGGACTCATCCTCAAGGTCCTGTTTTGTTTATGATTTTCAGGACTCTCGTCTATTCGTAATGGGAACAGTCAAGATGGCAATCATGATAACAATAGGTCTTTATATTTGAATATGCAGTTCTAAATGAATACCAATTCCTCTTTTTAACCATAATGCCAGTAGTTCTGCTCTTCTGTTTTCCCCTCTGTCTGTTCTGGAGGCTGCTGGTTGGTTGCAGCCGCATGACCAGCATTAACGACACATATGGAGCCACTACAATTCAGACACCAACAAAGGAATAAGAGACAGATTCACAAAGACAGAGGTTGGTGAATACAGAGCAAGAACCAGTTTGGTCCTCTATGTTCCACTAAACCTGTCAATGGCCAGCAACACAGACACACAGGTTTTCTGAATCAGTGATGCTCCTTTAAAAAAAACCCAAAAAAACATGCATAACTGGAACGTCCTTTGTCCTGAGACCCTTGATTCAGATAACAGGTAATGAGGGTTCAAAAGAATGAACAGACAAATGAGTTAACAAAACACACAAACTGTGAGCTCAACCAGCTTCACCTTCCATTCGTTTAATTGTGTCCCTCTACCAAATGGCAGTAAGACACATTCAGCAATGTCAGCAGGTTAAACCAACAAGGCAATCATGGTCAACAAGAAGACATATGAAATACTCATCAATGCTGTATCTAAGATTACACTTGAATAAGAAAAGATAAATAATAATATGAAAAAAACATTCACCATATTGAGCAGTTTGCGTCTCATCTGTGTGAAAAATGGAAGTAGACAGAATTACACATACAGAAGACACAAATTCAGTGGTCTCAGTTTGGCTGCTTCATTTGATGGTACGTGCTGTGTAGCAGCAGGTGCTGAGGAACCTGGATAGGATAACTGGAATGTGGTTGGCACATGGCAGATATGAGGTAACGTTAGGTGACCGCATAGTGCCGGGAAGACGCTGTCGTAATGCTTCTTTTTTAAGAAGGCAACCTCAGCAACTCTTCTTCAGAGCAACTTTGAAATATGACTTGAGACAGCATTCAAGCTCAGGCAAGTAGTTTTAGACAACCCATGAGAGATATGTGGCTGTATTTGCATTGGACGTCATCATCCATTCATTGGGTCTTTTGTTATCTTTCAGTGGAAACTGTCCGTTGTGGTTGGCACATAGGGTGTGCACTGTTTTATTTGCTGGCTGGAAATGAACCATCACTGACTTCATGGGAACCCATTTGATGGATTTGGATGTGTAAAACATTCGTCTCTGTGCTGATGATTTGTCATGGGATGTGTGGATGTGTCTGAGAGCTCTTCTCAGTGAGGCATGCTGCTGAGCTTTCCTGCGTGCGAGCGTCCGTGTCCATGCACACGCTTACATGTTTTGACTAAGCACCTGCTTTGATATCGTTGGACAAATATACACCTGATGATTTCTGTCAATGCGAATGATGAAAGCAGTGTGTGATATGAATTGTAAGGGATCAAGGTCAGAGTGATGGATGGGCATGTAAGTGTTTTTTGTCACAGTCCTGCCAGCCATATTTCAGTCCTGTCCTATCCTGTGTGAGTTCAGCCTCGTCTCAGTCTGTCTGTCGTCATTTGGTCACCGTTCACCTGCCATAGCTCTGACCCCGCCCCTGCCTCACCTGACCTGCCAGTCACTCCCACCTCATCATCTCACCTGTGCACCCAGCTGTTTTCAGTTACCAATCAGGACTCTATTTAAGCCTCATCACTTGGCACAGCCATTTGTGGGGAAATTAAACGACTGATTGAGGCGGAAGAAAGGAAGAAAGGAGAGTGAGAATGAGAATGAGAATGGAATGTATCTTACAGCATGTATCTATGTGAGAGAAGAGGCGTTTCTGAGGTGTGAACATTTGTCAGGGTCAGAGCAGGTTAGGAGGCCATATAATAAACAGCACTGGGCTCACAGGAACAGCAAGTGGTCACTGGTTTAGAGAATGACTGACCAACAACCTTCACGATGTATGTCTAGTCATTGTCCTGTTGTTACCCGACAGAATATAAAACAGAACACTGTGGGTCTTCTCTCCATGCTGCTTGTATTAAAGAGATCTGATTCACCAAGCCGAGTTTCTTCTTGAGAAAATTATCAACTTTCTTACTCAATAAGGAGGAAATGTGCCTGCTGTTTTGATGAACCTGCCTTGAGGTAACTCTGAACTGGCCTCAGTCTTGTGTACCTGTTCTGCCTCTGCATTCCCAGTTTCTGTCTGCTCGTCCTTGGAGCTGTTGGCATTCCCTGGACACGACCCCACGTGGTGAACCACTCTCAGTTATCTTCCCTGTGACTTTCCTGTGGCTCAGAAACTGTCCCTAACCTGAACCATACTGTTTAAAAAATGTTGGTTTGTAGGATGTAGGATGTCATTGAACATAAACAAGGCTTTGGCAGAGTTGTTCAATACTGATGTTCCTGTCTGGCCATAAGATTGTATATTCAACATAGAATAAATATAAATTAAAGAAGAAATCTTGTGATTTGTAAATAGCCTTTTAGAGAGAGAAGAGGAGCTGAGGTGGATGGCAATGTCACTCATTCTGCAGGTTTGTGTTTAGTATTTAACCAAAGAAATGGAGAGAAAAAAAATCTCCTTACAATACTACACCAAGGTTATTATGATTTTGGGAATAATTCTGTTATGTGGGGAAAGGAATTTGAACCTAAGATGCAGCACACAGTTTAAAGAAAATTCATTTTTGATCTCAAAAGGGGGAGCTGGCGCTGAGCCAATCCAAGCAGAGGGAAACAGGAAGGGAGGCGAGGTTGGGGATCCAGAGTTTTCCAAGGAAGTTCACAGGGGGTCCAGGGGAAGGCTGGTACTGGGAGGTGGTCCGGAGAGACACGGTTATGCAATACAAAAATTGCAAAAGTACAAGAGCAAAGGGCGGAGTGTACTGACTCTAAACAGATCTACGGTCTAGCAGACACCTGACCAGAGACACCTGACCCCACTCCTGTAATCAAAGAGACAGACAACAGACAAGAAACGGGGAGAGGGAGAGGCCCGCTACGAGGCGACAGAAGGCATGACAAACCATGAGCAGTACATCCAATAGTTGTTGAGATACTTCAGTGAAGAGCAACTGTGTGGACCGACTGACCAACAGAATGACATTACTATTACTTCAGCATGGCCTTTTGTAATTTTATGTATTTCCTGTCATTACTAATATGATTTTGGGACAGAGTTTTTGTTTTCAGAGGTTTTTTGATTTAAAGTAATTGTATTGAAGTACTGAGGTCATCCTTGTTGGTGGCGTTGTACTGAGCTGTATTATATTCAGAGGCGTTTTTTCATATCCTGCCCCCTCTCTACATCTCAATATAATGTAGTTCAGTACAACACGGTGACTAAAACGCTTTATAATAACGATCTGTTATAAGGCATTTATAAGCTATTAGTAAATATTAATGAATAGTTAACTAAGCATGAACAAACCACTTATTTACATTTGTAAATGATTATTAAACTGGTTACAACTAATGTTGTACAACATTTATATATGATTTATACATCATTAAAAACACTGCATCAGCATTGTTTGTACATGTTTTATTCAGCAATTAATGTTATTTAATGTGTAGGAAAACATTTTTTTAATGATTTAAGAAAATATTCTTTGATTAAGTACATGTATTGTGTTTACCACTATTTTTTCATTCATGTTTAACGAATGATTTGTTGGACATTCATAAAGAAATCTGTAAATCATTTAACAGATGTTATTGAGTCCCTTAAACTAAAGTGAAAACTATTCATTATTTACAAATGTCTGTTAATGTTTAGGAATGATTTGTGGACCTTTTACTGACCTCTTATGAACGATCTGGCTTTTATGAATACAGATATGAATCAAGTACTAACTTGTCTTTTCATATCAACTTTGGGATCCAGCCTTCTTTACGACATCAAACAGTAACAGAATTAGGAGACAGAGTATATGAGTATAGAACAACATACATAGAGCAATAGATTTTTTTTTTCAACAGCCTGCACATTGACATGGGTTCTCTTGTGTAGTCTGTTTACGTCTGACCAGCTGTACTTTACTTTTCTAATACCATGAAGTATCGACTGGACTTCCTCACTGTAGTAGACTTCCTCACAGCTTTCCCCCTGTGGTTGTCCTGCCGACACCTCCTGGATTATACAATCAGAAAAACAGGGTCATAGATGACAGGGAGATATTAATTATGGCCTGCTGTACTACCCTACCAGGAATATGAGTTACTCCAGCATAGAGCTTGTAGTGAAACTCATTTGAAAACAACTGATAATGTGCTAACACATTTTTAGCAACATAAAACCACATCTCCACATTAAAAACCACATGAAGCACAGAATTATATTTACAACATTACTTTACAGCATGAAGCAGGGACTTTCCGTAAATTCAGCACTCCAACTACACCCAAAACAATACATCACATGCACAACGATCATAAAATTTAAAAAAGAATTTGAAGAGCAACAACAGTCAGTGGCACATAGAGGGAGAGTCCTCTTTACCAACTGTGTGGGGTTTTCAAGTGTGCAACAGCATGGGCTCATGGGTGAAAGCGGGTTTAGGAAAGGATTCAAGTGCAAATTTTTATTACATTCTACATACATTTTATTCACCAAACTTATCAAAAAGCAAACATCCTAATTTATCATATCACATTTTACTTGTTGATAACTTCAGGATTTATGATGCAATTTTAGTCAAAGTAAGGCATAGTTTTTTTTTGCAGCATGGAAATTATAAAAGCACCTCAGTCACTTTTATAGATATATATTTTATAACTTTATTGACATTTGCATTAAATATCTTAAAAGTTTACATTTTCCTCTTTGGCAGTTGCTAGATTCTGTATATCTCACAGAACTGCAAACACTGGAATCTAGGAGCTTTATGCCAAAACATTGTCCTTGTGAAATGTATCTCTGAACCCACTATCAAGAAACGGTACCTTCTTGTCCTGAATTGGGAGGCCTGAGACGTCCCTCTGCCTGTCTCTACGTTGTTCTACCTTTTCCGCACTCACTAATGAATGGATGCTGACATTGTTTTCCAGTGAAAGTAAAGGGCCTAGGGGTTACATGGGATGAGAAATGAGCTGTCACTTCCTGTCAGCCCCTCCCTGAGGGTAGGGTTGCAGCCCAGTCATACTTATCTCATAAAAAGCCAATTAAGGTTGAAACATAATGATCAAGTTTGCAGTGTACTGAGATTGAACTAGTATTTTTCCCATCTTAGTGGCAGCAGTTTCATGAAGGCCCTTTGCTATTTCAACATCAAAATGCCACTATACACAAAGCCAGATGCATAGAGAAATAGTTTTTCCAGTTTGGTGTTGAAGATTTTGAACTACACGGATCTCTTACCACAACCCCATCCGGCATTTTTGAGACGAAGTGGAATGCCCAATCCCACCCAACAGCCAGCCAATCACTACAGCCAGATTCTGACCCATTCCTGAATTGTCACTTGGTTTGTATCCATGCTTTCTTACAGGCTGATATTTCAGCAAAGCAGGACTCTGAGTCAGGTGCCTGGCAAGTATTTCGATAACAGCCAAAACCTAAGCACATCCCTTTTGAGCTGCGACAAACCACAATGACTGACTGCGTGAGAAGAAGAGTTCATCTAATGCCCACTGACTTTAAACTACCTCGTGTCCATTTTTATACAAAATACCGACAATTAAAGTCATTTGATAATTGGATGAGTAGGCTTTTATGGCTTGTGATTGGATGTGTGCAGAGATTTGATGTACCTTGTGTGCCAAGGGCAAATCCCACTCTGTCCCGGTCCAGACACACCTGAGCCTCAGTGATGTACGACAAGGAGCTGTTGTTGTACAGGTTTACATATAAAACAATGGGTGTGGGTTTTGATGGCTGTCATGCTGCAGTTGTGTGTTGCCCTTTGGAGTCAGTGCTCAGAAGTGAAAATGTTTTGTGCCAAGACGTCCAGTAAGTAAAAGTAAGAAGTATTTGTGGCTCAGTGAGCAAAATCTGCACTAAGGAAGCCAAATCTGAATTAGAAAATTGGATCTGCAAGTGCGATCAAAAAATTAGATGTATTTCAAAGTTTAGAAAAGTTGAGAAGAAAAAAAACGTTACATTGAATTGACTTTTCTTTAAATAAAAACAAACAAACAAACAATTACTGTTGCCCCCCCATACATTAGACTAAATAGAGAAAGAGATGGACAAAAAGGGCACCAGGAAAGGCACAGAGATGGCCTGAGACACAATGAGATAAAATCATGAAGATAAGGAAATATGACTTTTCTCTGAAAGGCTGAACAGGAAACGTTTATGCAAGATTCACAGAATATGTTATGTTCTTTGTGTGTGTGTGTGTGTGTGTGTGTGTGTGTGTGTGTGTGTGTGTGTGTGTGTGTGTTGAGAAAGTTTCTTCCCTCATCAAATGCTGCCAGGCCAACAGCAGGATTTATTGTGTGAAAAGTTATTTTTTGCTTTTGGTGTTTGGCAAATGGAAACAATGTTTTTGTATTTGGTGTCACTTATTCTCAAAACCAGGCCGAATACTGTGCATCATACAGTGCATCTGAACCATTTAGAACATTCTTTGGTATTTCTTTAATAACAGTTTACAAACCACATAACATAATAATGGAATTCCCCTTGTATGTATCAGCCAGTCGATCAAAACTGACAATGTTTCCACAGTACTAAATAAAATTCACATCAAATTGCAGCTACACACACCTTTGTATCACTACGCCTGTGGGGACACTCCATTGATATAATGCATTCTGGCCTCTTACCCTAACTTTACCCATCACAACAGAATGCCTAATCCTAAACCCTACCTTAACCCTAATCTTAACCTAATTCCAACCCCAGCCCTAAAACCAAGTCTTAACCCTCAAAAAGTATTCTGGACCTTTGGGGATCTCAATTTTGTCCCCATGGTGACAGGAAGTCCCCATTGGAATAAAAAAAGAAACACACACACACACACAGGGTCCGGAAACATTTAAAAACACAAGAAGTTATAACATGCAAAATGAAGAAATATTCTGCTCCATTTATACGTCAGCGATCAAACTGAAGCTAATTTGTGGCATTGACCAACTTCAGTCCTTTGGACAAAAGGTCAGATTTCCTTGAGTTGTAGCATTTCCATTGATGTATGCATTCAGATCACACGTGGGTGGATTTGACCTACTTCACAGAGGCTCAAGGAACTGAACTTGCAGCCAGACGACTGCACCGAAATGACTGAAACCTTACAAAGGAGAAGTACCACTCCATTCCTCAGACAGTCTGTGGTTTCCCTCCATACTGCAGCAGGATAATGACCACAAACACACTTCAAACCTTCGCAACAACTACTTGAAGAGCACACACACAGCACACTGGCATGAAAAGAAAACACAGCGGTTATTTTGGCCTTTTTTCATCAGAAGGCAAACCCTGCAAGTTTCCCAACACCACTTGGCTAATGAGAGTGAGGGTGGTTTCCCGAAAGTTCAACTGGTCGGTCGACCAGATGAAGTGCGAAGATAGAAACAGATGGAGCTCCTTTTCCAGAAATCAAGATTAATGTGTCAGTTATGTGTTACAACTGAAGGAACTAATGTGCTGTATGAATGGTAATCCTTCATTATGTATCACAAAATACATCTCAACAGTCATGAGAAATAGCTGTTCACAGCAGCAGCTTTTCACACTTATAAATTATACTATAAATAAACTATACTTATACTATATTCCAGGAATCAGAAGCAAGATTTGATAAAAAAGCAAACATTGCAAAAGTGAGAAAAAAGAAGGTCACACACTTAGCAGGGATGATACTAACGTGGTGTGTACAGCAGTATAGTGCAGTACATCAAAAAGGTCATATAAATAAAGGCTTATATCTGTTTCTAGGTAAGAAAATGTTTAACACTCTGTAGACCAATCCACAGCAGTCTAATCAATATAAACTTACATATCTTTTCAAATAACTTAAAACTAATTACACATCCAGTCTTGAGAAACCCTCCTTTAGAGATGAAGTATAAATTGCAACATGTCTCAATAAACCTTCAGAAAATTGTCACATATTAAACACATACAGTAAATTCAGAACACAACTGAGGTCAAGTTGGTTATTTTCAGGTGAATGTTGACTCGAAACACTAAATGTAAAATGAGCAAGAGGGAGAAAAGGCTGCTGAATTGTGCTGATCTTCATTAATGTTCCTCCGCACCGCTAGTGTGTAGATATCTGTGCTCTCCACGTTCTGTTCTGATCATTATCTAATGACTTCTCGCTTTCTCTCAACCACAGGGTTACTTTCGTCAATTAGACAAAGTGGGGAAGTAAAATCCAGCAGGTGTCTTTCTGACCTTTCACACAATGTGAAAGACACGTTACTGTGCAGGCTGCCACAGAGGAAGGAAAGCATGGTCCTGATGGAACAAACAGTGTCGATGCCATCTGGTTTACACAACAGTCCGGACTCTCCCAGCAGGCTCTGACGGCATGTAGTACCTCAGATTCTTCCAGAAGCTTCTGTTGGAGCGCAGTCTGGACACTTTGTTGCTTCCATGGTGGGCTTTCTTCCACTTCAGAGATCCTTGTTTCCTCTTGATATAGCGCAAAGACTCTGGTAGGCCACTGTAATCCACCGGACCATCTGGTTGAACAGAACAGAATATTGACCATGTATACACATAAACTTTATTTTATTTTTACTTTATTTTAGCAAACCTTCACAATAATAAGTGAGGCAATTTAACAGTGGCACTTTTCAGAGCTCCTGACCCTGACATGTAGTCGATCGTTCTTTGCTCAACTTTGAGACTTTGAGTGTAGTGACTTTGATTTGACTGTAGTCTACAAGCACTTGGCTCAGAAAACAAAACTGTCAGTTGGATGAAAAATGGAGACTAGACTTTGGTATTCCTAAAGGAATAGTTCAACATGTTGGGAAAACCGCTCACTCGCTCTCCTGCTGAGACTTGGCTGCGAAGACTGATCTCTCTTGTCAATACAGCAGACATGAAACTAATGTGACCTCCGAATAGGACTGGTGTTTCTTGGCTCTGAGCAGTTGTCAGTCAACCAGCGAAATCACTGGCGATTGTTGTATGGATTGAAGAAACGAGTCAATAGAGCAAGCTTCAAAGGTGCTGATAGGTGGATTTTTGCTACCTTTGAACCTTTACCTTTTAGGTTATAATCTAACATGCTGATATGAGATCCTATCCTCTCATCAAACTGTCTGCTCAGAACATGTATTTCCCGTAAGCTTGAACTATTCTTGTTAGTTGAAAGGTTCGCCCCAAATATGGCAACAGGATATATAAATGTAAAGGTGGTACAGTGCAGACTCATTATCATCCAGGCATGGGGGACCTGTACCCCACCAGATTTTTGATGCCAGGATTTTTCATATTTTTAGTTTTATTTATTTTATACCACCACTTGAATTTGCATTTAAGAAGCAACAACTGTTGTGGAACACCTGTAAGGTGTGGATGAGCCCCATGCAGACCCCACATGTGAAAGTCAACCAGAGCTTAAAAGTACATTATTATGTGGTAGAAAAAACAGGCTATAGGTTGCGTTTATGTGCTTTTATACACACATGAGTACCTTCTGTGTAGACATGCTATAATAACCATGTGGATCCAAATGGACTCACAGCTCTGATCAGGTGTTGTATTATACTTATAACCATCACAGGATGATGAGATGAGACATAGTGTAAACTGTAAAGTGCATTACATTGATTCTTAGGTTATGTGTTTCCACTGTTTTGGACTACTTCTGCCGTCAGTGTGTGTGTTCTCTCTGTATCAGTCTATTCAGGTCGAACACATTTTGGATTGAGTCTAATTCACATTACGTCTTAACATTTCAAGCAGAAGTGTCACGGGTCCCAATTTTTGGGCTTGTGAAGATTTCTGCTTGTGCAGTGCACCATCCTTGACTACATTAGGCTAGTTTGAAGGTTAAGTAACTTTTTGACCCCAAAGGAATAATGTCACATGGTCACTTCTGAAGCAGAGGGGGGTTCCAAGTATTAAAATGCACCACAGTCTGCCCTCACCGATTTCCACCAGAATCACTCGGAGATCGCTCTGGGTCAGAGCGTCGTGAAGTCCAATTTTCTGCTCGTAGCACAGCTGACTGTGGTTGTCACATAAGAGCTCGTCCTTGCTTTTGCCATGAGTGGAAAACGTTGCCTCAGGTGACAGGATGATTATCATTCTGCGGCATTTGCGCACCGCAGCAGCAATGACATCATGCACCGCTGCAAGACATTAAACACAGGAAATGAAACAAGTCACTGTCACGTCAAAAGTGGTGGTCCAGGTTTTACACATACACATTATTGCCAACTACAGAAATGTATAATGCGTATGTGTGGTGTAGGGAGCCAATGCAATGGAAAAGACAAAAAAGCAAAGCAAATGTTTTACAAGATAAGGAAAGCTCCTGACCATCTCCAGGGCAGTCATCCCGTCCTCTGATGTACAGGGAGTAGCCATGTTGTTTCTCCAGCTCATCAGGCAGGATCTGCAGGGCAAAGGTTGCCGTATTAGCTGAACTCACATTGTCGGGATGGAGGAAGCTCACATAGGCGTCATAGAGCTTCCCATCCGAAGCTGTAGAAGAGAAAGCATTGTCTCTGTAAAGCTTCAGACCATCACTGCATCTTTCAGCTCTGGAGTACTTCCTCTTGTTGATTTTATTTTCCACAGAACAGACTATCATGCTGACAACTCAGACAGAACAAACAGAACAGTTCCTGGAAGTATCCATTCGGACGATTCCACAGAAAGAACTAACCTTGTTGTTTAGGAAAATGTCTTAACATTTTCCTGTAAGCCAACACAAGCTCCACTTTAAAGAAGAGGAGGGCAGCAGCCAGGGCCAGAACAGACAGGGAGGCAGCAAGACAGAGAGCAACACTGGTGTAGAGGCCACTGCTTTCAGCTGGAGACAGGAGGAGACAGACACATGGAAATATTCAAATCTGGTTTGATAAAACAAAATATCTGATTTCTAGGAAACAAGCAGGTCATTTGTTTATCACATTTCAAACACACCATTTGTCATGCCTTACATAGGTTGTAAATTATTAACTGAGTAACGTTTAACCCTTGAATTATATTACACCCTGTCATAGTATTCCAGTCTCTTCAGTGAATCTCTCATGTCCCTTGTCCCCTTGTGCTTATTATAGACCAGAGATATGCAAAAATGTTCTGTTTTCCCCCTTTTTTCACGAAGGTATATGTTGTGTTTTTCTCAATTTAAGAGTTGAAAAACATCAATAGGGAGGTAAAACATAGCAATGTATATACAAATGGAATAAAGGCTACTAGACAAAAAATAATGAAGGTCCCAGAGCAGTTTCAGTGCAGATACAGTCACATCTTTAAGATAGACTCTGTAGCCCAAAGGACACCTGGACATCACATACAGTAGGGTCCAAAACTTTGAGACGACATTGGAAATATTTATATTCATATTCTCACATAAACCTGGAAATAACCAGAAGGTTTGAGGATTGAAGGTTTAAAGAAGCTATAACATGTTTTAATTTAATATATAAATATTTAAGATTCTGGACTATTTCTGAATCAGCAATAAAATTTGTGGTATTGACCAACTTGACCCTTTCATTGGAATGGTCAGATTTCCCTGAACTGTTCCCCTCCATTGAAGCATGTGTTCAGATGACACTCTGGTGGATTTGATCTGGAAATAGGGCAGAATTTTAAATATGTCTTCCTCATTTTACATTTCATAGTTTCTGAATGAATGCCAATTGCTTTCCTACCTAAGACAAAAGCCATGCAGGCCAGCCAGGTCACCTGTTACCACAAAGGGATAAAGATATCCTTGATTGTGGTATTAAAATCACGAACATTCGCCCCAGACTCAACAATACACAGAAACATTTACATACTTTTGGACACATTGCCAGGACGACAGATAAATGGGTCACTGCTGAATGATTTTGTGATTTAAATTTAGTGACATTGATCGTTTTCTTTGCAACATAGGTCATTTTTCTTTTCTTTGGTTTGTGATTTACAATGAAACAGCTACATCCCATTTACAACATGTAAATACAGATATTTAAAGGTTAAAATTGTAACCTGCATTGTTTGCAGAGATTACATCACAGATGTCTTTGTGACATTAGTTCTAAACAGTTTTTGTTCTTCTTTGGGTTGATGTAATTTTGTCACTCTAATATTTAATAGAATAGCATAAAAAGACAAGAAAATACCTTCTTGGAGCCAAAGCAGCCCAACTTTCTCCACAGCCGGGCTCACTACATGGCACTGGATGGGGACATTCAGGAACTTATGAAGAACTTTAGAGATGGAGAGTGTGGACAGACCAAACATCCTGCCTCTTTCAGGAAGACTAAAGGGCACAGGAACAGTCAATCCATCAGTCAGTCAGTTAATAAATCAGGCAGATAAACAAGAACAGGATGAAAATGGCCTTTCTGCTTTTGTTCTGCTTTCTTTAAAAGTTGCACTCGCAATATTTAGCAACCAGTGTTACAGTTTATTGATACTGCAATTTGTGCAAAAATGCTTTGCCTCTCTGGAGGTCTGCTAATTGCTTCCTGTTTGCTTTATCTCAAATGTCGAGCGTCAGAGACAGACTTAGTTAACAGCTGACAAATGATGCTTATTCACTTTCAGCCTAACACAGTGCAGGGTTTGTTTTTTACTATGAGGCGACTTCAGAGCTTTCCTACTTTTTAAGAAATGTGTTTATCCAGGCTTTGTTTACAGCCACTTCCATGTCCATGTATAGGCTTGAAACTCACTATTCGAAGGACTCATTGAGTTCCTTGTGTTCATCAGTGAAGTTCGAGTCAACAGTCCAATACATGAGAGTCTCATTGTCCTCAATGAAGCCTATGAGGGCTAAACACTGCAGCTCGGCACTCGTACCTGGTCATCAGTGAAATAAAAACACAAAGCAGCTGTCACTCCACACATCCTGGTGTTTCATGAAATCTTCAGAGTCAGGTGAAAAACTCAAACTTGACTTTCAATATGATTATTATTATAATCAGACATAATGTGATTCAAAACAAATCTGACACTGATTTTTATTGCCTTAACTTCAAAAGGCAACATTTAATCACTGCAAAGTCAAGAATTGGTGCATGTTGATAGTGGCTGTTTCCATATGCACATGCAGCGCATAAAGCTAAAATATACAGTATATATGCTGTACTGGGCAATGCACACTGACATTATGGGAAATGTAGGCCTTTAGTAAGGAGAGAAAAAATGACTACAGACTGTTCTATAGTAGAAGCACAAGCACTTAATCTGTCTGGGATTGTTTAAACAAGTGGCTCATTCGTAATTTGTTATCAGATTAATATTGAAAAAAGTTAGACCAAACACAAGGAGATAGGAAAAGTACATTTTTGGTGAGTCCAGCTGTTCTTGATGGGGAGAGTCGTTTTTTTTGCCATTGATTATTCACTTGAATTTACACTGTTTCTCACTCTCTGAGTGAAGGTCACACACTGTTCAGTTGGAGCTCTGCAACTGAATCTAAAAATCCTGTGAATATTGACTTTAAACAGAAGGACCACTGGGGAGATCGGTGTTATTCACTGGCTTTACAAATCTACCTCTGATTCTATTCAAGCACATTGTTTTAGTATGCCAGTGGGACAGCCCACAAAGAACTTCTACTTCATTTAACATGTACTAATCCTGCATTATTGATTACTGCATTATCATGATTTTCAGAGAAAGCTGTTGAGTAGATAACATAAAGTCAAAAGTGACACACAGTGAGTGTGTCAGTAGGACAGTGGTTAGAATTTGTTCATTTGTGTTACTTGCCTACTTTAACCTTGACCACCTCGTGTTGAGGAAACACCACCTCAATGTCTGTGAAAACTGTATCTGTAAGCAATAAAGACACATCATCTCTGAGACAGAAATGCATACGTACAATACAACATAATAAAGTCAAATGAAACTGAAGGATACAACATACCGTTGTTAATAGTCAGCTCGATGCTGCGTGCAGCGGTGTACTCCCTGCCATTCAACATAATGCTTACTAGGCAGGTGTATTTCCCAGCATCCCTCTCTGAGACTCCGGACAATCTCACATATCCATTCTCCTCCACAGAGATATGCTCCCCTTGCTGCTCCACTGAGTGGCAGTCCTACACACAGAGACATGGGCTGCAATGATTTAATTACAGGGTGATGATAAGAACTAACCATACAGAGTGCTTTTCAAAAAGCAGTTTACAAAATGCCTCACACAAGGCAACAAATTGAAAGCCAATGAAAGAAAAACAAAAGACATGGAATTGGACCATATTTAAATTAGATGAGGTAAAACAGAAGCCAGACACTGTGATTTCCAGCACATGACCTCTCATAAACCCACAAATTCATGTTCTTGCACTTGGATTGGATATGGATCAAACAACAGGTATATTGTGTTAATGGGTGAGCTTTAGACCTCCCTGCTCAATCTGAGGCACTACAGCTCCAAACCCATTCATAGAAAACGAAGACATAAATAATTAAAATACAGTAGCATTAGTTGCGTGTTAATGTCAGCCACAGATATTTCTCTTTTGGTGTATGTGGGAATGAGTTCATGGAGGAAACTAATGGGAATGACTAAGTAGCTCTAAACAGTGTGCTGCATTTCCATGGAATGGTCTGGCAGTATGCCGTCTGGATTTCCATCAGATCATTTGTAATATACTGTTCATACTGTGAGGGCCTCTTTCAAACACAGCCAATGTCAACATCAGGGCTTTGTGTAACCTACACTTTGCTGTCGGTACACTTTCACATGTTCCTGTTGTGCACAGGAGGGGGCAGTGTTTCACTTATCAAGTCAGACCATACAGCGTATGTAGCAGAAATCAGTACTAAAAATCTTTTTTCAGCCAGTGTTATACCTTCATCCACCGTATGGTCCTCGTGTCATTCAGTCTGAAGATCTCTCTCTGTTTACAAAAAAGACCCCCATTGACTCTCTGGCCGATGGATACGGTCTCAGATGGCTCAGGACACTCTCCACTGGACACTGACACGCCAAACGCCATCCTCAATCCAGTCCTGTCCCTAAAGAGAAGGAGATCATCAGTGAGGCGGCAGCAGGACAGGCCGACCTGAGCTCTAGTGACGTACTGATTCTGTGGGGAATGATTTGAGGAGTTCAGATTAGTTCAGATGAGAAGTTCTCTCCATCCTTTTTATTCCAACATGCACTCCATCCAGGAAATGACTGAGAAAATAAATTACCAAAAGGAGCTAAAAGAAGTAAAATAAGCTGGATGAGATGAAATGAAAATGGATTTTAAAGGAAAAGTGAATCATTTGGGTAACATATCTCATTCAACTAACTATGTAGTTATGGAGGGAGTTAATGCTGGAGCGAGTTTGTATGGACATTAGCATCCCAGGACCCACCCAGCAAAACCGAGCTTTGGGTCCTGATCAACACCCTGGTTCCTCCTGCTTTTTATGCATTTTGTATATGTCCTGTTGCCTTCAAGTGCCAGCTACAGAGCATCAGCTTCATTAGTGACCCAGAAACCACCCAGTACTTCAAAAAACATTAGTTCAGTTTCAGCTTTTGTTAGTATAGACTTTCTGCTTTTGTGCTATCCTCGTTCATGTAAGTGACATAGAAACACCTCTCTGTACTTCACAAAGCAGCTATCAGCTCTTTATGCAGTCAGGATCAGATGCAGCAAAGCGTACTCGGTCACACATGGTGTCTGTACCTTTTCTCACAGGTGTAGGTTCCATGATGAGACGTCTGCACAGGTAGGAACCACAGTAACCCGTCCCTGACTTCCACTCCAGTGGGCAGGCTCAGGTTGTGCCTCCCCCCTCTGCTCCAGGTCACGTTGGTGTGAGCACCAGCTATGTGGCACCTGAGCACAAAAAGGTGGCCAAGGCTCACGTGGTAGGTCTCTGTCTCCCCGTTGTGGTCTGGATGTGACAGTGCAAATAGAGTCGAGTCATTTGAACCTGAAGAGTATTACAGCACATGGCTGCAACAGACCAGAGGACACAGGATTTCTGGAGCAGAGTGATTTCAATCCATTCATTCATTCATTACTTCTGCCAAAGAAAAAAATTTACATTTCCTGTTTGTTTGATTTCTAAATTAGTGTACATTTTCCAAAATGACTTGGATCTTGGAATTGATTGTTTTTTGGTGCAGATAGCATCACAATGTTTTGTCTCGTAACTTTTGAACTTCTTGATTTCTTGACATTTTCTAATATTAGAATAACACTGTGGAATGATTGAAGATTGTGTAGCCTTGCTGGAGGCATGATCTCTGACTACTTTACTATGCACTGACTCACAAGCTGCTTCAGTATCACCATATTTTTCCACTTCCTAAACACAGAAACAAAAAAAAGCTGAAAATGTGAAAACCAAAATGGTATAGTAATACATGGCATTTTATTCTAGTTTGCACAAATAATCTGCAGCATTAACTGAAAAAACTACACTTCCTTCAGGTCCCTGAGCAGCAGAGTGAATATTCAGCATTTTGGATTCTTATTTGTTCAAAAAGTTGGAAAATAAGTCATCATGTACAGAACAAGTATGAAGACATTTTTGATGTTAAAAACAAACAAACAAAAAAAACGCGGACAAAAAAAATTCACAGCCAAGGCAGGAAATGAAAAATGGCTTTGAACAGTTATGCCAACTTTGACTGCTGTAGCACATCGGCCTCAGCCTGCCAATGTACCAGAATGAAAGCTGATGGTGGGAACATTCATTTGCTTATGGACCCAAGGATTTCCCCTTTCACTCCCTCACCACAAAACACTGAGACTAAATAAAGTGAGCAAACGCCTACTGTCCAGAAAGATTGAACTTTAAGCAGGACAACTGAAATTTATGAGATCTGGTGAGATCAGCGGGACCTAAATGAAACGAAAGCAAAGGTAAACAGAAATTTGTTCTGGAGCAGTTTTTCTTTTTTGTCTGTGCACAACATTTGTTTCCTGTATTGTTACAAGCCAAGTTAATGTAAAATGAACCAACAGACCCAAAGTGTAAGTCATTCGTAGTTAGTAAATAGTTATAACTATTCCTTATTACTGCAGCTTCACTCTGAACATTCTTCTGGGAAGGTTTGTGTCATCTGACCGACTCATTTCAAGTATTTAAAGTAAAGCTTTTAAAGTCTAATTTAAGGTTAAATTAGTAGATATGTTCATAAAAACCAAGCTGTTGTCCTGAGTGTTCCTTCGGAGTACTCAACAAAAAGGCACATCGTCATCATTCATCAGTTGATTGATTTGAAAAATACAGTAGGTTGTGTTACACAACCCACACACAAAGTCATGTGGAGTGAAATGACTGTTCAGTGACATTGTTTTAATCCCTCATTCTCAAGTGCAAATGGTGCACAGTACATCACAAACCTCCTGTAACCCTGGAAACAATCACTCAAATGAAAGTGGCATTACGTTGACGTCTAAAGCTACGATAAGATCAGAGACTTTGTAAGAGTAATGACTTTATTGATCCCATACTGGGGAAATTCACTGGCTACAGCAGCTCTTGAGTGATGAAGCAAAGATGAAAGTATATACACTATATGCACCTTTCACTTTACAGATATGACCATGATGGGTAAATGCACAGCACGATATGTATATATAAATTTAAAGAAATAAAAGAATTTACTAACTGTATGTAATGTATAATATAATATATGTATAAATATGAATACAAATTAGCTGTGATGTTGTAAATGGTGTGATATTATGTTAATACTTGAGTCAAAAAACTGTGACTGTGATCAGAATGAAGGACCTGTGGTGGCGCTCGTTCTTACACTGTGGGTGTCGCAGTCTGTTTCTGAAGGAGCTGCTGAAGGCCCCGCGGTGTCATGTAGGGCTGAGAGGGGTTGTCTATGATTCATTTACAACAAAGAATATTGGCAATAACAGAATGCGTGTTATTCTCTTCCTTAGAGGTACTGAAGCCGGTGTCATTGTGTAGCAGCTCGACATGCTCTGGCTTGTAGGCCTGCTCTCACCACTAAGTAATGACACTGCTGCACACACGCTGTAATGCTGCATCCACGCAAACCTGGTCAAATGGGAAGAAGACGTGTACCATTGTTACAGCTTGAAGTATTATTAGAGCCAGTCAGCTTGAAGTTGGTATAACAGGAAACAGGCTATAGAGTTGAAAAAAGAACAAAATGAAGAAAGCAGACAACCAAAACTATTAAAGCATTGAAAATAATGTGAGAGGACAGATTTTAAGTTTCAGAGGATGAAAAGTGTGAGATGCTGCAAGTCAAGTTACACAGGGAGGCTGCAGCTGATTTTGATGTGAACTCGTTTCTAGCTTAAGTAATTGGTGCATCCTGAGGATTTATATGGAGGCGGATGTTTCTGCACAGAGGAAATGAGCAAACACAAGGTGTGACTGCAAACTCTGCTGCCACCAGTGTTTACTGCTTGTCTGCTTGTTTATTTGCAGCACAGAGGGCTGTGTAGTTGTGTGAGATTTGCAGATAGGTTATATAAATACACTATACATATACATATGTACATAGTGAAATGGAGGTCAATTGTACTTTTGTGGTGTATAAACACAAATGATCTTAATCAATATCAATGACTATTATGCCATAACAATTGTCATATATTCAAAGTCTGCTAACTTACAAATGGATTCAGTATTGTAATTTATATGTTGTTTTTCCGAGCTGTCCCCGAGCTGACATTAGTTTCCTTCTGTTTTCAATAGAGAGACTGCCATGTTCTGTTCCTCCTGTAAACATCAGGGACAGGTGAAAGTGTGCTGATATGTAAGTGAAGGAAAACAGCCCTGTCCTGCACTGCCCTGCACTGCCCTGCCCTGCCCTGCACTGCACTGCCCTGCCCTGCCCTGTCCTGCACTGTCCTGTCCTGCACTGCACTGCCCTGCCCTGCCCTGCCCTGCCCTGCCCTGCACTGCCCTGCCCTGCACTGTCCTGCCCTGCCCTGCCCTGCCCTGCACTGCCCTGCCCTGCACTGCCCTGCACTGCCCTGCACTGCCCTGCCCTGTCCTGCACTGTCCTGCCCTGCCCTGCCCTGCCCTGCACTGCCCTGCCCTGCCCTGCCCTGCCCTGCACTGCCCTGTCCTGCACTGTCCTGCCCTGCCCTGCCCTGCCCTGCACTGCCCTGCCCTGCCCTGCCCTGCCCTGCCCTGCCCTGCACTGCCCTGCCCTGCCCTGCCCTGCCCTGCCCTGCACTGCCCTGCACTGCACTGCCCTGCACTGCCCTGCACTGCCCTGCACTGCACTGCCCTGCCCTGCCCTGCCCTGCACTGCACTGCACTGCCCTGTCCTGCACTGCACTGCCCTGCACTGCACTGCCCTGCCCTGCACTGCACTGCCCTGCCCTGCCCTGCACTGCCCTGTCCTGCACTGCACTGCCCTGCCCTGCCCTGCCCTGCACTGCCCTGTCCTGCCCTGCCCTGCCCTGCACTGCACTGCACTGCCCTGCACTGCCCTGCACTGCCCTGCCCTGCCCTGCCCTGCACTGCCCTGCCCTGCCCTGCCCTGCCCTGCCCTGCACTGCACTGCCCTGTCCTGCACTGCCCTGCACTGCACTGCCCTGCCCTGCACTGCCCTGCCCTGCCCTGCACTGCCCTGCCCTGCCCTGCACTGCCCTGCACTGCACTGCCCTGCCCTGCCCTGCACTGCCCTGCCCTGCCCTGCCCTGCACTGCCCTGTCCTGCCCTGCACTGCCCTGCCCTGCCCTGCACTGCCCTGCACTGCCCTGCCCTGCCCTGCCCTGCACTGCACTGCCCTGTCCTGCACTGCCCTGCCCTGCCCTGCCCTGCCCTGCACTGCCCTGCCCTGCCCTGCCCTACACTGCACTGCCCTGTCCTGCACTGCACTGCCCTGCCCTGCCCTGCCCTGTCCTGCACTGCACTGCCCTGCCCTGCCCTGCCCTGCACTGCCCTGCCCTGCCCTGCCCTGCCCTGCACTGCACTGCCCTGCCCTGCCCTGCCCTGCACTGCACTGCCCTGTCCTGCACTGCACTGCCCTGCCCTGCCCTGCCCTGCCCTGCACTGCACTGCCCTGCACTGCACTGCCCTGCTCTGCCCTGCCCTGCTGTGCAATGATGTCTAATCATCAAATAATAGTAAAATGTACTTACACTACACATCCCATATTTATAATTTTTTGCTGGCAAACAGCACAGTTTTATATAGTCCACCAGAATTGAAGCACTGGCTGCTTGTCTGTAATCTGTGTTTGATCTTGTGTTTGATCCAGCTTTGGACTGTAGCTGCTGTCTGAACTCAAGCTGGGGTTTGTGTGTTTGTCTGCATATGTGTTCTTCACCCATCTATAAAAGAAACATTTCACAAGTTAACACTGTTACAAAGTTTAATCATTTCTATTTAGTTAATTAATGTTCCATGGTTCAAGGTTAGCCCTCCAGTATTGTGGGTACATTCTGGTGTGGCAGAGTGTATTTCAGTATTACAGGAGCTTTATGACTTGTCTGCTACTTTCCTGGATTGCCAGCTCCATGTGCAAATGTTCTTCACACAGTGAGGAAGAACTTTGTTTGCCACTTACCGTGACATAGTTAAATGTTATCAGTGGAAGACCCTTTTACAGCTGCAATGTACGACTCTAACTGGAAATTAAATTGGCAGAGTGTTATCAGCTATGTTGTGCTGGTTTATTGCTGCCAAACAAGAGGCGGAGGAGCTGAAATTAAAACTGAGATAAAATAATGGATAAATAAAACCAAGATGGCACAAGTGTAAATTTAGTAAAGAGCTGATTTAATATTACAATGACAATTCTAAATCTAATATTGACTGATCACTCACTCACTCACTCACTCATTCATTCATTCATTTTTTTTTTGTCTTTTATTTTAGTTTTAGAAATTTTAGTTTGCCTTGATTTTCTGCTTCAAATATATTCATCCTCTGGCAAAATTCTTTACTTGTCTGATGAAAAATTGATCTTAAAGAACCATACATTTCTGCATGTTTTGCCCTATTAGCCACAGAGAGTGTATACTTGACATTACTGGTGACTATTTCAGAAAGCACATGCATTGTATGACTACCACTCTACTGTTCATCAGGGAGCCATTGGTTTCCCTTCATATCATGACGGAACGAAAATCATCTGGCAGAGATTTGAATCTTGAGGTAGAGAATATGTTACAGTAAACAACCCCTCACATTCTTCATTCGTTGGCTGAATCATATATCATGGATGTCATGGATGTTCAACAAGGAACTGTTCCCTTCCAGGTATAGCACCATATTACATGTGAGGAGAATGCTTCCAATATTCCTTTTCTGCTTTCACTGAAAGAAAACTTGACCAAGCTGCAGTAAACCACTGTAGATGTTGTCACAGGATATCACAGGTTTCACAGTGACAGAACAGTTTCCTTTGTAACACAATGCTGACGTCTTTCAGGAACGGGACTTCCTGGAAACTCAACCATAAAAGATTAGAGATTGAAAGATTAGAAGATCCTAATCATATGAGCAATGCTGGCGCGTGGCACAGCCTCGCTGAGAGCTCTGAGTGTGTGTGTGTGTGTGTGTGTGTGTGTGTGAGTGTGTGTGTGTGTGTGTGTGTGTGTGTGTGTGTGTGTGTGTGTGTGTGTGTGTGAGTGTGTGTGTGTGTGTGTGTGTGTGTGTGTGTGTGTGTGTATGTCTGTGTGTGTGTGTGTGTGTGTGTGTGTGTATGACAGCGGACAGAAAGACACTGTGTCTGCGCTCAGGGCAGCCAGGTGAGGTGGACTCAGGTAACAGTGAATACTCCCTGTCAGCTACAGTTTGCTACCCAGTAAATAAGACAGTTCCTTGAGGTGTGTTTAGCAGCAGCAGCAGAATAAAGTGATGGTGAGGCCCTGAAGAAATGAGAACCTGATCCAGGAGCAGTGAAGGAGTCTCCCCTGTGCTCCTGAGCCCACAGACACTCAGACATCCAGCTGACTGAATGAAGTAGGACCAATGACAGGATTATTCAGATCCAAGTATAAACTGCATTACTTTGATAATGTGGCATATTTCAGTTTGACAACAAATAAAATTGTTCTTTGAAGTACTGCATATATTTTTACTAGTTTTACTGCTGCATATGTTGAATCCATATGTTACTCATCCCAGCCCAGTTACAGTTATCACTGATAACTACAGACATCTCAGTGCACTGAGGGTTGCTTCAACTCAACTGTTGTGTGGTTTTTCAGATATAAAACCTGAATCAAAAGCTCCCTCTGATATCTCTTGTCTGTTTTGACTGAAGACCTCATCCGCCTGATCGCAACCTGATTTGAGGAAGATGTGCACAGATACGCACAGCTGGGGTCATCAAGGTCATCTTGATCAATGACTCACCTTCAAATAAAAGGATCCAATATTGTTCCTATATTCTTCTACTTTCTCCTGTTAATTTGTTGACAGTTATCCTCAAATTCAGTGACTTGACTCACGAAATTAACATAACTTTGATGATCATAATCTCATTCTACTTTGTCTTTGTTATGATCTCAGATCTCTAGATCCTTTGAAATACATTTAACACTTTCCGTCCCATGTTCTCGACAACAATAAGGTGTTTCGAATGTGAGAAGAAGCAAACGAGGGATGAAGAGAATTTGAGAGTTTTGAGTTGGTTTGTTTTCTAATCAAAGTGATGTTATCCACACATATGCATTTGTGGTGTTATTTCGTTATTTTTTAAGATATTTCAAGAATGTTATGCTGTTACATACATTTGCGAAATATTTGTTTATGTTACAAACAGTTTATCTTATTATTAGCTGTCATGTCAAATGCCCACGAAAAACAGGAAATATTTACTGGATGTCTCATTTTCAATGGGAACTCCTAACAAGGAATGCAACAAAGTCCTGTGAGGTAACTTTCAGTTCTTATTATTTGTTTATTATCAACACCTGCTAAAACGGTTCATGGCTTTCAGCGTCATATCTGTAATTCTATAACTTTACCCCACATGGGTTCAAAGGTCTTTTCCCCTGACCCATAGAAGGCCATGTTAATTCTTTGACTGGAAGAATACTGAACTGAAAATGCTCAAATCTAAGAGTCAGCAAATACTTCAAATCAACACCTGAACAAGAGCCTTGTGTTGTAAATGTCCTGTAAAGGTCTGGTTTTAGAAATGATTCCTGACAGCAGAAGCTTAGCCTGTAAAGGAGAGTTCAGAAGGACTGTGATGGTCAGTACTCACTGTGTGCCACAGCTAACGCCACAAACAGCAGGACAACCAGCATGAAGACCCGGCCTGCTGCTGCCATGCTCCTTGTCTGTGGGAAGACAGGTTACATTGCACTGAAATCCTGTGAGTTTTCTCAGACATGGCTCATGTTTTCAGCCACACTGACTCTCTGCAATAAGTAAAGCTTCTTGACACATTTCCTGATGGGTGAGCCGACTGAGCAGATTCCTGGAAAGGGAAGTGAGAGGCACAGTTTGCATGGTTGACACGAGGAAGGCAGGGCTGAAACACTCCCAGTAAAGTCCCAGGAAGTTCCACTGATTGGTCTCTATCTGGAAAAGGTCAAACATGTAAGAGAGGTCTCTCTCTCTCTCTCTCTCTCTCTCTCTCTCTCTCTCTCTGCCTTACTGATCTGATTCAATGGCCACAAAGGGTCATTCAGTACTTTCATTCTCAATTTGAGGCAGGGTATTTTTACAATACAACTGTTTGGAGTTTGAATTTTATTTATTATGTTGTGTCTTACTTACAATTGAATTACTCTTGAGGGGTAGTGCAGCAGCATATGATGAACCACATATAAAGTGGCATGCAAAAGCTTGGGTACTCTTGATCAAACTTGTTGCTGTAGTTAAGTTGAGGAGAAAATGAACTGATATCCCAAAGGCATGAGGTTAAAAATAAACATTCTTTTCAACATTTTAAGCAATATTATTGTATTATTTTTGAGAGGAAAAAATGCAAGGAGTACCATTCAAAAGTTTGGGTATCCCAACACTTAGCTGGCTACAAAAAGTGTTTCTGAGCTGTGGTACTTGGCAGAGGCAGTGCTACAGTGGTGCCCAAAGTAAGGTTTCAGGCCTTTTTCATTTCATTCTGAAACAGTAAAGAAATCTGAAATAAAGATGTAATCTTGCTTGAAAAATGTCTCATCTTTAACTTATCCAAATCAGATAATCTTTCACTCACTTAGTACTTTACATGTTGTTAATTCGAAGATCTTTTGGTTTTAGTAATTCTTTTTCAGAATATTCACTGGACTTATGAACAGAGCATGTGTTGCCAATTTAGTTACTACGCATTTTCATTAGTTTAAAAAATGTTGGTCAGGGTCATAAATTCCATACTGAGCAAAGACACAAAAGGAAATGTGGTAATACTATGACATTATAAGAGATTCACAGGAAAAGACATGATAAAACCAACTGAGTTGAGTCGACCCAGTTACACTGATAACATATATAGCAAAAATACTACACTTGAAGTATAGCATCAATAAACAGTGGAATCATCAGAAACCACTATGTAAACTCTCCATGCACTAGCACATACAGTACACACATCTAATAGTGAATGTGTGAAAAAAAAATCACACATTCACTACCACACAATTATGAGAAAATACAGTACAATGTGATGATAATTTTAACTTACCAGGTCACCAGGTTGAGACTGAAGAGACTATTTGTTACTTTCGTACTGTTCTTGTGAGGAGCTAATGGGTTTTCCACCTCCTGCCTTCGCAGCAATTTCTACTGTTCCACTAATACCTGCATGAAATTTCCACTCAACAGAAAAAAAGTACGACTTGCTTTGCAACATATAGGTGCACAGCAATGATTCAGCCCCAGCTCCATAGAGCTTTGGTTCATATATAGGTCACCAGACCACAGTTGTTCCAGATTTGAAAGCTGTGTGTGTTACAATGCCCCGAAGAGTGTTTCTACATATATAACTATTTATGAATAAATTCTATAAAAAGGAACATAGTAAATCTTCACAGATGAACTCACACTGTGTAGAAATGAAACCTCTAAAACAATAAAGCCATGATGGATTTTTTAAAAACTTTCTCTACATTGCATCAAATTTCCTCTTTCCATGAATCTGAAAATAGTTTTTAACAAAGTGATATTGCAACCACATCAAATTTAACAAAAAAATATGACCATGCTCAAGTAGATTTCACACCTATGGAAGCTAATTTCCATAACATATAGAAATAAACTAAACAAATTTTGACCACCTGTAAGATACAATGTACAGTATGTTGTGTTTACTATGAAAGGAGTATGTTATGGACTGAATATAAGAAGTCACTGGAACCACAGTTTCCTTTGCAAATGTCCCATTTATTGACAGAATAGTTAAGCTTTTATACGAAGACCATCATCAGGAAATGAATCTTGTTTCAAAGATGTACTGTTACCAAGAGTTTCCTATGCTAATTAGGCTTTGGCACACAGCTAAGAACAAATTTAAGCTCAAAGGAGAAGCACAAAATACAAAATACAAAAAAAGTGCAGCGTGAAATGAAAAAACCATTATGATGAAGAACGTCAGCACACAGTTTGGTGTTTTCTTTCCCCTCATTTTAACTGAATTTTTAAACTTTTTTGCTTCTCAGTTGCACAAAATCTGCCTTATCAATAACATCTAATATCAATAAATACATTTTTAATCAATCTTTCGTTCCCTTGATCTTTGCTATTCAACAGTCAATAAATGGCAGTACATTTTATAACATGTAACTGACAGTTTGCTGCTTGACTTCATATGACTTTTTTTTACAAACATATTTACACTTTTCATTATACACATATACATTTTTTACATTTCCATTTAGTTTCATCAGTCCTTCTTTGTCCACATTATTCTTCAGTCTCCACCTGCCGGAGGAAGCCAGCAGTTCACGTACCGATGCAGGCAGTCCCAGGACAGCCCAGACACTGTGACGATCTGCACATCAGGTGTGAGCTGCTGCCGCTGAGTCCTGAGCAAAGCCAGTCCATCCTGCTGATCACTTACTATGCCTTCACACAGGCTGCAGGGATCTTTTGCAGAAATATGCTACTTGAGAAGTTACACATTTGGAAGCTAAAGGCAAAATATCTCTTGAGGTGACATATGTAGTAAGAGTATGTTTGTGGTGTAACCTTGACTGTGTACCTAAGAGCTTCAAGTGAAATCAGTATTTCTGAATTCTGTGTGTGAGGGGATGTGCTAACATACACATGTGCATTGGACACCAGCTACTCTCATATGATAACCCATCATACGTACAGCAGGGCCGTTTTCTCGGGGTACACTGCTCTCTTGCCCTTCACTGGCATATGATACCTCATCTCTTTCCAAAACCTGACGGATGGGGAGAGGGACGGCGACAGAGTGTCCTGTCCGCCTGCCTCCTCGCCCTCTCTCTCCCTCGTACATGTCCTCCACCTTTGCCTCGGCCTCAGGTTCTTCCACCAACACACGGCGCCCTGCTTCTTCCTCAGGTGACGCACTGACTCGGGAAAGAGAGCCAGCTGAGACGGGGTGATCTCCTCCAACTCAACCAAAACTACCTGGAAAGGAGTCCTCCAATTAGAACCAGGATGGCAATGAACTGAAGATAACTGACATGGAACTGAAGATAACTGACATGGAACTGAAGATAACTGACATGGAACTGAAGATAACTGACATGGAACTGAAGATGGAGGAAAGCACTGAACCACCATGTATGTTTTTCTCTCTTGAGCAGTTACAATTAGATACAAGTCGTCTGTGGTGAACGTTTTGATGAAATTAACTGTGTTCACATCACAGTGAATTTATTCACCTGCATTGATTATTTTTTTTAATTTAATAATTTTTTTGGCAACCTTGGGGCAGAAGGACTCCACATCAAGCCGACAGACACGCAGCCATGACATCCTCATCTAGTTGTTGGCTAATGTGTTAGCTCAGAGTTCATATTAGGGCTGTCCACGTCACTTCTAAAGATCAGAGTCAAGGTCGTTCCAGGCATATGTTACTGCAACTATATCATCTGAAAGAGACCCAGTCAAATTCAGATCTTAACTGCAGCTGAGCACGAGAGTGTGAACTGTACTAACTGTACCAACTGCATATGTGAGTGAAAACTGAGTTTGGGAATGTGAAAAATCATTTGAGCATACCACAAAAACAGATTCATTAAGCTCAGGTAACAAGATAACTCTAATCTGCTCATGTTCTTTCCAATGGCAAACATCAGTGCACAGATCAGCAGGCAGCTATTCATTTTTAGCCAATGCAAATGGACTGTGTCAACAGGTCATATCAGCTGTTGCCGAGTAACAGTAATCCAAGAATAAGTTAAACAATATGGTGTGTCAGATTCAGTAGGCTACAGATGTTATTTTAATCTTTCATACATATTTAATCAACAGTTAAGTAGCTATATAAAAGTTGAATCAGACTCTGTGAAATAAACAAGTGGGATGGGGCTGAAAGACTGACTCTTTAGCTGCTCGGTTGTTGGGCAGGTGGTGTAGCATGGATTAATCAGAGCTTGTTTCCTGAGAACAGCTACACTGTCAAATATTGACTGTCGGAGTTTTATCAGTGGACTTTAATTAAATATGTAACTCTAGGATTAGGATCAGCTGGGAGCTATAATTCTCAACATCAGAGCGATTGTTTGAAAATCCATCTCTGCAAGTATTTTGCAGTAGTAATATTCTGTATAGATATAGTTTGAAGAATGTGCATGAAGAAGTCTGTTTTCTCACCTTGAGAGATCCCTCCATCAGCGCTCTGTGAATCGCTGCCACACATTCCAACTGCTGCCTTGTGTCTGGACAGTCTTCTTCACTGCTGTCAAAGACCAGGCTGCTACTGCTGCCTCTGGTTTTGCTTGTGGTGTTATCTCTGTTATTACTGCTCTTGGAGATGTCGTTGTTGTTGTTATTGCTACTACTGCTGCTTGTGTGTTTCTTGCTGGTGAACGTGGAGGCGGTGTAGAGCAGCAGGAGGCGCCGACTGGCTTGTATGTTCTCTTCCACAGAATCCACTATGGCTGAAGGGAGGAAATGGAGGATGAAGAGACACGGTGGACTTATGTTAGACAAACACATGGGCTTACAAGTGATGAGCCCCAACATAGCTACACGTAAAGGGGGTGTTAGCGCACAAGCTCTAATAACTCTGACACTATTAACCTGCAGTTTCCACTGAATTACATGATCATAAGTCAGTAATCAGAGCAAAACTGTGGGGGTGCCAAATTGCAAAGAAATGCCAATTCTTGTATAATGTTGCTTTAATTCCTCCAGGTTTTTTAAGTTAAACCAAAACTGGTCATAGCCTATAAACTTAGCATACCTGCAGCAAGGAGTCACAAGTAAACAGTGCTTGGGGTTACAAGCCAAAAAGCTTGAGAACCACTTATTTAAGCCAGTTTTCTGATTAAAATGTAAGCAAGTGGGAAGCCACTGTTTACCAGATCAGTGTGTTGCTCATAAATTACGAAACTAAAAACACAGCCACTGTCCTTCAGCCAAAACCAACATTCACTTCAATGATATATAGCATATATGATAAGTGCTGTTGTAATTTAATTTTAATGGTTTATGCCTGAGACTCTCTGCATCAACTTTTCATTATATTTTTTAATACCATTTTTAGAGCAGAGTTACAGGAAAAAACAGATGACCTTTTTCTCTAGTTGGTTGGTCCAGTTGGTGATTATCACCCCTATATCTGAGGCAAGTAACATTCTAATACTGATTCTGCCTTGTAGGTGACTTACTATGGCCAGGCAGGCAGTCACGGCCCGCTATGAAGAGTTTGTAGCCACAGGCATTCTCCAACACTTGAGGCAGTGCATGAACAGCAAAGGTCTCCACTTCCTCACTGTATCCGACGGCACGGGGCAGTGGGTATGCCACATAGGCATCATACAACTTTCCATCCAAATCTGACACAGGAAAATAAGAACTCATTAAGTGTCTTTTCTCACATGGTTCTTTTTGTGTTCTATCAAATAACAGAGCTGCTTTGAAGAATTGTGTTGCATGTCTAGCACAGATCTCAAGTCATTCTAGATAACTCATGCTCTGTGCTTTATACTAAATACACACTTCATTTGCTTATTTATTAACCTTTAAATCAGGGGTGCTCACACTTTTTCAGCACGCGAGCTACTTATAAAATGACCGAGTCAAAATGATCTACCCACTGTGTGTGTGTGTGTGTATGTATATATATATATTCATGTTTTTATGTGATTTTGTCTATGTTGTTAAAAGGTGTACTTCCCCTTTAAGAGCGCTTAGAGCCGCTAGAGTTCTTTGTTTACATTCAGTCTCAGTCAGTGCTTTAGAGCTTGAGAGCGGACGGTTTTCTTACCTCTCTTCTATTAGCAAGTAGTTGAAACAAGTCAGAAATGTCAGAAAAACTCAGTTGTCATCTGATTGGCTGCCCTGTATATCAATCAAGTGGCGGGATGGATGATAGGCTGACGTCTATTTTTTTAATGTCATGCGATCTACCAATACTACCTTTGCGATTGACAGGTAGATCGCGATCGACGTATTGAGCACCCCTGCTTTAAATACCTGACATCTCTGTGTTTAAAGCAAAGGGTGAACATGCAGTCCAGAAAGTAAAAAAGTTCTGCTGTTGCATAATGAGCAGATGACATTTCTTCAGAAGCACTGCCGGCAGCCCTGTGGTTAGTTTGTTTCCTGTCTTTTCTCTCACTGTTGATACATGCGGTCAGGTATGAGGTAAGGCTCAAGACTCTGAGATGTGATGTATGTGGGGGTACTGCATGTGTATTTTGCAAGGTCAAATCATCACTGTTGGTTTTTTCATCTTTGGACGCAGTGGGTTTAGTGTAACAGTATTTTTTGTAGGCTGACATTATCATTACATTGCATGCTGTGTATAATGAAGAACACATTAATTACACACCTGCCATGCAACATTACCTTTATCTGTGTAGAGGACTGGAAATGCCCTCCTGAACCACAGCACAATGTCGATCTTAAAAAGGTAGAAGACGCTGACGGTGACGATAAAGAGAACCGTCGCACTGCCAAGCACCAATCCAATGGGAAGTATGATGTTGGGATCTGTAGAGACAAATACCACAGCGTACATACAGTGTTAGCTGTGTGTTCAAATAATTGGATACCCTGTTCTATTATATTATTATATTGGCTGCTCATTCATTCTAACTCCACATGTCGAAAAGTTATTCAAGCTTTTGTGTTTCTTGTATCATCTGATCGCACAAACACACAGATGGCATGAAAATGATAACCTGACATAAACCTGTGTTGTATGGCTCCAGTTGTGGTAATACAAGTAATTTGCAATGTAAAAATTTCAAAAATTGACTGGTTCCACTTTCTCAAATGTGTATATGTGTTGTCTTTCTTCACAGTAAACTGAATACCTCAGCATTTTGGACTCATTTATTTCAATCTTTAACTTGATTAAAGAGGAAAATGAATAATCAAATGATTACCACGTCTACACCAAGGGAACACTCAGGACAATGACTTGGTGTGACAATATTTATTAATCTAACATCTAGTAACATCTAGTAAGGATGACTGACTGATAACCACAAGATAATAGGGAAGATAATGGATCATTGCAGGCAGTTTGGCCCTCTTTGATCTTTGTTGGCTGCTGCTGCAGATGTTTCTTGGTCGGGACACAGCAGTGGGTGTGGCAGCCTGAATGTTTCTCATGCTGGACTCCTGGATGCCTCTCCCTGAGACAGCGTGGTGTTGCCTGGGGAAGGTTCGACCGATGTCTCTCTCAGTTGTTTGCTGAAGGATAAATTGCCTGCAGACTTCCTTAGATGGACAGCAACTTAATGAAGGCTGTGTAGGCAATCGTGGGCAGATATCCCGTCTGCATGGGTTTCTTGCAGTTGATCAAATAACTCACTATTTAAATGTTCACTAGATAACTTTGGACAGACTTGGTGTTGGTCAGATGACACAAAATTTCCAAAAGTCTTCAGCCGCAGTAATAAAGAAAAAGGGATTACTCCTGATTAAGACACTTTCGTTCTATTGTTTAACATGGCTTGTGACAATGCAGGAAACATGTTCCACGCAGACAAAGATAAAAATTACTCTTGAGCATGTGGCAAAAAAGCCAAAAAGTCGGAAATGGAAAGACAACGTAGGAAGGATAAAAACAGAGCAAGCAAAAGTTGCTCAGTTGTTTTTGTCCTCTGGGAACAGGAGGTGTGGCGGTGGCTTTCTCCACCAATCAGGGCTACTCCCTCTCCTCACTTTGTTTCAACAGGAGGAGAAGATAATCCCTTGGTGAAACTTTGAATTGTTTAATCTGAAGTTAACGCACAAAAAGTCACTCATCTGTCATCCACCATGACCCTTTGAAAAGCATTACAATATATTTAGCTAACACTACAAACTGTTAACGAAGAGACAGTACACAACTCAACCTTTCAAAATAATAGATATTAATAATTATTAGGTAACCATTAAGGAGTAAATGTTTCCTAGCCCTAAATGAGTGGAGCTTGTTTAATGATAATTCATTTTTTAACGAGACACTTATATGTCTGTGATGACTGTATGTTATCAACATGGTTGCAAAGAAGTGCAATCCTTAATTTGTACTTTTGCCTTTTTGGAGTTTTCTTCTGGCAGCTTCATTGTGTTTTACCTGCTGGCAGCAGAGTAAAATATCCCTCAGGATAGCCTCTGGCACTGTATGCTCGACAAGTGTAGTTTCTGTGGAAATCCGTCTTCCTCAGCTCAGAAATCATCAGCAGTCGTTCCAACCAAACACCTTTCTGAGGAACGTCATCCTGGCGCCACGAACTGGTGAGGACAGAGGGATGAGACAAAATGCAATAAAATGTGAAACTAACGTGCTTGGTCCAGGGAACCTTTTTTTTATGTCTTTGATTTTTTGAACACAGGCAGCTCATTTAAACTTTAATATTTCTGATTTGTCCCATCCCAAAGGCAGCAAATGAATCAAAACAACTCAAAGGAAAGGTGAGTGTGCTCACTGTTGTTTTGATGTGTAGATCCGGTCTGAAGGACGGGTACTGAGAATGACAACTTCATTGAGCAACCACACGATATCAACCATGTGTCCCCCAATACATGGCACAAACACTCGGCACCGCTTGGTAAAACTGGACCCTAGACATGTGCACAAACAATAACACAAGTTATTCAAAATATTTTCCAAACAGCAGTTCTTGAACAGAGTAATACACAGCAGATGTATGATCATATGGGGCCTCAGACCACAGTGGGCATTCAGACCAAAACTAGCACTGTGTTTATGTGAACGACTCTGTAACCTTATCACAGCTACAGTCATTTTATTCTCTGATTTGATGGCAGATTACCACAGTTCATGTTACAAAATGCCTACCTGCAATGTGCACTTGCACTTGCTCACCCTGCAGTACCAATAAAGTGGTGCCAGGAAGATGAATGTGGAGGTTTATGGACAGGGCAAATATTGGTCTGAACAATGTTTCAGTGATTGATGTTTACACTGCGGAACACCATATTTCCCATAATATGTTGCAGATATGGACTCACCCATCTCTGCTTTGATTATTTCACCGGCTGGTTCAGACACTTGTGGAACCAGGTTGTAATCCGCTGAAAAGTCAAAGACAACAAGAAATACAGTAACAGGAGTTAAGGGTGTCTGTGTGAGCCTGCTGTAACCTGACGTTTGTGCTGCTCACTAGTGGTGGTATTTAATGTTGGTGATTTAAAAAAAGTTGATTCCACTGTTATTATTATTCACAGTTTCACGTTGTGGAAACGGCATAATGTCCCTTTCTCATGCACTCAAGTTCTTAAATCTGTTCTTACGTCGGACCCATGCATCAATGGTCTCTGACACAGATCCTGTGACGTCGCCGAGAGTGAAAGTCAGAGTACAGGTGTAGAGGCTGTTGTTTTGAGGTTCCACCCCATCAATCTTCAGTGTGGTCATATCAATGAAGCTATACCTGCCTTTACCATCTTCTATTGGGTCACAACCCTAGATGAGGAAAGGAGACATAAAAGTCAGTCTTTTTACAATGACACGTTAACATACACACCACATGGTTAAAGGAATTGGATGAGCAGCGTTATGGGGTCTACAGTCCACTGGATTCTGTTTTACTGGGTCTGGGAAGTAGCTAAATCCATTTCAGACTGACCACTCGACATTTCTAAGGAGATATAACACATACAACTCCCACTATACATTATTACTGTAATGTATAAAATAAGAGATAAATCTTATGTCTTATCTTTTACATTACAGTAATAATCCATACATTGATTAAAGAAGAAGAACTCAAAAGTTTGAATGAGTAGTGATAACCACTAAGCTAAGCAGCTGAAGAAAAGACAACCACCTACTGAAAGTCAAATTCAGAGCTAGTTGCCAATAGAAAGAAGTAAAATTCACCAAAATCTTTATTAAGGAAACATGAGTCCATTTTAGATGGCTTTTTCATGGTAAAATCATTTTTAATTTGCACCAATGTTGTTTCTTATACCAACTGGATATAGTGAAGCTTTGTACTTGATTCAAGAGCCTACAAAACCTCTCTGATTCAGTGTACAGTTATACTGGTTCAAGTCAAATTGAGACTTGTCCCCAGATTGTTATGTCGGTATAGGTCTGACCCACAAAAACTATATATATAAAACAATAAGTGAATGAATATTTTATGAAAAGACTTTTTCATAACTCACTTGGTACCACTTGATGGAGAAAGGGATGTTGTAGCTGTCCAGTTTTTGGACATAGTCCTTCAAAGGGCAGGACAGGGTGTCAGTGACTCCCTGTGTGAGTGTTTGACCAGCTGTCCGTGGCCTTCCACACCGTCCAGCAACTGGCTGATCCACCACTAGCTTGGTGGCCTGCCTGTAGCACCGAGTAGGAGTACTGTTGGAAAATTAAGGAGAAAATTACCTCTTTCTTTTTTATTTGTTGACCTTCAAACAGTGAGCAGCTGAATCAGAACAACAAACTCCTGTCAACCTTTAAATCAATAAAGGTATGTTTTAAAAAATAGAAAAATGTAATGATGATGATGGCAGCTTTGCACACAATGTCACCTGCAATGCTTTTCAATTAACAGATTTGCCTTGTCAAAACTTTTTTGTCTTCACAGTGTGTTTGAAACCATCAGATATGTTGTGCAGAAGTAGTGTTGGTGTGTATTAAAAATCCTTATTTGACTCATGTAGTAATCCATATTATGGTAAGAACCGCTCAACGAAGTCAAGACAGCCCGCTATTACTGTAACACATGAAGCTCAGACAAGCTGGAATATTTTCAGAACTTTGAATGTATCCTCAAGTGCAGTCACCACAAAAACCATCACTATGATGAAACTGGATAAGTTCATTAGTTTCCAGTGCCTCAATTTGCCAATTAACGACATCTCAGATTACAGCCCACATCAAAGCTTCACAGAGTTCAAGCAGCAGACACATGTCAACATCAGCTGTCCAGAGGAGACTGTGTGAATCAGGCCTCCATGGTCGAGCTGCTAAGAAGAAACCCAGGCTGAAGGAGATCAACAAGAAGTGAATTGCTTGGGCCAAGAAATACAAGGACATGATATTAGACCAGTGGATCTGGTAATCTGTGCTTTGGTCTAACGAATCCAAATTTGAGATTTTTGTTTTCATTTATCTGTGTAAGACACAGAATACATGAAGGGATGGTTTCTAGATGTGCGGTTCCCTCTGTGAAGCAAGGAAAAGGTGGTGTGATGGTGTGGGGGTACTTTGCTGGTGACACTGGTGATTCATTCCAAATTCCATCCATGCCATGCCATCCCATCTGGTTTGTGTTTCATGGGACCATCATTTGTTTTTCAACAGAACAATGACCCAAAAACATATGTAAGGGCTATTTGACCAAGATGGAGAGTGATGGAGTGCTGCATCAGATGACCTGGCCTCCACAATCACTTGACCTGAGACCAGATGAGACTTGGAACGAATTGGACTGCAGTGTGAAGGAAAAGCAGCCAACAAGTGCTCAGCACCCTGGGAGCTCCTTCATGACTGTTGGAGAAGCATTCCTGGTGACTACCACATGAAACAGGCTGAGAGAATGTCAATAGTGTGCAAAGCTGTCACCACCACAAAAGGTGGCTGCTCTGAAGAATATAAAGCTAAAGTCAGAAATGTTCATCCCAACGAGCTCCAGACACAAACTCTCCTAAAGAGTAGATGTGACTTTTCCAGTGGTAGACAGACTCACAAACACAAAAAAAAGACACACACATTTTCCACTGATTCTTTCAGCTTTCAACTCCTGATGTCTCCTTACCTCAGTATGCTCACATATTCCCCATTATCATCCAGTGTTAAGTTAAGAAACCAGAGAGTCTCCCCGCGCACCAGGACTCGACCAGCCTGATCGCTCATTTCTCTGCCCGTCTTTGCGTGGTACCAGGTGATGTTATAAGGAACACTTGTGAAGTTGAAGACGTCTGAAGCCACCAGGGTGCTGTTTAGCATAGCCATATCCCCGGGAACCGAGAAAACCCTCTCAAACTGGATCCTGTAGTTGGTGCAATTCTCTGCAACACACACATCAGTGGTGAATTGATTTGTCATTTGTTCCACTATTCAACACGGACAAAGCTTTGAGCCAACTTGTCAAGGTCAAATCTGGGATTTTCACGGCAAAAGAAGTAATAGTATGGAAGAAAGACAGGCAGTTTATATAGTATTTATCATTACATAACTCAGTGTGCTTTACCTAGCTTAGAAGTGATGGCAGAGAAAAAAAGGGAAAGGAAATCACTGTAAATATGAGTCAGCAAACCTTTCTTTTATATCTTTGTTTGTTTTATTTTTTCTTTGTGTTCTTCTTAATTTAACAAAAAAATGTTAATATGCCTTATTATTAAAAGGAACTCTAGAAATCAGTTTGCCTTTCTTTCCTGCTGGATGTTCTTTTCCAGAATTCAACCAGTAGCTCAGGGATTTAGAGCTGCCCAGAGGACATCATGCCTGACTTCCAGTATTTTTCCATGCTCCTCTGTATTACTGAGACGGATGTTTCCAGTTCTCTGGCAGCTGAAGCTACGATTACCGGTCAGTTTTGTTCCTGTCTCACACCTCATCATATATAGTGTATGTTATATAAATCTTAGGAGTGACACCATTGTTAAGTCTACAAGTCTGAACAGATTCAGGGTCTGTTTTCTACCTGTATCTACCTTGGTACTGATCATGTCTGCTGCCTGCTGCACATTTGCATCTGGAGCTGCTCACCATGAAAAGCAGCATGTTAAGAAACTCATGAAGAGTACTCATCTATCAGAAATACTGGGAACTGACATTAGTTATACAAGTTGCTGCAGTTCCACCTGTGGTCACAAGGTGGCAAAACAATGCTTCTGTACAGACTGGAGGCAGATGTTGAACTTGGCAAAAACATGAGAACTGTAATACTTAAAAAAGACTTTAAAATGTATGAACACTACATATAGGTGCAGGTCTGTTTAAAATCATCTCAGAGCTCTAGTCACATTTATATAGAGAAAACATTGTAACTCAACTCACCCTGTACAAATCCTGTACAAGTCCCATATAGCCCAAGGAAAAACAGAAGGCTTAACAGGGTTGAACGCAGGTCCATGGCTGAAAAACACAGGCATAAACAACATTTAGAAATGAACAAGCCAGGGTGGATGCTACTGGAGAAAAGCCTACAACAACATCCTGAAATCCTGACAAACAGCTGATACCTTACTGGAACCCTTCTGTCCACTGACACTGGCAGGTTACAAGAGGCTTTCAAACACTATAATCAACAAAATCTTTTCTTTCCCCTTTAAGCCAAATGTTATCTGATCTAATATTTATAAAAGTGCATCTGTCTCCTCCTCCCTCTGTTTTTTCCTCTCCCACCCTCCCTCTCTCCCTCAGACATGGATGACAAACATTCTGGCATTTCAGGAGCAGTTTGTGTTGAAACCTCTGACAAAACGCTGCGTAACACTTTGGAACTGGAAGGAGGCCCAACATTCTTGCACACTGCTGCTGAACACAAGTGAGCATTCCTACTCAGTCTTGACAGTAAATCTATGAATGAACACGGCAAACCCTTGGGGGAAATTGGTGTCTTTGTCTCAAACTTGTGCAACCACTACAGCTTCTGTGCTGGTTTGTGTTAGTCAAGTTTTGGGAAGGAATTTAGGTGCAAAAACTTTGTCATCATAATTTTAAAAGCGCTATCTTATAAACAGAATGTTATATATTCCAACTACACTGTGATTACATTTTCAATAGACATAGTAAAAACATGAACTACTTTAGCTTTGGGGATTTTTCACCAATAGTGGGTGGTATTGGTCCCCTCTCCCCTTCATGTTTTGTGTAGGTGTTTTTAGGTGCTTTTCATATCATAAATTACTCTTGGTCTCCAGTTTGGTTACAATCACTTTGTCAGTCTTGGTTTAGTCTGTTAAATGCTGGGTAGGTCAAATACTACTTACTTGTACTTGTAGATACTTGAAGTTGCATAAGCTTTTTTTCATTTTGGTAACTTGATTAGGTGTGATATTCTGAAAGGAATCAACACTACTGAGGTTATTATAGGTATTCTTTATTACTTTTAGAGAATATAAAAATATTTTTGGTATTTAACAGTTTTTTGTATTTGGTGTAGTAAACAGAATGTGGTCAGTATCAAAAAGCAAAAGAGATTTGATACCTGCCCATACTTTTGGTATCAAATGGAGATATGAAGGGATCTAAAAATTTGTGAAAATGTTCAAAATGCTGGGGAAAGTAAGCAAATTACCATATTAAGAAAGGAGTTCCATAGAAACTTCAACTGTTATCAGTTTAACGAATACAGTATGTCCAGTCATCTGTGTGGACTGTAATTAAGATAGGTGACTAAAGCTGTAATCAGACACAGATGTATGTGGGTGTAGACTGACTCAGCTAAACAGAACTGAACTTATCTCTTCCAGGATGTCACACATTTTGCTGTCCAGCGGACTTCCTACTCCGGAATTTATGGAGAACCTACTTGACCCTATGACATGCATGAATAAGTTTTAAAAAAGGGAAGTGGATCTTACCCAAACTGACCTGAGGATAATTAGACCCAATGAGCCATGATCATGTGATCAGAGATGTTATCTAGTCTGCTGATATTCACACAGACACACAGACCCCAGATCTATGACAGACCCCATTAGACTTACTGATTGACTGCAATTATTATTTTCTACTATGCACAACAGATGAAGACACTGAGATAATACATGTTCAAGTTAGCAGCCAAAATATGTGATAAATACACAAGACTAAATTACAACACATCCATCCAAAATATTTGATATATTGTTAACATATGTGTGTGTTGAGAAACAAAGGACTGTAAAAAAAGTGTAGGTTAAAGTTAGCCTCTTAGCCTTTTGCACATTTGTGAAGAGCAATATACTAGCTAATCATACTGCGCCAACATCTTGGCAGTGGTGACGTCACCTAACTCCAGTTAATCCAAATATGGACAAAGAGGTGGAGCGAGGGCAGAGCTAAATGAAGCCTGTTTGATGCTCACGGAGCTAGCCAGCTAACCTGGTGGTACCAGCCAGCTTCGGCACCAGTTACAGTACTTTAATAACGTAGTGTAGCATAACATTATATGTCAACATTTCAGCCTCCAGCCAATCACAATCAGTCAGTTCCTGGAGTATAATAAACTTATAATTTCTATTTTAGCAACACTATAAATATAAATAATTACGTTTGAGTTCCTGGACCGTCAAATTTTATGTTACTCTTTAGCTTCAATAACCAACTGCAGCTTAACCAATAACAACATCTGGGTTAACGTTATTTCTGGAAACATTCAGAAGACTCCCTTTGGAGCCTGCCCCTAGAGGTTATTCAAGGAACTGTAGCTTTTTGCACTTCTGTGTTGGCTTCATTTTTCCGTGCTGGAGGTTGCCACTCGGCTGGAGGAGGAGGAAGTTATGATATTTGTATCCCTGCCTTTCTCAAAAACATAGTAACAAGCTAAGGTTATGGCTCTTGTGCAAAGAGACATCATAACTCTTCAGCAGATCGTAACTGATCTTATCTAACCACATCTGTCACCACATGTATTCACAATTCTGAATCAAGCTTCAGCTCTTCTACTACACATGGCTCCAAGTGACCTATATCGTAAAGTCAGAAGCAGTGCTGGTTCTTCAACGGCAGTTATGATGTTGTACAAATGTTGCATATTAGCACAGCACTGTAGGATGTCTACATTAAGAAAACTCCGTTAAAACATTTCAAATCATCAGGCAATTATGTTTTAGCAAAGCTTTGCCATTGTAATTTTGTATCGGTTAAGTGCGGGAAGCATTGCTACAATCATGATGGTAATGTTTATAAAATAATGCACAATACAGCTTTAATGAAGTGTTGGAATAAACATACAGAATATATGTGTATCTTTTCCAATTGTAGGTCATTCAGGGGATATTTAAGGATAAAACTGGGGTTTAAGAGGTCCAACCTTATTACAGATGTTTTTCTTCCTAAGAAAAAAAAGTTCTTGGAGGAAACATAAAAAACTGGAAGCTGAAAAAAAGTCAAATTTGAAGATACTTAATTCTCATAGAATCAATTGGGGGCTTTTAGCTGAGGATAATGACTTTGGCCCATGTCAGTCAAACTCTTGTATCATTATCAGTGTGCTAAGACAAACAAGTAACTTTACAACAGTAGCAACAAAATGTGGGAAACTGCTGTTGGTAGAAAAAAGTACACGAGGGGAAAGTTAACTCAACCACAGAATCTGCACTTTTACATCTCACCACAGGAAGACTCAGTGCTGAAAGTGACACAGATGGAAACAAAGCTGTACAGATGGAGATGTGCTGCTGGATTAGCAGACAGTGAAAGCAAAAATGCTGCCAGGGCTGTGGTTTGACCCTCGCCACCAGCTTTTACTCACAACTTTCGGAGCAGCGTCTTCTTCAAAATGATTCATTGTTGCATTTAGTTGTGCATTTTTTGGTTGTTTGTTTGTTTTGCAAAGAAACCAGGAGGAGTAAACATGAAGTCATACTGACTGACAGGTAACTCTTTGACTGGACAGTTACAGTCATCAGTGCATCATTAGGACCCCTGAGGGGGAATCAAATTGTGGTGACTGACAACAACTCCCAGAGAAATAATTGATTATTAGCATATAAGCTAAAACTAAGCTAAAAGCTTATTCTTCCTTCAGTACCTCTGTGTCTGGATGTTGTTAATGGATGCATGAGGAGCACTTGGGCAAGCCCCGGCAGAGCGGAGCGTGGGAGAGCTCAGCCAGTTCAGCAGGCCATGGTACGAACACAGACGTGGGAGTAACATGTGGATGGAGTCTGAGGTGAAAGGAACTGACTGAGTCACATGGAGGAGAGGAACGTCTGGTGAGCTTGTTTAGCTGTGTAATAGATTGAGCTGTGATTCAGAGATTATTGTGGTTTTTTTCCCCTTTTGTGAATCGAGGGTTGGATGACAGATGACACATTTTGTTTTTACATTACTTTCAATTCACCACCACACTTTGTTCACACTTTGTAAAGTGACTGTTTATCACTTCTGGCTATAAGCTGATTGTCGTTTTTATTATTTCACTTTATGACATCTTATCTTAACTTCACCCCCACATATTACTGGTAACCTTCTCTGCACTCTGCAGACAACGGTGAATGGAAATATGCCTTCCTGACAGGAAGCTGTTCAAAGGAAGGAGGAAAAGAGGCTGCCCTGCCAAGGCTGTAGTGTTGATATAAAGCCTTTTTAAATCCATGTCTGCTTTTTTAACCTCAAGGTTACCAACACTCACATGCTACTTGACCATGACTATTCAAATTGCAGTTGTGTATATACAGCAGTTTGAGTTCTATTTTTTTTACATAAAGAGTTCAGTTCTATTATTTTAAGAAAGCAAGGCCATTACATCAAGGTCTGGTGTCCTCTATCAATCTCTAATCTACACTGGGTCAGGGCTGGATCCTCTGAGGGACCGTGGAGTCGTGTTCACAGAGGAACAATAAAATCAAGACATTCTTGTCACAAAAGTGATCAACCTGGAATTAGACACACATACGATTGTCCAAAGCAGTGTGCGTTGCTGGATGATGTCTCATTGCATTGTCGCAAAATTTGATGCTGGTTCAGCTTCTGGCTGGACATGGCTGGTTTTTCAAGATACTTCATGATACTGTGTGTCTAAATCTGGCCTTGATGAGTGTCATTTCTTTCTCAAACAATTACAGACAACAACTTTTAGAAAACCTACAAAACAAATAACAGCAAAGGTGTTTTTTTTTCTCATTTCGCCAACTTGCTTGTGGAAATGGAAATAACATTCTGAACCCAACCCTACAAGTTCCCATTTAATTTTCCATTCACTTTTCCCATAGACAGTGTTACATGACTCACAGTTGGGGCGTCTCTACTGCTTGGTTGGGCATGAAACTGTCGTGGTTGAATATCACTACGAAAGATTTGCAAATGTGTTACAAAATATCATAAACATTATTCAATAAAAAACATAAGGTACATGTGCCTGTGTAATAAAATCTTCATGTAGAAGTTAAGTACATCTCCCAAGGTCCTGATTTGCAGTGAAAGCTTAAATGTTCTCAACCATTCATTCAATCAATCAATAATTTAATCAGTTTACTTTTGGATTCTGGATCAGTTTTGGCTGCTGTATTTTATTTACAAATCCAATGATGAAGCATTGCATCAGCAGTTGGGCATCATGGGTACTGTGGCACGTAACAAGATAAATTATCTCCAGTATGATGTTTACACTCAGGATTCATTTGACAAAGTGCTATGTTGTAAAACTAAGCTCCACGTCGGTGTTGTAAAAAGTGCTTGTACGACAGAAACTGTTGGGAAATGAGCCTCACTAACTGAACAAGTTTGTGCAATGTTTGATTTCACTACAACAAACTGACAGGGAGGAACAAGTGTGCATTTGCTTCTGTTTGCATTTAGTTAAGTGGTAGTCGGGTGTGTTGGCCTACAGATCTGCTCAGTCGTGCGCACTTTGTCCATCTGTTTAAGGGAATGCTGTTGCAACACAAACTGAGGAGTGATCCCAGGTCCAAGGTCGTGACAACATGATAACCACTTGACAAACATGTTTTGTTTTGTTATTGTCAACTCCATTTTATGTTGGCAATGAAATATATAAATAAGAAAATGTGCTTTTATTGTCACTGGAGATAGAGTTGTTTTTTTGTTTTTTTTTAACAAACCTATTTTGGGTATAAAAGCAGTGCAAATATGAAACAGAGTAATGCAGTGTACACTCAAAAATCATCAACTGAAGGTTAAACTGGAAGCAACAGTAGCAGTGATTTGAAGAGTTGAATAGAACCTGCTGAGCTGCAGTCCTGGTATGAGTCATGATAAACAAACTGACGGAAGTCGTGATTCAAGACAAACGTGAGGCACGAGCAAAATACACTTTCACCTGCTGTTCTTCTAAACAGTTCACACCTAACAACGAACAGAACACGCCAGAATGGAAATGGAAATAGGAGAATAGCAGCATATCCTCTCACTGGAGAAGTGTAAGCATTTTGACTTGAAAAATTACAACCATATTATTAATTGATCAGTCTCAACTGAATATTGAGGAGTTTAGAGCTCCACATAGATAACTCCGTTCATCCTTCAAAAATTCTAAGCAATATTATAACCCATTAAAATAATTACATTGCTTTTGGTCTGACGTGGCATTTGCTCTCAGCATTAACCTAATTTGGTTTTGGGACAGATTTCAACTCAACAAAGTTGGACTTATCTCTCCAAAGTACTTCAAAGTGTACCATCCTTCCAAAATCTAGTGTGGATGCACTCTATGGCACTGACTACGGCCGACTTAGAAGACCATCTGACCCTTCCGATGTTTTTGGGAAACAGGACCCATGTCAGCTACCGTATGTGAAATATTCTCAGAGTGCTAAGCAAAGCAAAATTTGTTCTTTGAAAGGGAAGAGGATGTGATCCCAAATGGTGATGGAGAATTGAAACCCGATCCTGAATGCATCTTCTCAATACAACGTGTGATGCAACTTGCAGCAACACACCCTGTGACAGTGTGCCTTTCACACCAAAGGTAGAGTCCATTAGGCTTTATATCTCAAGGACTTGATATTAATAAACTACTTCACTTCATGTTGATCCATATGTGTGGGCTATAGGTTATTTTGCATTACAGAGTTGCTATGTTAACACACTATGACCCTGTTAAACATTAGGTTAGGAATCCTCTCCTCACTGAAAGGAAACATGCTGGCCATCAGAGGAGGAGTCTACATCCCATTCTCATGTTTCCCCTCTGAACCAGTTTATTTTTAACCATGTCTGAGAAAATATCTTTGAAATTAAAGATGCAGTATCAGCAGGCACTGGGCCAAACAACATGGGAACATTCAGATATAAATGACACATTTCAGTCATTTATAGTGATTAAACGAGGAAACTTCAGATATAATATGGAAACACGAGTCATATGAGGAAATGTCAATAAAACATGGAAATGAGTGAAATCTATGAATTAGGATTCATGGAGTTTAATAAATTGAAGCTATTTAGTCTGCAGGAGATTATCATGACTCATTTAGTGGTGAAAAGGGAAAAGATGAGAGTTACCCTCCCCACCACAGAGCATGAGAAGAAGACTGACATTGTTTCACACTGCAGACAAAGCTGATTTTAGCATGAGGTGAAGAGAAGTTTACCAGAAAGAAACATGTTTTGTGGTTTTGTGGTGTGTGTGAACCCAAGCAGGTATATTCATCTCTGCTTTTTCCACTGTGCCTCTGCATTTTTTTTTTATGTAAAACTACACTAACCAAAATTAGATCTGCAAACAGTGGGTGCATCAGCGTGCATTAACATATTACTGCAATGCACAGAGGGCTGCTTTTCCAGCTCAAAAGACTGTCTATATGAACAGCAATAAAAAAGTTCTCACTGTCAAATCAATGAAGCTATTTGAACAAACTGTAATGTACCATGTAATGTAAAAGAAGTGCAGCACAGGTGTTGCACACTTAACATTAAACAGCTCATTCTACTGCTTGTGCCAAGGCAACCTGACCTTAGGTAACAATTACAGTGTGTCATCAATCAATCAATCAGTCTAGCACAAAAAGACCTTTGGTTTCAGTTCTATTCTGTCTTAGCGTAAAATGTGATTTATATGTGCATGAAGTGCCTAATCATCTGTCTGCAACATCAAAAAATCACAAAAAATCTGCACAGCTTTCACAGTGAAAACACAAGCAGAAAATGTTTGAAATCTAGGATACTCTTGCAGATCAAAACTGAACATCTGTTCAAAATGCACCTAAATTAGTCACTCAATTCAATTTGAAGTTTTTGGTTTTGCATAATGACCATTACCTTTTCTTTTTCTTTTTGTCTTTTATTCATTTCAAATGCATGCCACTGATTTTGGGGGCAGTTTAATTGGATAAATAGAAGAAAAGGGGCATCAACATTACCGTCGATATTGGATACAGCAGGTGCTCTACACTTATATATAACAAATAGTTAACATGCAACCCTTAACAGTGTGTTCCTTAAAGCTTGAGTTGCCCTCATATTTCTAACAAGGTAAACAGGTACGCAGCTGATCAGGGGCAGATAGATGTATTTGCTTTCAGTGGCACAGTTAATGTTACAAAAGAAGACACACTTCAGATAAGCAAAAGTGAGCAGAAGAAATTGACTCACCTCAGAGAAAGCGACACAGAGGCACCGAACAGACAGAGGAAGGATGAGACTGAGGTTTCACGCCACAGCAGAGCTAACAGAGGAAACCTCACCTCTGACCCTTGCGTGCAGAGCGGAGTCTCGACCAATGACTCAACAGCTCTGTCCCACCTCCATGGGACTAAAGCACAAACAGCACAGACAAAGGGGAGGAAGAGTGTGTTTGGATTGCACTTCTCAACTCTCTTTTCATCCTCGCTTGCATTTCAAAACACTGTTAAACCATCAGCAGAACCTTCCCCTAACACTAGGCAAAATAACTTCCTGGAACCTCAGCATAAAGCAACATTAATTAACCTTTATGACAATACCATCTGTTAACCTTATCCAAAATCATTCAGCAGTAAGATCAGACCAGAACGTTAAGTTACAAAGCAACTGCTCAGTTGCAGCAATTGTATTTACATGCAGAACAAAATTATAGAAATTTGTCAGGGGATATGAGTGAAAATGTAAAATTCAAACTGGTTCAAAGACTGGTTTAGAGTGGGGGTTAGGATGTGGACCTCATGGATACACTGGTTAGGGTCAGACAGCTATGGAGTAAATGTTTTCCGCCAAAGAATCGGGTTTGAGAGGATACTTTTTCAGTTTAGTTAACACAGCGAAGGGGTGAATGGCACAGCAATTAGCTACGAAGGCACACTGAAAATATAATACAATGATATGGTTAGGAGGATGAGGAAGAAAAAAAAAGATTGTCCATGCTGAACCTTGGAGCCCTCACTGCTGGCTGCAGCTCTGAAACTCTCGCTAGCAGTGGACATGTCCAGACATGTTCTCGTCCACCAGCAGAGGGAGCACTAAGGGCTTTTGTACATAAATAATTAAATATCCTTGCTTTCTTAAAAATCTCTAAATCTAAACTTTAACTTTTTGTGACCAACCAGTGTTAAAAATGTCTACAAACTTCAACAACTAAATGAACTAACAGACTGAAATGGGGCACTAGAGCTACCACGGGCTAGTTCTGGTTCCCATCACTCGAATTGTAAGCAGAGCCGTGGGCAGTTTTTCCAAAAACCAATGTAAAAGCAAAGTGTGGTTTTGCAGAGGTGTGAGGCCAAACCTGAGCTTCCCCGCTGAACAGAGGAATCCCCAGTAGACACAGCATCCATTCAGCTATGAGTCAGTCCCCGTGAACCACAACCTGAACAAATGTCACTTTTTCAAACAAATGTGCACCAAATTCACATCCACAATGTTAGATGTTGCAAGCGCTCTTCTGGCTAGCAAGTTCTCTTTTCTGTCTCGTGCAGAAAAAAATGTTTCAACCATGCATTCTTCTTCTTTTTCTCCCCTCAGCTCATGGAAACTTCTTTGTGGTCAAACCATGATTTTGGGGCCGGGGTGCTTATGCTAATTACAAAAGACATTGTCACTGTGTTTCATCTTTGAGATTCAGTGAGAAATCTGTGAGTTACTGTCTATTACAATGAAGAGTATGGTCTAGCTTGCTCTGTATGTAAAGTGACTTGAAATGACTTCTGGTATGATTTGGCGGTATACAAATAAAATTGAATTGAATTGAAATTGAATTGATGGCAGTGTGGACAGTTGATAATTGATACTGTATGTGGTTTTGAAATACTGATCACTGAGAATGTGTGACTAATGTTTTTTAGCAATTAATAGATTGGTCCAGATACATGTAGAATCAGTTCACCATCATAGACTAAACAAAGAAATACAGCAAATACTCACTATTGAGAAGCCCCCCCTTTTTTGTAATGTTCATTCCATCAACAATTCACAATGTAAACAAGGTCTCTATTCACCATGGTGATGAAGGTCACCTGACCGTGCATGTGTTCTCAACAGCAGTTCATAGGAAGGAACTTGTATTACCTACAAACTAACTTGGCCTGGAAAACTTGGGGAATAAAGGAAAAGAACCATACAGATTATTACAAACGAAAAAAGTCAGCCTTTGTGAAGGTGTGGGGGTGTATTAATGCCCATGGCATGTGTGACAGCCCTCATAACAAGGTGCATATTTCAGCAATGATAAACCACACTTTGCAGGTGTTTACAACAATGATGCTGTTGTTAAAATAAGCACATTTTAAGACTTTAAGACTTCTATCACAGCTCTGAAAGGTCTAATTGTTGATTGAAGATTAAATTAACATCTTTAACATAATTAATCAGCAACTACTTAGATAATAAATTATTTAAATCATTTCTCAAGCAAAAATGTCAAATGTTCGCTGACGCTGGGGCTTTTGCTTGTTGGGGTTGTTATAGTGTCGACAGTTAGAGTTAGTCAGCCATACATTTGTTTAGGAATCCCATCCTGACATTTCTGAAGGCTCGTGTAACATGTTTTACTGCCACAGAGGAAAAAAAACACTGACAAGTGAAAACGAGTCAATGCGTCTTCCAACACACCAAGGACTGAATCATTTGTCAAGCAAGAACTACTGCTGACACAAATGATGAGGAGCCAAAAAGAATCTGAAAAATGCAAACTGTCAGAAAAATCAGTTGAACCACTTTCAAGAACCTGCAACATGAGTGTGTGACTGATAGACAAGCTACACCAATGTGGAGGTAACCTTAGGCTTTACTGGAAATATTTTATATTTTACTTCTAAGTCTTACAATCATGGTTATCTAATATTTAGGTCACTGGTACGTTTCTTCTCTGTTCCACTACTTGATCTGTGGAAAACATTACAATCAACATCCCTAGTAGGAAGGAGGACAGACAAACAAATAGGAGACAAAACCAGGAGAGGACGGGTTAATCTTGGGTTTAAGTAAGCTTGATGAGTGATTAGAGGTACAGTTGAGGTGTGGCCCTGCTCCCAAACCTGATTTTATTTATTAAAAACTGAGGTTTAAGTGGAGGCTTTGGACACTAGTGGTGCTATGTAGCAGTAATGTGGTCATAGCATTCAGGGTTTATTTGTATCTTTTGTATGTGTACTAGTTTGTGCACAAGGACACGTATGTATGTGCACATGCATGTGGGTGGCAAAATGTACATTTCTTGCTGACAGGTTCGTGTCTTACACAAGTTGGTGTACAGTTGGTGGAAGTAATTCAGAAAAAGACGCAACAATGTGCTCAAAAAATTTCAGGAAATAAGGTTGCCAGCAAATATGGGTGTAAATAATCATACACCTAAATCATACACACATTATTATTATTAATAATAATAATAATAATAATTATGCAAGAAACAATGTGGTTTAGAAAATATTTTGGATTTGTAAAGTTGTTCTCTTCCATCTTTCCATTCTACTCCTGAAAAAACATACCCCCTCAGTCTGTCTCATTTATTCCAGGAATCCTGACAAACTGAGGTCGAGTTGTGCAAAAACAGGAAAAAATGTGCGAAAGCTACTCTGGTTCTTGATGACCAGTGTTTGTCCCAACAGAGCAGAGTGCACATGCAGAGCAGGCAGTCCTGGAGCTGCGTCACAGGCAGTAACAGTGATGTCAGGGATTTTAATCAGACTGAGCGTCAGAATGATCCCAGCTCTTCATTAATGTTCTTTAAAGCAGAGGACTCACCAGCCTGGGATTCTTCTAGTCCTTCCGTACATGTAGCAGCCTCCTCAGGTCACATGAAAATCCTGTAAAAACATTGTGCTTTAAAAAAAAAAAAACCCAACTTAAATCTAAGGCCTAAGACGTGTCCTCTCCAGCTTTTACTTCCTCTTTTGTGGAGACTTCAGCACATGTTGCAATTTCCTTTTCAAGGATCTTTTGAAAGCCAACATGTGTCCTAATCTGTTGAGCAATAACTGGGAGGAGAGCTGCCTGGATCCTGCTCTTCATGTGATTCACGCCACACTCAGATCTCGTACACATCTCAAGGCAGTTCATATAACAATAGTGTTATTAAAACTCTGCTCTGTGTTCCAACCTGTTCTGTCACATCAATCTCTCCCAGCACTAATGGATCCTTGTGTGCTGAGCACAACTTTCTCCCAGACTCTGTTTCCATCATGGTGTCATTGGAGGCTCCATTTCAAACACTGTCATGTTGAGACCTCTAGTGGCAGCACAGAGAAGCTACTTGTAGTTGAAATGGTCTGATAAACCAATTCTCATTTAAAAGAAAGAATCATGAACTGTCTGATTTTAGCTGTCAGTTGCATTGTGGTGCTACTTTGTGGACAACATCATGTCACATGCCAAATGATCATTGCAGGAGTAGAAGAAACTTTGGCACATGTTTCCTTCCTGTATATACATTACTCTTACAGTAATACCAGGTGCTGTAAGTTTTCTTCTTTCTCATCATTCTAGTTAATGAGCCCTTTTTCCTCATCAATAAAGCAACAAGCACACAGCTGAGCTGGGAAGCTGGGCAGAGGAGGGGAATGGCAGGAGCATAAAGCCCACATTTTGATGATTTGAAGGCAGTAGAAAGAACCCTGACAGGAGTGTTTGCATGTATACAGAGGGTGCATAGAGTTGAAGCTGTGGCTTACGGCCATACCACCCTGAACACGCACACCTGTGACCAATCAGGAGGTAGAGAGCAGCTGCAGCTCGAGCAGCAGGAGCAACACACAGAGAGGGATTTCAGGTCTTTTTGAGATATATTACTTCATTGTTTTCTTTTCAAGCTCAAGTTTTAAAGGTCTTAAAGTACTTTTTTGATGGACAACATGGCTGGACAAGGACAAGGAAAACGACAATGAGAGAGCTGAACGACAAGGAGGAGGTGAATCGTCACCACATTGTTTGAAAGACACAGAAACGGTGGAAGGAGAAGACAAGATCGGCATCATGGTCCTGCTGAAGAGAATCAAGCAGGAGTGTGGAGCTGTGGTCGGGTGAGGACAAAGGGGAGCAGATCGCTTCGAGGTAACAATGGAGACGACAGACGGGAAAGAAAAACTTATGATGGCCTGAAAGTCGGACGTTCGCTCATAACGAGTGAAGAGATCAACAGTAATGAAATGGTTGTCTCCTTCCTGAATCTGCCGGTCTACATCAGCGACGACGAGATCTGTGCTAAACTTCAGGACTGGGGAGTTCGACCCATCTCTAAAATGAAGAGGCGAATGTGGCCAGGGACTGAGGTGGCAGATGGAACTCGCTTCCTACGCGTCCGATTCAAGGAGGAGGTGAGATCCTTGCCCTACTCCACACGGTTCGACACTCTGGATGGCTCTGAATATTTCAGAGTGATTCATGACCGGCACATCAGGCTGTGCAGACTGTGCCTCAAGCCTGGGCACATCTTTCGAGACTGCCCGGAATTCAGGTGCTTCAGCTGTGGCGAGCAGGGCCATTATGCTCGGGAGTGTGAGGAGAGAGGAGGAGACGAGACTGGAGGAGACGAGCGAGGACAGACTGGAGCTGAGCGAGGTGGAGAAGGAGAACAGGATGGAGCAGAGAGGAGCAGAGGAGGAGAGCTGCAGCGTGAAGGAGACGAAGACGTCGGGAGGCGAGGCAGCGAGGGGAGGAGATGGGATCAGGTCAAGAGCAAGGACTGACACACAGAGAGAAGGTATTAAAAAGGTGGACAAGGGTTTAAATAACGACTCTGTGTGTTTGATCTCAGACAGTGACGGGGACATTGCTAGGAATGTAATAATGAAAAGGAAAAGACCCCTTGGAAGCAAGGAAAAAAGAGAAGCTCAGGCAAAATGTAAACCTAAAGAATGATTATGATTTATAAGTCTTTTTTATTTTATTTTATTTCAGTGGTTCACTACGGTAACGATCTCCTTTAATTCTAATGAGCTGAGGAGTAAGGAAAGAAGGTTAGCTGCAATACAGATTAGTCAGGCTGACATCATGTGCATGCAGGAGACACAGTGGGATGAAAGCTGTATGAATGAGGCAGAGACAATGGATGGGAGAAATGTTTGCAAATAATGGAGGTGGAAAAACAAAGGGGGTGGTTATTCTAGTGAAGAGGGACAGTGCAAAAGGGAAATGTAAGAAAGTATGACAATGTTTGATTTAGGTCTTTGGGTTTCCTCCTTATTTTATTTCTTCAATGGTTTCTATTATTTCATTTAATTGTAACGGCATGAGAACGTACAGCCGCAGGCAGCTTTTTTTATCAAGCTATGCTGCTGATATTAGGGTTAGGGCCCACTTTGACCACAGGGGGAAACCCATACACACAACACTTAAATCAAATACAATGCACTCTGATCCCCCCCATGATGCAGTAGCTTTTGGTCTGGTCCATAGGAGGGACATCAGTATAAAGCCATGCTCTGCCCTCAGCCCCATCTTTTGTCCCATG
>JBBMOC010000193.1:0-105081 GCA_037975185.1 Centropyge bicolor | reverse complement strand
CATTTCTTTTTGTGAAATAAACTTAAATAACACATGTAAATTTAAGACAAAATTAGCTGTTAGATTTTTAAGCATTTATATTTGTATGTTCAACTCAAATAAGCACTTAAGTGATTTTCAGAGATTTTATTTAGGTAGTATACCTTTTTATTATAGTGATATTTACTAAGGCCCTGGATCATTTTTCTGAGTGTACCTGGGAACACACAAGGCCCATGAGGAGAAATTCTTCCAGGGGTGGGAGTGTAAAAGCTTGCATACACGGGCCTTAGTCAGGTTGACCCTCACTAAATGTTTGGGCAGCCTCCCCACCATCCATTCCAACTCACTATTGATCAGTGTCCAAGCTGCAGGGATGGTAAAACACAAAGCTGATCATGAGTCTTTGCCATAAGGTGTTCTGGTACCAGATAGACTTAAGAATCACCCTATGATCAAACACAGTGTTTGTTATGGACAAACCATGTCTAGCAAAATGCAAAGCACCACGTTTAGATCAGGAAAGCTCTCCCTCCCAATCACCTCTTTCCAGGTTTCTCTATTGTTACCCATGCCAGCATCAAAGTCCTACAGCAGAACTAAAGAGGAGGTGGTTCCCTTTTCAGGACCCCAAAGAAGAAGACCAGACACATACTAAACTGCTGTTTGATGTCCTCATCATTTTAGCCATATTCCCCAAAGGTTTGCTTGACATGAATGACTGAAAAAGCAAAGCATAAGCATGAGTTTGTAAAGACTGATGCACCGATGGGCCACTACTTGTTCAAGGGATTTATTTATGTGAGCACTGGTTCTTCTCCATTCAAGTTGTTTTACTGTAGGTACCCCATCTGTCCCATCACCTCTGAAACATCCACACATCTGTTCTGATGTGGCAACAAAAACAGCTTGAAAGGCTCTGACGGTTTGAGTGATTGCAGTATAGCATTGCAGCCTGGTAGATTTTCTCTTGCTTTATGCCACTGACACCTCATTCATCACTGACTTTCATGCATGCTCTTTTCATTTTTTAATTACACACAAAGAACAAAGCAGAAATAACAATAGCTTGTGTCCATAAGTAGTAACAGTAATATACAACATTTTTTAATGAGTGAAACTATAATGTATTTTGCGTTGTGCTTATTGTTCAAGAATTTCACAGTCTGGGACAAATAAAGTCCGTCTGTCCGTCCGTCCATCTGTATTGTGACAGGGGTCTCCTCTATAACAACTACATCTCCTTTGAGAGTTTCTCATAGACATCCGGAGGGAAACCTTACCTTAACTGCCAGGGGCAAAAGCATTTGTTTTTGCTATACACTTGTCATTACAACAAACATATGCTGACAGGTCCGTCATTAATCGATATTTGTACCTCTTTTCTTTCTTCAGTCTAACCCAGAACTGGTGACTGACAGTATCTTTATTTCAGGAAGGTAACAAAAGGAGTTTGAGATTCTCCAAAAGCTTTTTTTTTTATGCCCTGACTATTTTGGTAGCACATTCTGGCTGTAAAATATATCATAATAACTTTATAGCTTCTGCAAAATTAACAAAAGAAGTGTTGAGCTGCTGTAATTGCAATTTCGGCTCCCGTGTATTCGGCTGCCTGGGATGCCCTACCTCCTGTTTTCACACTCAGATATCAGATCCCTTTGTCTTGTGACGTATGATATCTAGACCTATTGGGTCTCCCACCTGGGTGTCTGTCCCAGGGCTGGTGCCCTGGTACAGGCAGCAGACAGAGGGGTGTAAGGCCCACCTTAGGGGGTGTTTCCTCAAACATTTACTGGAGTGAGTGCATCAAATTGAGTCATTTCAGGAGGTTTGCATTTGCTTCTTTTCCAGTCATTCTCTATGACAGAAATGCTTTTTTGGGTCATGTGATGATGCTGGAGGTTGCAATACCCAAAATCACCAAATTCAAGTCAGGTTATTGTTGGCCATCCACCTGTTGGCCATCCTAGACCAGTTGTGCTGGGAGCGGAGGAGGTGGAGGTGGTGCAGGAGTACAAGTACCTTGGGTTGTGGCTGGACAACAAGCTGGACTGGTCGAGCAACACGAGGCGGCTGTATAAGAAGGCTCAAAGCAGGATGTACTTCCTGAGGAGGCTGAGGGCCTTTAACATCTGCAGGAAGCTCCTGTGGATGTTTTATCAGTCTGTGGGGGCCAGCGTCCTGTCATATGCTGTGGTGTGCTGGGGAGGGAGCACAACTAAAGCAGACCTCTCCAGGCTGGAGAAGCTGATCAGGCGGGCCAGCTCAGTGGTCGGGATGAAGCTGGACCCTCTGGCAACAGTGGCAGTGAAGAGGACTGTGAACAAACTGCTGGTCATCCTGGACAATGCCAGTCACCCTCTGCACACTGTCACCAGCAGCCAGAGGAGCCTGTTCAGTGAGAGGCTGCTCCTCCTCCTATTATACATGTACATGTATGTCATACAATGTATATGCTATATCATATTATACTACTGTATGCTATATTGTATTATTTTATATTGTATTATTATTATAGTACTGTAGTACCATATTACTAGATTATATTTACCATAATGCACTATAGTATTAGCATTACCACTGCTGCTATTGTACCTTGTACACACTCAGGTATACACATTCAAACTTCTGTTATCTCTACTGCCTAATTTATTGTGTCTATTCTTAGATTTTTTATTTTTTCTACTTTACATTCTACTTTATATTTTGTATTCTAAACAGTGCAATATAGGAGAAACGATGGAGATGTCAATTTCCCGGAGGGAACCTCCCAAAGGGATTAATAGAGTATTCTGTCTGTCTGTCTGTTGGTTCACTTTAATACTTCTGCTTCATTGCTGTTTCTTGAGGTTTCCAACAATGTAAATGTTAAAATGGTAAGATGCAAAAATCTCAACAGTACAGACAACACAATCAGACAAGTGAGAGGTGCAGAGAGAACATTTAATCTATTCAATAATCATTCAATTTAAACAAGGTAACGACTTGCAGTTCACTCAAGAGAGACCTAATTGTGATGACAGCAGCATTTCAGCGTGTGGTTTTGGAATCAAAATTAATAATATAATATTTATACATACATGTTGCAATAACACAACTCTGGTGATGATATATTTGACTGAAGTTTCATCATTTTAACAGTCCATATACAATTGTACACAGTTTTAAAGATAACCCAGTGTCCCTGATTGTTCAGCTGCTCTGCAGCTTCTTCATGACAAAGCAGTTGGGTGGTGCGTTGGTGAATATTGTCCCCACAAAAACATGTGTCCCCCACAAGGAGTGCCGGATCACTCGGCAGCAGCCCAGGTCCTCGATCTGAAAGCCCAGGTGACGGTACCTGTCGTCTGTCTCAAACAGTGTGTTGTTGGTGTATGAGCCAAAAAACTGGGAACGAATGAACATACACAAATATCATATAGTTATCTGATCACATCCATTTACCAAAAAACAGCAGTGATTTTAAATGCAACTGGAAGGTATATTTCTTTATTAAATCTGAATCCAACTCATCAGCAGCTTTGAATTTTTATAGTGTAACACAATTTTAAAAAACAAATACGACGTGCATGTCTCTGGTAAAGAACAGTAAAACTGTAAACTTGTCAGGGGTTATGATTAGGATTAGGCAGATTAGGAGCAGTATCTTTTCTCCCAGCTTAAGCCATTGTTTTCCTACAGAGAAAGAAGAGATGCTCAATCTTGGGTGCTGCACAGTGCTCAGATTTTGTCAGTTATTGTAACACTCTAAGTTAAGATTGTTTTAACTCGAGCTGCATTCGCTGCTTTCTTGCCAAGCATGTCCAATCAGATTATAGCTGACAAAGACACTTTCTCCACAGAAAACATGAGCACTAGCTTGTCTTCAGCAGTAATGTAACAGTTGACGGCTATAAGCTGGGCTCCCAGTTCTAACCTATCCCACTGCTGAGTCCAACTCAGGCCACTTAACATGAGTAGACAGTTCAAGGCAGTCTCCCTGTTTTTGTTACAGGACCCAATAGATTGCTCAAACCCCCTCCTAGTTTGCTGCTCAGATTTTAATTTTTTTTTTTTCAGAGGTATTGCATACAATCAAATCATTTCCAATGTTTACGAGTAATCCAAGAAGATAAGAACAGTGTAGTCTCGATTTTAAACCATTATAACTTATAATAGCCAACAATAACCCTCTTTTCTGTCCTTTCCCCTTCTTTTTAACATTCTCAATTGTCTGTAAAGAAAAATATGTAGTATGCAATATAAACATTATAAAATATCCATGCGTCTAAAGTTTATATGAAAATAATTCTAGAGAAAATAGGCTATTATGTGTATCTTTCCATATCCATACAATGCACTCTCTTTAAATTTGTACACACTTGCTTTCGCATATTTTTATTGATAAGTAAGGACGGGGGTAGGAGGTGGGTAACAGTTTACCTTCATTGAACATTAGTACAGGGATGTATAATAAAAAAACATATGTAGAGTAAAAAATATCAGCACTTTCGTGAGAGGTTAAACTAGCAGTGCTATGCTATTTTAGTATGGACAGACAAAGAGATATCACAAGAACTTTCTTGTTCGTTAATAAGGGTATCAGCCCATTATTTTCATAACACTGGTTTAATTGGGGTTTTTTTCCCCATTCTGTTGTGTTCCTTCAGCTTTGCTGTCTCTTTTCCACAAAGGAAGTCCACTTTGACCACATCTTAGTAAATCTGTCCATTTGCAGATTAAGTGTGTGATTTTTTCCCATTAGAAACATGTCATCAATCAAAAGTTCTAGGTGTTTTTTTTATTTGTTGTTACTAATTTTAATATGATGTTCGAGTTTCATTAACAATACCAGAACAATACTTTTTCTTAAATACCTTAATTTGAGAAAATCGCTTTTGTTAAAAAAAACTATTGAATATTAAATGTTGCCTAAACACAAGCAGACCACTTGATTTACACTGGATTCAAGTCAGGTACTATGTTATGAATGAATAAGTTGACAGGCCTGTGAATCTGGCCAGACACATCCTATTAAATTTCAGTACTGTGCTTGAAAAATGTGATGTGAAGATCACAGATGTGAAGCACCTTCAGACTCATAGTTTGTTGCTTATTCCCAATATGCACCAACACACAACATGGAGGGGACCTTAAACTGGACCTTTCACTGGCTATAAAACAAGTACTCTCTTATGAAGCAGTTACATCAGCAAATGGTCTCTCTAGTATTTAGTCTTGGACTGTTATGTTGCATATCATTTGTAGTGCTAAGGATGGCTTCTGAAAGTGTTTCTGTTTGTTTTGTTTTCTCCTGCCTCTCTCTGGTCACCTACAGCAGAGAGGAACTTTTAAACATAGGACATTCAGTTGGTCAGTCGGAGACTTTTTCTGAACTTTTTGTGGAAGCAGCAGCAGCTCTCCATGGGATCCGCTGGTGATGCAGACGAGACAGTGTTGAAGAATTTTTTTTTTTTTTTTTTATAAGCTGCAAACCTTTTTATTCACCATGGAAGTTTTCCTTGATTATTCTGGTCACTGTTTACATCCCGCCTCAGGCCTGTGTCAGGGAGGCAGTACAACACCTAAATGACCAGACAACAAACGTGGAAGTGAACCATCCTGACTCCCTGCTCATTGTTTTGGGGGATTTCAACAGAGCAAACCTCAGTCATGAACTTCCTAAATACAGACAGCTCTGGTCCCCGGGCAGCTCTGGGCCTCTCTGATCACGGTCTGGTTCATCTGATCCCCACTGACAGGCAGAAACTGAAATCTGCTCAGCCTGTGGCCAAGTCTGTGAGGAAACGGAGTGACGAGACAAAGCTGGAGCTACAGGTCTGCTTTGACTGCACTGGCTGGAGTGAGTGTTTTTGAAACTGCAGCTACAGGTCTGGATGACCTCACTGACACTGTGACATCCTACACCAGCTTTTGTGAGGACATGTGTGTGCCAACCAAAACCTTCTGCACATACAACCATAACAAACCCTGGTTTACTGCAAAAGTCAGGCAGCTTTATCGGGCCAAGGAGGAGGCCTACAGAAGTGGGGACAGGATCCTGTAGAACCAGGCCAGGAACACACTGACAAAGGAGATCAGAGTAACAAATCAGAGCTACACTGAAAAACTGTGAAAGACCTTTTCTGCTCTCTCTGTAACAACAACTGCACAGAGATGACAGTGGACTTCGGGAGGAGCACCCCCGCCCCATTCTAAACAGCACAGTCTCTACTGTGGAAACCTTCAGGTTTCTGGGATCCACAACCTCCCAGGACTTAAAAGTGGGAATCCAACATAGAGACCATCAGGAAAAAGGCCCAGCAGAGGATGTACTTCCTGTGCCGGCTTAGGAAGTTCAACCTGCCCAAGGAGCTGCTGATACAATTTTACACCACCACTATTCAGTCTGTTCTCTGCACATCCATCACGGTGTGGTTTGGATCAGCCAGCAAACAGGACAGAGACAGACTACAACAGACAGGCAGGTAAGCAGTAAGAGTCATCAGTGCAGACCTGCCCTCCATTCAGGACCTGTACAGGTCCAGAGTCAGTAATCGGGCAGGAGAAAAAAAAAAAAAAAATCGCTGCAGATCCCACACTCCCTGGACACAACATATTCCAACTTCTCCCCTCAGGTAGGCGCTACAGAGCAGTGCACGCCAAAACAACCAGACACATGAGCAGTTTCTTCCCTCAGTCTGTCACTTTGATGAACACTTATCCACTGCAATAGCCCAGTAACAATCATTCGCCTATAATAATGTATTTTCACATTATTACATACCTCATTGTTTATATATACAACATGGTTACAATGTAAATATAATCTGACAGCACAAACCATGCATACTATGTATACTGCCATATCCATCTACCTCTTGTCTTGTATATTGTATTTATCTGCACATAATCTGAATACTCTGCAATATTTCTGCATACTTTGTCCTCGGCTATATATATTTGCACTAGTGTCTCAGTTGTGCAACCAAAGTCAAATTCCTTGTAAGTGTACACATACATTGCGAATAAAACTGATTCTGATTTTTGGGTGTCTCCTCTTCAACAAACACTGATTTAGATGTCTATTACCATCAGTAATCGGCAAAGGTGGAACCTACATAGCATTTGGATCAGCCTTAGTGGATTTAATATTCATACATGTAAGGCACATGAAAGTTTTCCCTGAAAGCAACAGGGAAAAAAGCAGCTAGCTAATGAATGGTGGCTACTGGTGGTTAAATTTAAGATAAGAAATCTGATGAAAGATGAGATCTGATAAACAGCTTTGGAACTGGATTCAGATATGACAAAATGCTATTAACCTGAATTACTAACAATGTGTTACTCTTACTATACTGAGTGACTCAGTGTGATATCTTACCGCCAAGCCTGAGGTTGGGTCGATAAAGTCAGCCCAGAATCCTGCTCTCTGCAGGGCGTAGCAGATCTCCTTCGCTCCATCAACAAACTGCATAGCAGAGGAACAACTTAGTCTCACTCAGTGTCTTCAAATTGTGATTTTGTGTTGACCGATGATTTACTGTCTTCAACTCCCTTTGTGTGGCACATGTGCATAATAAGTGATCAATTTATTCACCAAAAGTATTTTTCACCCAAAAACACCCTGTTATCGGTGCTTCAACTGATGCAATTATGATAATGGAAGACACTGAATTCCATTATATTTTTTGTGCAATCTCATTTGTCGCAGCATTGTAAAGCCAGAGCAGCAAACGTTTGTGATCTTTTTGAGTGGTAGCTGGGCCCTGTTCATTGTGAAGCAGAGGGAAACCAGCGTGCAGCGTGACAGGCAAATACCAGTGTCTTGAATCAGGCTTAAAAAGACACCGGAAAGTAGGGCAGGGTGCAGAGCAAGTTGCAGTACAAACAAATAATATGAGTTACAGAGGCATGCAAAAGTTTGGATAGTCTCGATCAAACTTTCTGTTTCTGTGAATGGCAAAGTGAGTAAAAGATGATCTGATCTCCAAAAGGCATAAAGCATCATATGATCGAGTCGTTATCTTCTGATGACAAGCCTCCCCTCATCTTACCAGTGTCTGGCAGTCTGTTGGTGTGGAACTGGTCTGCCTGTCAAGTCTTTGTAAAGACTAAAATCAAGATTAAGACTCTTTATTTGTCCCACATCAGTCATGCACACAAAAGCATGCTCCATGCAAACTGGGAAATTTGACCTCTTCTTTTAAGCCATCTGTAGGTGCACAGCACACTTTCTTTTTTTAATATGATGTGAGCACAGCAGTCTCTGATTTCCCACTGTTGAGTTCAGGCTGGCAGAAGCAGGCTGGGTTGTGGAGAACCCTTAGGTCTCAGCTGGGTTCGTTTAGCTCTCTTCCATCTCTTCTGTTTGGCAGTTGCACTGCTTACAGTGGCGGTTAGACCGGCCTCCACACCAAGGTGGATGTGAGGGACCTTCAGACTCACAGTTTGTTGCTTGTTCCCAAAATGCACCAACACACAACATGGAGGGGATCTGGTTACAAGTTGATACAATGTATTCCTTCATCACATCTTTCATTCACAATCTCTCTTAGAGAATTGTATCCCTTCCATTAAAGTATGAGTTCAGATGACACCTAAGTGGACTTGGCCTACCTATCAGAGGCTCGCTCCAGTAACTCAGCTTGCTTTGCTTTTTCAGTCTTCAAGTGCCTCCTTAAAAGAGGTTGTGGTCAGATGACTTTGGAGGTCCATGACAGTCAGGAGGACAGTAGTGTACTACTCCTTGGTCACAGTGTAGTCAATTCAGTGCAGGTGTCCAACTTCAGAGTAGTCAAAGCACTCACACAGAGTTATTCCCACCACCATGCTTCACTGTTGGTTTGACATACTGCAGTATCACTCTCTCCTGTTCAGCTCCTTACATACACCCTTCTGTTACTACCATAAATGTCAAAAATTGAATTCACCACTAAATAAGACTTTTTTTCAGCCATCCACTGTGAAGTGCTGGTATTTCTTTTCCCTCCTTAAGCATTTGGCATTGTTTCCCCTCCTAAGAGGTTTAGAAACTGCTATTCTCTGTAAATGATTTATCTTTGATGTCTAGTTGTTGTTGTTGTTATTACTACTGTTAATTGCATTAGCATTATAGAACAGCTCTCCTCCTACCCTTCACTGACAAAAATAACTAAAAAGAGAAGTGAGAAACCTGCGGTATATAGGAACATAGCTACAAACAGCTATTCTACAGCAGCATCATTGCTGCTCCATAGGCTCACCCTGTCAAGCATCTGCTCTCTCTCCTGTTCCACATCAGCACACCACGATGTCATATCGTTCTGGGTCTTCTGGGTCACTGTGACCACCATCATACCAGAGGAAGGAGCCTCAGGAAACATGGACTGGAAATCTGTTTATCACATTATCAACAGACATACACAGACAGAAACACTACTACTCATCAGTGCTAACTAAAGACCACATTAAAAAGCTTTCATTAGTTTCTTAATAACTAGTCCAACTACAGAAACTGAACAAAGATGTTATGAATAATGGATGTGTGAGGAGCGCAGTATCCGTGTTTACCTTTCTTTAGTAGTTCTGGACAAGACTGTACGGCACACTCCACACTGGAGTTGTGAAAGTACTGTTCCGCTCTATTGACATTATGAGACAAGGCTGCGTCATCTTTCTCCTGAAAGAGACCGACACACACAGACACAGCTGTCAGAAAAGCAAGTGCACACACTGTGTGTTGGAAACAGAGCCAGTGATTCAGCAATCCTCTCTACTCACTACTTTGTTTTCTTTATGTTGGCAGTATACTTTAATCAGATCGGAATTTGTTGAGATTGTCAAGACAAAATGGTGGCTGTAGAGGGTTGCAAACTTGAGGGGGCAGGTTAAGCTAAACAGTCTTCTCAGGTAGCCTTTGAGTTCACTGGACAGCATGTATTAGCATAGGAGGAAACCGATCAGAGAAGTCTGAAAAGTTAGTCCACAAATATTCATTTACTTCTGTCAAACATTTGTCAAATATTTCAAATCAAAGCTGTAGACTGACCTGACACAACAGTTAGTTTTCTAATTTCATTTATTGAATAAAATATCTAAGATGACAGCAGTGATTCACTATGCAGATAGATAGAAAGATAGACACACTGTTTCATCATAAAGCAGAAGCAATGAACTTTTAGAGCAATGATGGTTCAGTGTTGCAGAAAGATTCATTTCAATTACTAGTGCCAGTAATAAACTAACTGATGCACAAATTACCGAAATTATTGAAATTAAGACATGACATTGGATTGCGTTGTATTTGGCCATTGACAATAGGTTTTTAACATGAATGATGATCTTAGTCTGGGGATGTCTCAGCTTTTTCAACTTTAGAGACCTGTCTCATTTGACGTTTCACTTTAAGATGCAATAGCTCAACATCTTTTATCAATGGCAGACCAGTTCACAGGGTACTTCCAGTCGAGGACAGGCCCAAATGGATCGAGACCACTTTCCTGTTGATGTAACATGAATAGGAGAAGCTGCTTGAGTTATCATCAGACAGCACCCCAGTGTTGGAACTGAAAAAAACATAATTTCTTAGCAACTGGATTCAATGCAAGCATGAATACCCAGCACTCTTATTCAAGGCTGTGCAGTTTTTGACAGAGATATGTTCAGCAGTAAAAGCAGCACACTTTGTCTATCATGTCTTTTTGTACACTCCACTACCTGCAACTGCTCAACAATGGCAATGGCCTCATATTTGCTTACTTATAAAATGGAATAATGAAGTACTTCTAATTCTAAAGACTTTGACTAGTTTTAATGCATCCGTCTTCTTTTGAGTGGAAGAAGGAATACTGCAAACTGAGCTGCCATTACCTAACTATTTTGCCCTTATGTACAGGCATGGTACACCTCAGTAAACAGTGTCATTATGCAGCATAAACGACTGTTGCACTGGCTGCCTGACAGACAGCCAGACAGACGGACAGAGTACTTTATTAATCCCTTTGGGAGGTTCCCTCAGGGAAATTGACATCTCCATCGCTTTGCATATTGCATCTGCTTACCAATCAAAAATGCACATTTTTTTTCTGGCCAAGATAAAAAATATTAAAGTGTATTTCCTCTTCAATCTGAAGCAGTTTTCTTGTTACCACAAATACTAATATCATTTCACTTACAAAGAACTCTCCGATGAACTGGGTCAGTATGAACTCATGTCTCTCACTGCTAGATGGGGCAGACAGCACATCAGGGACTATGTTGCGTGCCAGGCTCTTCTTCTGCTCTGCCAGTCCCTCCAGGTGACAGTCAAAACCAACATTACCAGGTAGCTGGAAACGTTGGTCCTGAGGTCCAAAAGGCCCCATGCTCTCATCAGGCCACACTGTCCGCAGTCCTTCATGAGGGAGGAAGTTGGGAAAGTACACAATGCATGACAAAGTAGGTTTCAAGAAAATTAATGTTAAAATACATGAATGTAAAACAAAAAACATGACACACCTATGTCAGGAGGAGTGATGGCTATATGTGGCTCATCAGAGCCTGAGGATCCAGCAGCAGAAAAGGCTCTGGCTCCAGTCACACGATGCACTAACACATGAAGCGCTGGGAGGTAACTGACCAGCCTGGCTCTGTTGCACAACACCTGAACACACACAAAACACATCAATGCCACTCTCTCTCACACAACTCCCAACTACACTGTGTTTACTAAGAGTGCATCATGACTCCACAATGGAAAAAAAACTGTGAATAATATTTAAAATGCCAATGTTGAAGAGTCTAAAACATGCACAATTTATAAAACACCTGTCGGTATAACGTATGTGCAACAGTTTCAACAAAAACTGAATTTTATAACCTTCCTGAACGGAGGCTTTAATGTAGGACTATTGTATTAGACTGCACAGTATTAAACTGATGGTGGCAGATGGGCTCCACTGTCTTAAGAGTGGAGTCCTCCCCTTCTGGCCATTAGGAAGAATGCAGATTTAAAACACTTCCATTTTGGATTCTTCTTTTGGAGGCAGAGGCAATGTCCACTTCTTTTATACAGTATATGTTTGCAGCAGACTTCTGCCAGGCCAGCAGGTTAAAGCTAAAGTTAATGTTAAAACAAGTGCAGAGAGAAACAGACTCAACATAGTTTCAGGTGAACTTGTGGATGGTCATGTCAGAGGCTTTGGACTAGACCTTGGTCCGGAGGAGTGATTTTTCTCATGTTGCAGATTTTATGTTAATCACATTTTTTTGCCCTCTCCCCTTAAGCCTCTGCTCTCAATGCCAAAACAGTTGGAGAAAATTGAAACTAAAACCCACTGACACAAAAAATTCTGACAAGAATGCCTGAAAAACACACCAAAATACAAAAAATATCAAAACAATAAGATAATATCTATAATAATACTAATGTACTTTTTGTCAGTCTGTCACTGTACAATTTCTTCTAATGCAAGCATTTCAATGCCAATGTAACTTATCTTGCATCATACTGTCCACTTTATTAGGTTCTCCTGACCAATGTGTTGCAATCCCATACAACACGTTTGCAACAGAGTGTACCTTTACAGAGTTTTTAATGTTCAGTTTTATTGACATTGTCAGCAATGTATAAATTCTATGTTTATTACTGAGGTCACAGTTGCACTAGTTTGGGTGACTATTAGGAACAACACTGTCACTAACTATTACTTCCACACTAAAACACAGAATTGAATTAACACCTCTCTGACAATGTCAATAAAACCAAACCTTATAAGCATCAAAAAAGCAGACTTCATGGCAGAACAGTTAGATTGGATTGTATGAGATTGTACAGGTGCTCCTAATAATGTGGCCACAAAGTGTATAGAGTTAGTTCTGAGCCACTTCTTGCCACCTTATGTACTCACTCAAAACACACAGTTATGTCTGTCATACCATCTCTACAGTGGCTCTGAGATGTCAACACACTGCAACTGAAGAAGACACTTGCAAACAGACAATATACAATCAACTGAGAAAAAATCTTTACCAATATGACATTGAAAGTACGTAAGATTGTTTTTTAAAAAACAGTGCAAATAGAGAAAACACGACCAAACACAGAAACAGTGTAAGCAGCAGGGACAAGAACAGAAAGTGTTGAATGGCTGCTGGGATAGGCTTGTCGTCCCACCGGGAATAATACTTAGATTTCAGCTCATTTTCAAACACCACTTAAGAATAAAGTTAGAGAATATTAATAGCTCATGTCTGCGCTACTTGCAGCAACTCTGTATTTACTTGTGTTTTCTCATATTTCAGTGCACTGGGCTGTCAGGGCCAAGGTCCATCTCTCGTCTCTAACAAATGCACACACACTGGACTTACACCTGCCATCCTGGTGTGCCTCTGACTTCTTGCAGTGTCCAGCTGTGTTTCTGTAAGAGCAGATGATGCATCAGTCAGGAACTATTTCCAAAATACAATTCTGAAACAATTTATGTTAGATCCTCCGTGACTCCTGGCTCCAGCATCCATTAGGTAACATTAAAGCACCAAGTGCCACAAAATGAACTGCAATCCATCACATTTAAAAACCACAATCAGAATTCCTGCTGCTGTTGCCACTACTGAAAACGCCTCATCGCTCATTCTTCACTTAATGTGAGATCAACCTTCGTTCGTCCCACAGTGGGGACATTCACCCTGTACAGCAGCAAAGGCGATAGAAGCAGTTAAAGAGCAAAAAAAAGAACAATTGAAAGAGGCAAAGCTTCCTCCCGAGCCGTGCCAGGGATTGATCCTTGAAATATCCGTGACTCGGATATTTATTCTTTCGTGTTTAGATAGCGACAGCCGACCACCAGTCCTTCTGCTACACTTTATCCTCTGGAGTCACTGACGGCTCACAGACTCCGGTGTAACTCTGGAAAAGGTTTAACAAGTAAAGCAGCTGAGGCTAGATATTACTGGAGGCTAACAAATGAGCAATAACACGAACTTACCTGACGTGACAAAGTTCAAACTAACGATAAATTGCAAAGTTAACCATTTGCAGTGTTAGACACAACACCGAAATACAAAGATGTTTGACTTCTATCTGATAGTCTGTGATGACTCGTACATATGTTTGAACCCGGGATCTTTCAAAACTAGGACTAACAGATTGTGTAGTTTAGCTGGAGAACTCCGCCATCTAAGATTCACCTTGAGTGCGCGCATGTGCTGATGTGATGGCGGCTCTGCGCATGTGTTGATGTGATGGCGGCTCTGCGCATGTGCTGATGTGATGGCGGCTCTGCGCATGTGCTGATGTGATGGCGGCTCTGCGCCTTTGACGATCGGCAAACAACCTCATTGCGCCTTATCGCCACCCATTGGCCTGGAGTGTGAATGTTTATGGCCGTTCTGAGTCAGTGAAACCTCATCCCAGCTTATTGTTGATGCTTTGAAACTGTGTGAACTGTGAAATTATCAGAAATAGACTTTGATTTTTGCTTTGTTGTCAATTATAGTTCCATACATACCTACCTCTGCAAACTGCAGTTAAACTCGTTAAACTTGGATGCAATGTTGTGTTGTGCTTTGCAGCTTCACCACCGCTGAACTGGGGCAATAACTTGACGGAGGCAGTCATCCTCTTTAGCCCTTTCTGGCATATTTTATTCTGCACATAACTTGACCACACACTTCTTTGGTCATGGCGGGATGAACTCTGACCTTCACATCAGGAAAAGAAAAAACTGGGCGTGGCTTAAACAGAGATACAGATACACAGCAAAAAGCCCCGGCTCACAGTGGTAAAAACAAAATACTGCACCTCAGTGGACAGCAGTGCAATTACATTTTTCATCACAACAACTGAGTACACTAACTAAGACTGTCTCTTAACACAATGTGTTCAGTGCATAGACTGGATGTAGTCTTTGTGATGTCGTAGATTTCTGAAGAGCAATATTGAAGCTAATCGTAGTGCGCAGCCATTTGGCAGTGGTGACTCCGGCTAATCGAGAGCGCTGCCTTGCGTTCAGTCTGTTAGTACAATTAGCCACTCAGCAAGCCATATAATGTATCTAGTATTTACATGAAATGTTCTCCGAAAGGCAAAAACACCTCAAATGCAGCCAAAGTTCAGTGACTGAATGAGTTCCGTGTTTGGAGCTGGCCAGCAGACAGCTGTCAATCAAAGTGACGCTCTTCATTATGCACAATTTCAGCTTTTAAACTACTGTGTTATAAAAATTAAAAAAAAACACCCCCATATATTTGCCATGAGGTAGAAAATCAGCCAAAGAGACTACAACCATTTGTTGTACCAGGCTGTAAACACGTTTTTTTCTGTCTTAAAGTTGGGCATTTTAATATGGCAGTCAAATGTAATTGACTCCCCTCTGGAGCCTGCCCGTAGTGTTCATTTGAGGAAGTGCAGCTTTTTGCACTTCCATGTTGACTCCATTTTTCAGCACTGGAGGTTGCCGCTTGGTTAAGTGTTGTTATCCGATGTGTTGTTATCTGATGTGCACCCTTACTCAATGTGTTACGGCACCAGCCGTATTGTTTTGTTTCATGATTTACGGTACGTTTCTGATGTGATGTCATCACACTTAATGTGTCACCCAACTGTTTACGATGAGAGTTTGAGGCAGAGGTATGTCTGTCAGCCAGAGGGACGATGATGACAAGTCTGTTATATCTGTCAGAATAAATATGCCAAAAGGCTACTGAGTGAAGCTTTGCTTATCCTCCATACGCACTGGAACAAGAAAGCTGCGCACTCCAGAAGTCTGTCATTGATGAGACATGAAGCCACTGATGATGGCAGATAGGCTCTGAAAAATGCTGAAAGAGCATTATTCAGGCAAGAGCAAGTCGCAAATAACTTGTATATGTGTATTCTTGTTGAGGACATATTACAGTAGTGCATGGACACTAACAGCAATTTGGATTTCAATATCTTCCAAGGACACTCAAACATGTAGGCTGTAGGGGCCAGGGGTTGAATCACCAGCCTTCCGTTTAGGGGATGACCGTTCTACCTGCCTGAGCCACAGTCGTCCCAAGACAACAATCTATCTAGGCTATTTTTCATATTTGTGTTCCACCATCAACTTAATGTAATCCATATTTATAAAGAAAAGAATGTTGAAATTACAAAATGTATATTGAATGATGATTGAACAGCATCATTACATACTCACAGTAAAGTTATACTGTATTTCATAATATACATCACAACCTTGCCACAAAATGTATGAATATGACACATTGAATGATGGCGGCGCGCACAGACGCAGCGGCTCACGGCTCTCCCTTTCAGTGCTTTTTTGTGTATTTTCTATGTGTCTGTCTATGGACTCTATCTCTCCAATCTCGTTGTACATCCTGTATAATGACAATAAAGGCCATTCTGATTCTGATTCTGATTCTGAATAAAATTAAAGCTCAGATGCATCCCTTCCCTGTTCTACACTGCAATCCTGTATGTACCCACTAGATGCCAAAAACATTACAATGAAATAAAGCCATGGCTAAGTTACCTAGAAATAAAATCATATGTATTATTATGCTGAGAGATTTAGGTCTTGATGTGTACAGTTGAATGTGGTGAGAGTGGGTGATTAGAAAGGTAAATGCTGTCTATGTACAAATTGGTGCCAAACAACAACACAAACATAATATTAAAACTTAACACAAACATCCAGGCTCAAATCATTTATTTGTTGCCCTCTTTGAGATTGAATGATGTCTCCCATTTCCAGTGAACTTTAATGTCATTATACTCCTAATGATATGTGTGTTGCACCCTCCTATGGGGGCAATGACCTCTAAAGGCAACCTTACGATCTCCCCTTGCAGGGGTCAAATGAATGACAACGCAACAAAATGCCAGAGGCCAACTTGTGATGAAAAAAAATGCCGAATTTCATTAAATTTAAACCAGACAAATTCATGAACCACATAAAACCATCAGCTTAAAAACAAATGCCTTCTGGACCGGACAACAGCTCGGGGGTGCGCTTCGGTGCTGACTGGAAGAGGAAAATCAGTGTCACACAAATCATTCCAATAGGGGAGTAAAAGACTCCTCGTATCACTGCAAGCTTCAATTCACTGCAACCTGGTGAAAGAGAAAATATAACCATAGGGCTATACTCCAATCAGATCATCTAGCCAGCCACACTAGAAGCACAACTCCCCTTCCACTGTCCATCCTGACACTGCTGTTGGGGAGTGGTGGGGGAAAAAAAGAGACAAAGAAACACAAAGGAACAAAAGAAAAAAATTAACTAGTCCGCCTACAGAGGCAACCCCAGTTCTTTTGCCTCCACCCGTACCAGCTCATGTGCCAGGCGGACTAGTAACAAAAAAACAAATCAAAAAGAATTACCCACAAATTAATCAGAAAATCAATCAACAATTTAACATCAACGTAATCAACTCATCAAGCAACAGAATTAATCAACAAGGAAAACAACGAATCAACTAATTAAACGACAAATTAATCAATGAATGAAGCAACAAATCGATTAACAAATTAATCAACAGATAAAGCAACAAATTAATCAACACCAAAGGAAACAAAACACGAAAAAAAAAAAAAACACAGTAAGAGCAGCAGGAGAATACTAGGCTTCCTAAAAATAAAGAAACGCGTTAGTTTACTACATGATTTTAAAACAAAACTTTATTAAACAACATCGCTAAAAAAACATGCATACCTAAAAACAGACCAAACCTTTCCAGCTCCCTCAGCCAAACTCCACGCTCACTCATGCTGCTAAAAGGGAGAACAAAGGTGGAACATATGCCTTCCGCCTATACACGAAGCGTTTACCGGCTGTTAAAATGCCTTTAAAAAGGACACCTGTTTCCTTACCCGCTTCCCTACAGCAACTGAACAGCTGCATGGACAAGGGTGTGCACCGTCCCTCTCCTCCCAGCTGGCAACCACACACCTACTCGAGGCGTCACAGGTGCCACGGGCTATATTCCTCCCCCTCCAAGTGCATCGGTGCCCCGGCGATGTACTAAAAGATATTAGAAAAACTACGTTATAAAACACTGAGCATCTACCTTGTCTCCAGTGCTGGTGAAACTGGATTCAACCTTACTGGTTGGGGCAATCTAAATGGATTAAGATGTTTCCCTGCAGTTTTCCTGGTTGTTCTCCTGGGAGCCCCCCTTCCCGAACAATCTTCAGGCTCTGAACCACATCCACGTCGGCCTCCACCACACCATCACTCTCTGATCCTGGGACTTCCTGCTCCAATCCTACTGCATCCAGGAAACTCAAATGCTGACAGAAATGCAGCAAAGGCAGGCTAAAGTAAAATTAAAGCTTGAGGAAGAAAAAATAAAGTTATAGCAGCTTAAAGCTGATAGTGAGGTGACAGTAGCAGCTGCTCGTGTTAGGGCTTATAACAATTTTGACGTTTCAGATGGTCAAAGTGAAGATGTCAAAATTCCTTTTGATAGCCCAAACTCCTTATACCAACCGTTGTTGAACCCTCAAGCAACCCCTTTTGAACCTCGATCTGCTCCATTTAAACCCACTCCAGAAGCTAGTTTGACTGAAGCTATTGCAAATACCTTTGCTTTAAGTCGATTACCTGTGCCAGAACCAGCCTTGTTTAATGGTGATCCTTTGAAGTTTGTTGACTGGAAGGTGTCTTTCTCAGGCTTAATAGATAATAAACCCCTCCCAATCAGTGAGAAAATGCTTTATTTAAAGAGTTATCTAGCAGGTGAAGCTCGAAAAGCAGTGGTGACAACAAAGGTGACAAGCATTCCAAGGTTAGAACTTGCAGCAGCAGTAACATCAGCTAAGATAAGTGTAATGTTAAAGTCAGTGTTAAAGATAAAAATTGACAGGGAGTATTTTTGGACTGACTCCCAGGTTGTGTTGGCTTACATTAATGAAGCTAGAAGATTTCATGTGTTTGTTTCAAACAGAGTGCAGTGAATCAGAGAGCTCACAGATCCAAAGAATTGACATCACGTGAAAACGCTGCAAAGTCCTGCTGACTACGCCTCAAGAGGTCTTAGTGCTGCAGACATCTCTACAAGCAACTGGTTATCAGGACCAAACTTCATTTGGGAGAAAGAGGTGCTTCCACCTCACAAACCCTCTATTGAGCTTCTCGTTGGTGACCCAGAGGTGAAATCAGTTCATGTGTCTGCGACAAAGGTTATCCCACAAGCAGACATTCTACAGCATCTGGAGAGGTTTTCCTCTTGGACCTGTAATGGCAATTTCAACTCTTGTTTATTCGGCTGTCTGAGACGCCCCATCTCCTGCCTTGATTGTAGTAAAATACCCCACCTCCTGTCTCCTCACCAAACTCCTTTGTCTTGTAAAGCATGATATCTAGACCTGTTGATCTTGTTCCAGGAGCAGACAAAGGAGTGTGAAAACACTCTTGTGAGATACCAACACAGGTAGCAGACAGAGAGGTGGGAGGCACACCTTAGGGGGGCGTTCCCTATGGTATAAATGTTTAGGTTTTCCCCATGCTCGGGGTCTTTCTTCACTTTGACCGCTTGTGTGTTGACTGACCTTTTCTTTGCAAAGAAAATAAAAACCATGTCGGCCGGCAGATGTCTCTATTTCATTCTTCACCAGCAGCGGAGCAAAATTTCCACAACAGACCACACTGGTCAAAGTGATTGCTCGAATAAAAAGACTAGGCTCACATTTAAAACAGGTTGAGTTAGTTACAGTGGAAGAGTGCAAGGAAGCTGCAAAGATACTCGTCCAGCTCGTCCAGCAGCAAGCCTTTCCTGAGGAGCTCAGAGCTCTTCAAAAGGTAACGATGTTATGATGTTTATCAGCAGCGAGTACTGGCTAGCGAAATTTTTTTTGTCTGCATTCCTCTGCACCCTTTGGCAGGCGATTTGAGGTAAAAAAAAAAAAAAAAAATTAATATAACACACGCTTCTATAGGATCTATTTTTGCGAGCGCTTTCATGTTTGTATTTTAACTCATTGAATGTACTGAGATTGTATTGTTGTTAATGTTGATGTTTGCTGTGATATTGTATTTATTATATTGATGTTTTGTATTTCGTAGTTTCATGGTGTCCAAATAAAGTTGAAACTACAGCACCAGTCGAACTCTGTCGCTGATTTTGTTGATGCCGAGGGGCTGCTATACCTTCATTAACACTGCAGTCACAAAATATCACTGTAAACCCGAATGTTCAGAATAATCAAATAGATTTAGTACTGTAAACTCTTATATAGTTCTACTTACTCAAATGTGTCGAGTTTGTGTAACATGTTCTTGTTTTTGAGTAAATTATATTCAATTTTCAAATTCAAATTTTGATGTTCTTGAACTATTTGCATATTAAGTAAGCATAACTTAATAGAATAACTTTGACATAACTTAAAAGAATTAAGTAATCACATATTACAAATAATTATTTCTGCTTATTTCTTTTGTTTCAACAGTACTGCATGTGTCTGATGTCAGTAAGATTGCAGTGGGTGTGGTGAGGGTTGATATGAAAGCATGCAACCTGTTGATTTGAGTACTTCCAGGATGAGGAGAGTGTTATGCAATGTTTTCATGTAGTTAATTCGTTGAACGGGATTAATGAATAAAATTTATTAATAAATTGTATTTGTATAGCACATGTTATCATCCCGAAAAATAATAAAGTGCTTCACAAAATAAAAAAAAAGCATTATAAATAATTAGCAAACAATAAAAACTAGAAAGACACTAGGAGAGCGCAGACCTCCGCCAAGCAGCACAGCTCCCCCAGCTTATTGTGACTTACACCCCAGAATATTAGTCCACCTTTGATTTATCTATTTCAATGGATTCCTGGACCATAAAAACAGACCCTTAGCAACTGGAATCACATTGATATCATTCTTAGTTTAATAGTTATACCTGAAAATCCACATTTCTGTAATGGTGGTTTTCTGGATCACCTCCAAAATGTAATTATTTGTTCCTTGTCCCAGAAAGGAATTTTCATGAAAATGTCATCAAAATCTGTCCATAACAAACAAACCAACGCCAGCAAAAACATAACTTCCTTGGCGGAGGTAACAACAATGAAACTGAGATCCGGGCGAATGGTCTAAGGGTGGCACTGATGTACATAATACACTGGTTGCTTACAGCAGAAAAACACAGAGAAGAAGAAAAGTCATGAATCAAAGCGTCACAGTCACTACAGCAAAGTGGAGTTTTGCTTTTGTTTTCACCTCAGTCAGCATAATTGGACTAACTTTTGAAAACTATTGAAAATTGATATTTATTCATTTCTCTTAGACATTTGTTGACTTGTTTGTTACTGAGAGCGTGATGATGTACAGGTGTTCGTGCCAGAGCCAGGCCGGAGCTTTAAGACGTTGCAGTGGCCTGTGTTACTGTCATCACTGAGCATGACCCAAGTAGGGTCACTACCAGCCTGTGAAAGTCTCTGTCGTCATTGAGTGACACTGTGGTCAGCCTCCCCACATCTGGTGATGCCTTCCTGGTGCTGTTTGGACTGATCTATGCACTGCATCTCAGCTTTCCCACAGCACTGACCAACACTTTTGAATTTGTTCAGAAGACTTTACTGGGTCTAGAAGATGGTAAACTGTCACCCAGGTGGCAGACTCTCAAGAATGACTTAATGATACATGTGTAAAAATTCATCTGAGAAAAAGATGTTCATGTAGTTCAAAGTTCTTTTGTCAAAATAATGCCTTAAAAAGTCACTATAGTGATCTGCAGTTGCTCTGCCAAAGGCCTAAACTACACAATGTGCCTTTGTTGTTGTTGTATTATTGCAATGTTTTTTTTGTGATATCATCCAAGGTACTGCCCTGTTGTCCTTCTCAGGTATTAGCCAGAAAGGTATTTTACAATATATATGATGTAATAAGTTTCTCTATTCCATGGATTACTGTGTAAATGATTACTCAAACTATTAACATATTTACTTGACTTCTCTTGTATGCACATAACTAAAGCCTTGGCCATTAAAAAGACACAATTCCTGTAATGGATTCAGCATTCACGTCTTTAATGAGCACAGTCCACAATAAAAGAGAATAACAGATGGACAGTTCACACACATTTAAACTAGCAGCTTCCAACTGAAAACAGCATTGTGTTAAAACAGAGAAGCAGGAAGCAAAAGTGGGGGCATGTTGTTAAAGGCACATGTGAGACAATGAAATACAATCCAGGAAGCCAAGTGTCGGTAACAGATCTGTGAATTTCAACACTCAGAACAATCAATGTAATGATCACTAGTATGTTCACCTTATGAAGTAATTTATCAGGACTGTTGCGCTTGCATGCACTAGATTGGCTATCGCAATGTTTTATGGGATGATATTGTGCAGAAAAACATGAGCCAGCAACCCTATGTTTATTTGATAGAGCTCTCTGTGTTGGCACTCTCACCACCATTTGTTCACACAGGGCTAAAGTCAGTCTGAACACAGCCTTAGTAGGGTTATGCAGAGAAATTATGGAATTATTTTGTAGACGCTGTCTCTTCACAGTCCAAACTTGATTCACCGTAAAAGAGCCATTCCCACTTCCCAGCCTCTGCAGACTTAATGGTTAAAGTCAAAAAGCACATTGAAGAGAACAGACTGAACATGAACTTTCTAAGGTACTGTGTAACATTAACAAACACAGCATTTCCTGAATAACGTGGTTACAGATGTAATTGTGAGGCTGTCAAAGCGTCAAGCATCTACACACAATCAGGCTGCACAGACTGTGTGGAACATCATAGGGCTCACTGTTAAGAGCCTTACCCATGTTTACCCTGGCCCATGTTTTGCCACTTAACACCACCAAAACACCCTTTCATATTTAATCATATAATTATATATATATTATTATATTATATATATAAAGCACACAGAAATTAAATCATTACGTTTTTTCATCTCAACAGCAAATAAGTGAATTTTCCATAATGCATCCCTTCAATTTGGACATGAAATAATCAAAATCATATTATATACTGTATATGATTCTCCATCTCTAAAAGGCATAAGAGACATACAGATTCTCAGTGTTTGGCTCTTTTCACTTTCCTCATATGTTGTAGTTTTAAGAGGTTTGGCTCCTGCTAAATTAAAGTCTGTCATCCATCTCTACTGTGTCTTCACAGTGAAAAAAGGTCTGCAGAGCCTTCCCCCTGGAGATGTACTTGATACTCTCTATCTCACCACCATAGTTGCTAGGCTTCTGGAAGTGAATCTCCAGATGGTCCTGCAGGTCCTCCTCGTCCTCCATGTCCTCAATGTCATCCAGGAGGATGGTTCGCTTTGGGGAGCCACAGAAAGTCTGAAATCAATCAGCAACATTGCTTCGTCATTACTCTCAACGCAGTTAACCAGCTTCATTCTCTCCTTCAGAGTCAGACTAGGAGATGGATATTTATAGTTAATGTGAAGTTTATTGATCAATCTGTATTTGACACCAAAAGGACACACCTTGGCTTCAGATTTCAAAGTAATAACATATATTGTAATATTAATGAACACAAATTTTGAACATCACTGTTCATCACATATTGATTATAAGTGATAAAAAGTTGGGAATAATTGGAATAGTCAAAGAAAAGTAAAAAAAATAATCATATATGTTGTTTATAAAATCTTAATCTTAAAGTTAGGAATAACTTTCTTCACCTTTCATGAAAAAAAAAAGTTGCATGTAATTTGAAATTGTAACTTTGGAGAACTTCATTATGGGCTTTCTATGCACACATTTAAAGTGAAAAGTAACTGAAGCTGTAGTGGAGTGAAAAGTACAATATTTCCCTCTGACATGTAGTGGAGTAGAAGTATAAAGCAGCTTCAAATGGAAATATTGCCAAACTTGTACTTCAGTGTAGCACTTGAGTTATTTTCCACCACTGGCCCTCGTCTTTGGGGTTTGGATCATCATTTGCTCATTTGGTTATGATTTAGTGTAGAATTGATCAGTTCTACTCTGCAGTGTGCATTATCTTTTTATCATATAAAAACAATAGGTGGAAGAGGAATGTTGGAGTGGAGAGCATGCTGTATGAATGATTGAATGGTACCTTCAGCCAGTCTTAGTATTGTATCTTACCTGAAACTTGTGCAGCTGGTATTCATAAATGTGGCCAACCTGCACATTCACTTCAGAGTCCAGATCCACACAGTACCTCCCTCTCAGGGCCAGGCTCTCCGCAACTACGCACACACACACACACACACACACACACACACACACACACACACACACATTAACATTAATACATCATAATCACACAGATGCTCAGCAGGGTTTGGTTTCCCTTAGATCTGACCAAAAACACAATGACTCACTGACACAATGTTTTATCATTATTTTTGTTAAAAAGCAAAAAAACAACAACATATATATCTGTTTGTGTATATATATAACAGATTGTACTTTTACATTTGTTGTTTCATGTGTTGAATGTACCATTAACTAAAGATGAGGCATTGTGAATATGACTGAGAACGTCCAAACAATGAATCTTGATATCATGCAACAGTGAATGCTTTGTCATGATCATCCTCTCCACTCGCACATATGGTTTTTTTATTTTAGCTGGCTAACATCATGTTAGCCTGGATTAGATGAACCACATTAGAAAAACAGGGCCCAGTTCTGTTACATGGTGAATAATATATGTGAATGTTGAGTAATAAATAATTCAGAAATTCAGAATTGGTTCTTAATACCCAACCCCCCCAAGGCACACATTAACAAACAGTATGATCACTAATGACACGACACATGCTATTTTTGTCTATTAGAGGCAAATCCTTCTTCTTACATTACTAACTGCACAAAAAGATTCCAAAGCCTCACTTTTTGCTCCAGTAGCAAGGAAAAACACTTTTGTATTTAGGTAACAACTAACTAGACTTTTTTTCCCCACAAATCTATTTTCATCTATGACCATAATGCAGATGATGTAAAGATGTTTAAATATATCACATACAATTTGTCTATCATTTTAGGGAGTGTATACTAGCCACAAGAATGAAGTGGGTAAATAAAGATTCCTCTGCCATTATTCTAAAGACATCTGAATGATCAGTGAACATGATATCCAATTAGTTATAACAGCAAATGAACAGTGGGTGGGCTGTTGCTGGTCTCCTTCTTTGAAAGTGAACAAACCTGAATGAACTTGGCCATCAATCAACTGTGAAATCGCCACACTGCTTTGCTAATATGTTTACAGCATTTGTTTGGCTGCATACAGCTCATGGTTAGTGAAGAACCCACTGAATCTCCACTCTTACCCACTGCACTCTGAGCTAAGCCTCCAAACCTCTTTCTCTGTCTACCAGCTTAGGGGGCTAATCTTCATATTTTTAATATTTAGCTTCAAATATCCTACTTTAAAATGTATATTGTAACTGTTTTAACTCTTATTTCTTAAATAATAAAGTTTAGATGTTTCTGTGGTGGAACTAAACTGCAGAATGTTGGCATGTCCTTATGAACTTGCTGTGGGCAGACAAATCCCATTGCTGAATTGTGCCTACTGAGCTCTCTCTCCAGTACAGAATGTGTCTGAAGCTTCAGTCCCAGGTTCAGTCCAGGGGGTGTCTGTCCGTAAATACACACAGAATGCAGCTGCAAATTCACTTTGAACTGCGGGACATATTTACACTATCCTACACTATATTGTCTTAGTAAACTTGGCCAAGAGAGTTGTACCTCCAGGGTGGAGAAAGGTGACATGTCCTGTCCCGGTGTTCTTATCGTACTTCACAGTCTCCACCTCTCCTCCACCTCTGCTAGGTCTGGAGAAACCTATCTTCAGTTGGTCCATCAGTCTTTGCTCTGCCATGGAAGAGGGGATGTTGGAAACCTTGAGCTCCTTTCTGGACACAGTGAGGTGGATCTGCATTGATGACAGCACACATTGATTACAAAGGAATCTTTCACTGCAAGGAATACTTAGCAAGACAGTATGACTAGCCCAAATACATGTAAGAACAGCGTAACACACAGAGCACCATTTTTCTGTGAGTATTGATGGTGGAAAATGAGTTGACTTTTTTTCGGTGTTGATTGAAATTGCCTGTAATATGAAGTACCTTTCATGAGGCATACTGGGCCGACATACTCGTCTGATCCAACAGCATACACTTTATTTTGTTTTAGCAGAGTTATTCTGTAAATAATTCAAATTTCCATAAAATTGATTTCCTATTAATTACAAACCTCACATTACATAACATAACTTTATGTTACAGTGTGACTCAAAATAAACTGAAATGGTAAACAACTCATTCATCAGTAAAAGAAAAAGGGACCGCAGTAGATAATGTAGAGGTGAGTAGTACACACACTACTTCATAAATTTTATCTCAAAATTGTGTGTGTGTGTGTGTGTGCATGTGAAAGAAAGAAAACCCTTTTAATATTCCAATGAACTAATGTTATCATAAATACGTTTAACCTTTTTTTGAACTCTTGTTAATGTAATGTTTAATGATAGCAGTTATGGAGTAATCCCAGTCTACTCATTACAATTAATAACAACTACGAATATTTCAGTTCATAATGAGTCTGGAAAGAAAGAAACACGTTTTGAGGTACACATTTAATTTTTTCCAATGATGAAGGCATCCGTAGAATACTATATTATTATTATTATACCACATATTATTATTACCTCTTATTATTAGTATAATGCTACTATTATTGTTATTATTATTATTATTAATTTTATTATTATTATATAGTAGTGTGTAGTATATATTGTGTTAATATATTATTATATTATATTACTATATTATACATGTATGTTATACACTTGTATGTTATACACTGTATATGCTATATTATATTACTATTATATACACTCTACCATTATCATATCTACTGCTGTTACTGCCGGTGTTATGTACACACATGTACATATGCACAAGCCCATATGCATATTTACTTTGTTCTTTCTATAAGTCTATGAATGCTCTATTGCTTAATTTATTGTGTCTATTTTCAAAATGTACCTCAAACTTTACAGCAGGATCCATGGTAATTCTTTTTGGTTTCACAGCCAAATTAATGTTGTCGCAGGACACAGAGCACTTGGCAATCTTCAGGATATGAGAGGCCACTGGAGAACAACAAACATGGGAAAGATATATACTTATCACAGTCAGGTAGTAAGTCAGGATTTGGTCACTGGTTGTCACATTGACGCTGGTAAATGATACTCAGCCCCAGACCCCAGTGTTTCTTTGGCCATGTTAGTCTCTAACTGTTCCAGTCATCTGATACCTGTCCAAAACAGCACGAGCCCCTGCTGGCTGACAGCTACATTAACTAAAATCCCAAAGAGAATAAAAGTGAAAGCCACACAGGTCTTTCTGCCCGTGACTGATCCACATGGAAGACACTGAGGCCTTGTCCACAGATGTGCAGATATTTTTGAAAAACTAATATTTTCCTCTGCATTTTAGCCTTCCAAAACTCAGATATCTATCATATTACAGTGTGTCACACAGTAGAGTAGATGAAGTCATATGTACCTTTCTCCTCTTCAAATGTGACAAGGGCTTGTCCTCCCTGCAGAAGCACAGTGGGCATCTGGCTGACAGCAAAAACTCCTCTGACTGGCTGAGTGTCACTGAAATCCTCACTCTCCTCCTCACTCTGCCTCCTGAGATTCACCTCTGTGTCTGGAATCTGGACATAGATCTGGACAGGTGGAGGAACACACTGCTCTTCAGTTACTGGATGATCATTATAAATATGATCACATATAGAAAATAACAGTTTGGGCTGGCGAATGGTCTGGAGGACTTTCTTCATTCCCACCTTGAATTTCTGTTTCAGTTCAGTTGACTCTGTCCTCTTAGCCTCCAGTTCAGCTTGATATCTCCTTAGTTTGTGCAGCAAATCCTGTTTGCTTTTACCGAGCTTCAGGATTTCATTCTGTGTGAAAGAATCAAGTCAAAAGATCTATTTAGTTAGATGTTATTCTCATCTAATTTCTTCCCAAAAGCCTGTCGATGTTACAAAGATGACTATACCTGCACTGCATTAATGCTTTGTGTGAATTCCTTCTCACACTCTTCTTGCTTTTCAACACAAGACAACATCTCCTGCTGGGCCTTTGTCTTTGCATCATCTTCATCCTGTTTTTCCAATATCAGCCTGGCTTTCACATCATCAGCTTTCTCTGCTTTAGTCTTAAAGACAAAGCAGAGAAGAAAGAGTTAAAAAAAAAAAAGAAGAAGCCACATTTCCATAGAGACTGAAAATCAGATCACTGAATCTGAAATTAAACAATGACTGAAGTTTAACTGACTGACTTTCAATTTCACTTGGATAGAGTTTACTTCCATACTGGGCGGCTGTGGCTCAGGAGGTAGGAAATTACTGAATCCCAAATTGGGGTGTAAATGTGTGTGCATGTGTGAATGCTGGCTTGCTTTGTAAAAGCACTTTGAGTAGTCTAATAAGACTATAAATGCAATCCATTTAATGAGTAAAGAGTGTAAGAATTGTAAAGAAAAATCACTGGCCACCACTGACCAGAACGATCATCCTACATATACATACATACATATACAATCATTCTACATATACAACCAAATTATCCTCTGAGATGCATGTGTTTATGGGTCGATAATTTAGAGGTGTGACTGTGACTATTAAGGGAAGGGAGCTCACTAAGGCTGCATAATTATGTACAGTGGCTCCTCAGTAAAATGCAACTAAAGCACTTATCCATGATCAATACTGACAGTATGGTAATATTGCACTCAGTCTTCTGCAGAGGAGTACTTTTTCTTTCCGTACATTAATACTTGAAAACTTAAACATAATTTAGAATTTAGGATGTGTTCCTGTATTTTCACGTGTTTCACATGTCAGTAGTAGGTAGTAGGTGTCAGCAGGATACTTGTGTTCTAGAAAAACATAAAATGACACCGCACCACAGTGTACTGTGCCAGATTATGTTTTGACACTTCCACTTCCGTTTCCGTAACTGGAATCAACTTCTAGTGATGGGAATTTAGGCTCTTTTTAGAGAACCGGCTCTTTTGTCTTGGCTCACTAAAAGGAACCGGCTCTTTTGGCTCCCAAGCAGCTCTTCATATTTATTTGTTGCTTAAATTAATTAATTACCAACAATAATGTAAAATATGCTCAAAATGAATTATTAATGTAAAAAAAAAAATACATTGTTTTTTAAAATGTATATATGACTGTTACATAAATATGCCTTTATGTATTCACTCTACAGAGTGGTACAAAAATAATATAAAATACAAAAACAAACTTTTAACTATTTACAATTGAACTTTTAACCAATTTAAACTTTTAGCTTTTTTCTACTAAACAAATTTAAAGTGAAACGACACAGAGTCTCCCTCTCTCCTCTGCTCAGCGCAGACACAGAGATGACGCCACACATACTGACTAATTACGAGCAGCTTGAAGAGAAAAAAGAAAATGAAAAAAACAAAACAAAGCGACTCCCAATCAAGAGCCGGCTCCCGTCGTTTACTTCAAAGAGCCGGCTCTAAGAGCCTTTTCGTTCGTGACCGACACATCACTACTCACTTCAGCTCCGAAATAAACCGGTTCAAATGCACATAACACTATGATTATAGGCTTTTACTGGAGACACCGTCAGGGGCTGAAATGAGTAAAGCATTTTAAAGTTTGCCTCTTACCTTCCATGTCTCTAGCTCTTTCATGGCCTCCTCGATTGTACAGCCTGCCTCCTCCAGACCACCGTCCCCCTGACAATAAGGAACAGTCCTATTACTACCAGCCCGGATCACTGAGTCCTTCACCGGTAGGTCACCAGCTCACTCTGCCGGTAACGGAACTTAAATGATCCTTACCTTGCCATTTATCGAGATTTCGTTGTCCATGTCGGCCATGACTTTAGAGACGGAAACGAAACTGGGTTAACAAAGAACAATAAATACAGTAAAATACAGAGTGACGTGACAGTAAATTTACCTTCTCTATAAGCTCCTGTTTTATTTTCCTGTCGTTAACTGAGACAAAGCGAGAAAAGACACAGAGGATACACACCGAGCAGCCGCTGTTTAACTCACTGAAATCCAAATCAAAAGTGAAAGTTAAGCTTGTTGTTTGCGAGTTGACGCAACATGACAGGCGGGCGCTGCTGTATGGTAAACCACTTGGACACAAAGACTGAAGACTGCACAGTGAGATGCTGAAATACAAAGAAACTATTAAACTGCATAAGTCAATAAATTATTAAAACTCTTCAGCATTTCACATTTCACTTTAATTGGATTGAATTTTTGATTTGAGATTTCTATTTCAAAATGCCCTTCACCAACGTGTGTTATTTTTTTTCCACCAGTGACACACTAACTAAGGAGACCCAATGTGTTAAATAGTAAATACACAAGATATTATGAAATAAACAATCAATACCGTTGCCATAATATGTATAAATAATGACATTCTGAATAATCTCATATATTTTTAGAACTGAGCTCCTTCTGCAATACATAGTCGATATATAATTCTGTCACTGCGGTTGTCATATAGCACAGTATAGTATATAATACTATATTATACCACATATTACCCTTATATATTATTATCAGCACACTACTAATTTTATTATTATATATATATAGGAGTGTGTGTAGCATATAATACACTTCTACACTGTTATAAATGTAGGTTATATAGTTGTATATTATATATTACTATTTTGTTATTATTATCACTATTGTTACTATTACTGTACTACTACTAGTATTTCTGTCACTGCTGTTGTTGATATTGATGCTATATAGTACAGGGCAGTATAATATATTATTATTATTATACCACATATTAATATTATTATTAGTAGCATATTATTACTACTATTATAGTTATATGTACTAGAGTGTAGTATATATAACATTACATTACTATATCATTATATTATACATGTACATGTATGTCATACAATGTATATGCTATATTATATTATACTACTACTACTATATGCTATATTGTATTATTATATATTGTATTATTATCATAGTACTGTAGTACCATATTACTAGATTATATTTACCATAATGCACTACAGTATTAGTATTACCACTGCTGCTATTGTACCTTGTACACACTCAGGTATACATATTCAAACTTCTGTTATCTCTACTGCCTAATTTATTGTGTCTATTCTTAGATTTTTTTTATTTTTTCTACTTTTTATATTCTACTTTATTTTTTGTATTCTAAACAGTGCAATATAGGAGAAACGATGGAGATGTCAATTTCCCGGAGGGAACCTCCCAAAGGGATTAATAAAGTACTCTGTCTGTCTGTCTGTCTGTCTGTGTTCACCCTGCTTTCATACTAACAAGGTTTATCACAGCTCATTTGGTTTTCATACAGTCTATATTTACACCTCAGCACTGTTTTCCCCAATGACTGAATGAATCAGGACAAATAAAGCAGAGCCTGTCCTGGGAGAGGCTGTTGCTTAGGTCCAGCTGAGCAAACAGCCAGTCCTATGCCTGGCTCTGCCCTGATCATCTTCACTGACAAACAGTAGGCCTGTTTGAGATGAGTTGCGGTCTGCCTCGGAAGTAGACAAGAGTAGCCACTTGTAGTCGCGGCAGGAATCACAAAGCATGCCTGCAGTCAAACAGCAGGGAGTTGGGTTGACTGAATTTGCCATGAAGTAGCAAAATTATCAGCAAATACAATTTTCTGAGGTAGATCAACTTCTTGGTCCAAACACTTAAATAGCCCTCTGTGTGAATTTGAATCTTAATATATTTTAAACAATATACTTACTGTATGGAAATATGATTTGTCATATAGAAATTGGGATACATTTAAAAGTATTGTAATGAACTGGGTGACATGTTGGTGTTGATTGTTATAGAACAAGAATGTGTTATGTTCAGCTAAGGTGAAAACAACTTTAAGGCGTTTTCCAGGATGTCAGTGAACATACACACACACACACACACACACACACACACACACACACACATATATATATGTGTGAGAGTTAAGAGTTAAAGGTGACAGTTATTGTTGCTCCTGCTAGTTTGAAGAGCATGGGCCTACAAAAGAGAGATATAAAGCTGAATGAGAATGTGGAGGTCACACTGTAAAACAGGCAGGTTTGATTTCAGGCATTGGCTATGGCCCACANAGCCAATGCCTGAAATCAAACCTGCCTGTTTTACAGTGTGACCTCCACATTCTCATTCAGCTTTATATCTCTCTTTTGTAGGCCCATGCTCTTCAAACTAGCAGGAGCAACAATAACTGTCACCTTTAACTCTTAACTCTCCAATTACAAGAATGCTATCTCACACAAATCACCAACTGAGATAACTAAGCATATCACATGTTCACTGACAAATACACACATATATATGTGTGTGTGTGTGTGTGTGTGTGTGTGTGTGTGTGTGTTCACTGACATCCTGGAAAACTCCGTAACAACAAACAACAGTTGTTTTCACCTTAGCTGAACATAACACATTCTTGTTCTATAACAATCAACACCAACATGTCACCCAGTTCATTAAAATACTTTTAAATGTATCCCAATTTCTATATGACAATAACTTATTGCGCTTAACTGCTATGAAATTGATACAAGCGTAATCAAAGCTAAGTAGCCATAGCCGTTGATGGGTAAACAGCTTTGTGTGCAGTGACGTACTGACGTTTTACAGTGACGTAATGGTGTGGCTCCAACTTGGCTCCTGGCCAATGGAAAAGCAAACCGCTTCTGAGGAGGCACGAGATTTGAACACACTAAGCACCTTCTTACTGTGAGGCGATGGTGCTAACCACTGAGCCACCAAGCAGCCCCCTGGAGGTTGAACAATAAACTGATAATGCAATATATGGCAATACCTTCTTGTGTAATACATGTATCCATACAAGTATCAATGGCTGAGTTTTCAACTTAATTTGCAAAGATAGCACATTTGAATCAGAGAGACTTGTTTGCTTCCTGCCTTTAGGTATTTAATATGGAGCTGTTTCACATTATTAATACACTTGTCATGTACTTCATATCATATATCACATTCATGTAGATGTTGTAGTTGGTATCCATATGAAAACAGTGAAAGGCCCAATTGATTAAAAAAAAAAATCTTTCACCTTTTCCAAGGTGATTTCTTTTCTTTCTTTCTTTTTAAATGAAATGCCACTACAAGACAATTGCAGAAAGCATATTATCATTATCCTACGGTAAAATACCAGACTTCTGGGAACATAAAAAAAAACAACTTTCAGCTGAAAACGTTAAATGTTAGGTTACTTACTTATAATTTTTAAAATGTTTAAAATGAACATTATTCTAAACCATTCTGGGAACAAAAAACAAACAAACAAACACCTGACAACATTTACATTCAGGTAAAGACAACAAAAACACTGTAGGAAACTACACATAATAAAACAGGAAAAAACTAAACAAACAACCCAAAATCATGACATTTTCATGCTCATTAGGGCTAAAGGCAATTAATCCTTCCATCTGCATCTGTTATTTTTTTGCTTTCAAGTTACCAATTAGCCCTTTCCACTGTTCATAGTCACAGTGGAAAGGACCTGCGTCCCTTGTCCCTGTAACTGTGGATGGTACACACGCTCAATCTTTGTCTGACCTCCAAATGCTTAACTCATGTCTCTGATCAATTCAGACACAAAATGTGACCCATGGTCTGAACTGATTTTATCAGGAATACCAAACCTAGTGTGGTAGGACGACACATTGAATGTGAGTAGGCTGGGAGAAATTAGTTTATTTCCCTTTGCTTCCTGGGCGGGACCAGACTAAGCTATATCTGAGGGACGGTTACACACCTCTCTCCAATCAATGTCCTGGGGGTGAAATTCCCCTAGGTGGCGTTATCAGGCACTGTTTAATTAACCAAGAAACAAAATCTAACCCTCATAGCCTTGCCACACTAGGAAACACTTGTTTGGTGACCAAGTGGCAAGCCCAGCATTATGTATGCACTGCCAGAGCTCTAGGGAACCACGGACTACTTTTCATCTGCCGATGGTGGAGATCTGCAGATGTACAAGTCTCTATACACCTTTTGCCAAAGTGTTTAATGCAACCAAGTCGTTTGACATATGCAGTGTCATCATGGCAGAATCACATGTGGTTATTCCAAGTGACTCATATGAGGGACAAGTGCTATACATACATCTGAGAGAGGTCATTTTTGCATTTCTGTGATCAGCTTGTTTTTCCAATATAAAAGCTACAACAAGCAGATATAAACATACAACAACATAGACCTGAATATACTCAGCAGGCATCATACTTTCCTTTATTCCCCTGCAGCCTTATGTTTTGCAGATGGCCATGCAGTACTCAGTTTTATGATTTACGTAAACTGATATGACTTTGTTATACTCAGAATTAGAATCAGGCTGATTGCCTAGGTATGAGTACACATACAAGGAGTTTTGATCTGGTTTCTCTTTACTCTCAGTACTTAGATATAAGTAGACTAACAAGAAGGTAAACACAGGCATTTAGCAGAGAGCGAAAACATGCAGAAATAAATATGGTTAGTACAGCAGGTTGCTGTACATGAGGTAGGTGGATATTTAATATAGGATAGGAGTCTGTGGTCTTGCGAAATGTTGACAATGCAAAGACACCTACCTATAAAAAACATAAAAAGCATAAGGATAAAACATGTGTTTATCCATCCATCCATCATCTATACACCCCTTAATCCTCTGCAGGGTCGCAACATCTCTGTACATATTCATTATTCAGTGCATGTAATAGCTGTTTTTGAGATGGGGAGCAAAAACAAGGTGTGAACAGACGCATCACCCTTTAAGCTGATATGTTACACTGTATTTCCAAATCCAGAAGTTACAGTGCAACATGATTATGATCATGATCATGATTAATTTGGACTTGCGTTTCTGTCTACATCATTAGTGCCCAAAAAGTCCACTATTCCCTATCTTTTAGCTCACTCTATCAAGTCCTGAGGCAAATGACTTGCTTTTTAGGTGCTAAATGTTCCACTATGGTCACCAGCTAGTCTGGTCTATCTTAAAAACCTGTGTCAGGATTTTAGATTACTTTGTTTTGTGCAAGGATCCTAAGCAAAAAGGCTTCACAGCGACACGGAAATGATTAATGCATCCAAAAAATACCCACACAATGGATGCAACATGTATTGCGGGATAACAGAAAATATTGTGAGATAACACAAAATAATCGTTATAAAATGTTCACCGTTGTCCTTGAGGTATTTCTTACTTTTTGCCTTGTGGCTGCTTTTTAATACCTGCCCAGCTGCAATCGACTACCCTCGTCTACTTTCGAAGCATGACGACAGCAGTCACATGACCACATGGCCTCGTCGTGTTTGTCCTATGTGTTTGTCCAGAAAGTGCCTCGCTTCTGCCAGCTGATCAGCGCTGTACTCGACGAAGTAGAAACTGATAGTCTGACATCGCTTCATGAATTGATGTAGCTTAGCTGGTTAACAGCGTCACCAAATCAGAGACAGAAAACACAGTTCGTAAATATGCTTTGGTTTGAGGGCTCAATTCCTGATGCCATCAATTCGGCTAAACAGTGGAGCTGTGTCTTTGTCGTTGTCATTACAGGTACGTGTGTGTATCGATTAGCCAGCTAGCTAACGCTAGCCTGCATAGGCATGAAGCGATAACCAAGCAATAGCTTGCTCTGCCGCTAGCGTGCTAACCAACTAGCCGTGATGGTTGTATTAAGCCATTAGCCAGCTAGCATTACCAACCAACTGTCAGATGAATAGTAAGTGTCGTTACGCATGTTTGAGGAAAATGTCCCACCGAAGGCAATACGACAGAAACTCATCTCAACTAGTCATCTAAATATGACGTTCAATGATGTGCTAGGTAGCATTGTCGGTTACTGGCCTGTGTTCCGTTGTCAGAATAAATGGCATTATCTTCTCAGAAGCGCCTAGTGTCCCAAATAGCTTAACCAGATTCACGTACGGCTTGAAATAACACATGCTAGTTGATCTTGGTAGCCCAGTTTATGATTTTACAAATCTGTTATCGATGTGACATTAGTCCGATTACGATAAATCATTCCGTCTAAATCAACTGTAGTGAGGTAAATTGAAAACGTCAACAGTTTGAGTTCAGTCATTGTTGCATCATATGTAATAGCTTACAGTATCCCACTTCCGACAGAATAGTTTAATTTATTGACTGTGAGCTGCAACTAAATGAGTCATCAATGTCACTGTCTCTGTTATTAGGCGAAGATGAACAGTCAGCACAGCTGATGTCCAGCTGGGAGGACGACAGTGTTTCAGAAGCAGCACAGAACTGTTGTGTGGCCATCAAAGTCGATGCCAAGAGGTACTTGCATGTTAAGTTCATGGAACTGAATTTTAATTCCAAGGGAATTAACTGTCCCCAAGATATTGCCATAAGTGAGTGCTCACTACTGTGTCCCAAAAGCAAAATACTATGTCTACAGCGTAGTGTGCTCACAGTGCTTAGAGCCCAAACTAATCTATAGGCTATCCTTGGGAAACCCTGGTTACCAAATAGTTTTGCAGTGGACCCTGGCTTTGAATGTCATTAGACAGACTTAAATTTGAAGTGCTGAGTAACATTTGACCTATTTTAGGAACTTTGTTGTCTGTGTTGTTTAATTTTTTTTTGTGCTACACAACAAGACGATAAAACACTTAGGAGGCAAATACGAGTTAACAATACAGGCCAGAGATTGCCGTTCATTTATTTAGTGGCAGAGCCACAAGTTTATACCACAGTCAAGCTTTTCAATAAATGTAATACACGGCCGTCAAATATTTTTTTAGAGCACAAACCCACAAAATACAGTTTACTGTGTTGACAGCACAGGTGAAATTGTGTCTGACTTTTCTCGAGCTGAATTCTGCATCAACAACAAGCAATAATTGAACATTCATCATCCTTCATCCTTCCAATGGCTGTTATGGTATGGTATGGGTTTTGTAGCCCCTTAGCAAAACTAAATTGATTTACAAAAAACAACAACAAAAGTAAAGATATAATGTAATTTTTTGAGCATTTGTTGTGCAGAAGAACATCAGAAGTAAGGATAGTGCCTCAGAAGAACAAACATTTTTACAAAAATAAAGTCGATATTGTAAACAGTACTTCAGTAAGAGAGGTTTTCTTTAAGGCAAATGGCAAAAACAGTGAAAAGGTTCTGTAATCCAACATAGTACAAAAGTTACCAAACATTAAATTTTCCACATCTTAAAGAACATGAAAATAAATAGATATTCTAATAACACTACTTCAAGTAACAGAACAGGCTTTTGTTTCTTGTGCAAAGTGTCACTGAACACTTGGTTTTATATTTCAAATTAAAATCAAGCTGCAAACACAAACACTGAACTTTGGTTGCCAACAATAAGGGTTTTTTCCCTAATCCAAAGTAGTGCAAAAGTGAACTGAACGGCTTGCGCAACGGAGGTCTGTTGTTGGGTAGCAGGGGGAATTTTTTTTTTACCAGCTCCTCCTCCGTTACTGTGCTTACAGCCATTTTCACACAGAGGCAGGTGCGATGACGTCATCGACTTTGTGACAGTAGAGCACAAATCTTTACCGCGGCCAAATTTGTATCATTTCTACCGTCATACCGTGTATACCGTGCAGCCCTAATTGCACATTGTGTAGTCCCTCTGTTCTTCTGTTCGCCCTCCTCCCCCCCAATGAGGAGTTGAACAGTTTGATGGCCCGGGGGACAAAGGAGTTTTTCAGTCTGTTGGTCCTGCACCTGGGGAGGAGCAGCCTCTCACTGAACAGGCTCCTCTGGCTGCTGGTGACAGTGTGCAGAGGGTGACTGGCATTGTCCAGGATGACCAGCAGTTTGTTCACAGTCCTCTTCTCTGCCACTGTTGCCAGAGGGTCCAGCTTCATCCCGACCACTGAGCTGGCCCGCCTGATCAGCTTCTCCAGCCTGGAGAGGTCTGCTTTAGTTGTGCTCCCTCCCCAGCACACCACAGCATATGAGAGAATGATAAAGAGTTATTGACAAAAATGTAAAGAATATTTATGTTGAATAAACAAGATTCTATTTTATTGATTAAAAAGATTCCACTCATAGATTCAATATCTAACAAATCTAAAGCATTGGGTGGCAGGGTATGGTTTGAGAAAGGTTGAGGATAAGGTCAGGGCAGATATGGTGGTATTCAACTTAACTCTTTTGTCCAAAAGTTAAGATTTCTTTCAGTTGGATCCCTGCTGTTGGGGTCTGTGTTCAGATAACACTCAGGTGGTCTACTCATCAGAGGCTTGTTGTTGTAGTAACATTTGCTTTGCTTTCTCTGTGTCCCCATAAGTGTTCCAATGGTTGAGGTCAGGTGACTGTGGAAGAAAGTCCATGACAATCAGCAGTCCTTGGTTTTCTTTGGTATTTAATGTATTTCTTGTAATGCTTTGAGGTCATTATCCTGCTGCAGTATGAATCCTCCTCAACAAGAGAGCATAGCATGTCTCTGAGCAATGGAGTGATACTTCTCCTTTGGTGCAGGTGTCGAACTCCAGAACAGGCAGAGCACCAACCACCAGAGCAGAGCTTTGTCAATGCTGGCTGAATTAAATAATGTTAATAAAGTAAAAAAAAACCTCAACCGGCAGAGCGAGTGGAATAGAGCAATAGAGTATTTTCGAAGGAAATTAAGTAAGTTCTACAAATGATTGACCAGAGAAAACGGTTCAACCACAGTCCTCAAAAGTGTGGGAGCACTTCACGCTTCACTAAAAAAACCCTAAAAAATACGTAACACGCAAGCTTTGCAAGAGCGATTTTTAAGTCCACTCCAGAAACCAACTCAATGTGGCTATATGCTGTGTAACGTAGAGTAGCATATTAGCCTTAGCTTGTTAGCATTAGCTAGTTTGGTGACTTCGAGCTAGGTCGGTGTGTTTCAGCAACTGGGATTCATTCAGACCATGTGAACTCCACCTCTTTCCCCATTTTTTTGATTGGCTGTGAGTGAGGTGGAGTCAGGCTCTGCCAAGAGGGCAAGCAGGACTGGAGCCACCCACACTGAGCTTCAGTTTTGGGGAAACCTATGGGTGATGTCACAGAGACTACATCTGTGCTTTATGCCCTCTTTGGTATGAGGCCATGTACAATGAAATGTATGTTAACTGTTAACTGCTTCCCTTTACGTGTCTTTCTACTTGTATGTAGGAAACTGGTGTAACTTCTTTTCTCATTTCATTCCAGATCTTGATCTAACCAGCAAATATTTTTTACAATCAATTTCACATGTGTTTGATTTAATACATTTAAAGATTAGATATGGTAATGTCTATCAGGTTTCACCATGTGATATTTTTTTCCACAGTGAGACGTGTGTGCAGTTCTCCCAGATTTGTATCCTTTTTTGTCATTCTAACTAATGGCTGTTTCCTACCTATTACAGGAGGTTGGATAGGAAGTTATTGATTTAAGAATAATCTCTGAGGAGAGCTATTAGTTGCACTACATTGCCACATTCATTGGGCCAATAGAAACCATTGACCTAAGCCCACATTACTGTCTTGTTTCTGATATGGACCAGAGCAGTTGTTTTGCATGTTTCAGATCATGAATGCCCTGTCAAGCTGAATTACAAAGAAAGTGTTTGTGACATAATACATGCGATGGATAGATACAATAGATGAAATAAATGCTTCAACTATAAAGGCAGATTTTTACATAATAGACATAGGCCAACCAAGGAACATTTTAATCCATTGTTATCAGTTGAATTATATAATAATCTTAAATTATTAATTCGATATAAAGTTTAAGTGGGAGAAAGTGACATGATCAGCTTGCTATAGGATGTCTAACTCTCTGTTGGAGTTGTTGGGACCCTCACAAACAGTCCCACAAACAATGTTTGGTTGAGTAAAGACAGCGACGACAGAGAGTATGCAAACCTGACAAAAGGCAGGTTTCATATGTTCTGTCATCAAGGTACTCATAGAATAAACATTAATTTGTGGCAGCTAATATGACCTGCTCCAAGTGACATATGTCAGTTTAAGGGTCATTCCAGAATTGGAGGACATTTTACGTCCCACCCATCAAATTTCAAATAATCCACATACAAAATAATAAAACATGCAGTTTCTGAGTAAATTTACTTATCCTGAGAGCAAATCTAAAAAAAACTAAAAGAATTGAATGCTTGAAAATAGTTTTAAAAATACCAAATAAGTCTGGAGTACCCCCTAAAATGCCATTTTTCTCTTGTCCCTTCCCCCTAGTGTCTCTTGTAGCTGTGGGAACATTTGTTTTAATAAAAATAATATTTCAAATAATAATTATTATTCATGGAACATGTGTCCCCCAACATGGACGCAACCCTGTTACCATAACCTTTTTAGCATGGTAGAAGAAGAAGAAAGCAGTGAATCACATGATATGCTGGACTTGACATCATCAAACAGTTTTCCAAAAGAATGAGTAGAGCAAAGTTATGTCCAGCTAGCTGTTACTGCTGAGAGAAAGCAAACATAAGGATAGATTTGCAACCCTGTTACCTGCAACCCTGTTACTGTGATATGAGTATTGTATTGTAAACACCAAATAAATTGTACCATTTATCTGTAAGCTGAGCTAATCAAGCTTTTGATAGTTTATTACCTATTATTAATGAATATGTAGCAGAAAATCAGAAAAGTGAAGGTTTATTTTTCAAGAATTTAGAAGCCAAAATGTCCTCCAATTCTGGAATGACCCTTAACCAGTGTAAATTATTGGTCAGTACCATCTTACAATGAGAAGCTGCTACCCTTGTTTTTCCACACTGATCTTTGCTAATGGTAAGCGGTGGAGTACAGTAAAGATATGTATTTAGGTAGCCTATCACATTGATGATGATTTTATTTTAGCTGATAGCAATCCATTAGAATATGCCTGGATCGAATCTTGATAGCTCTATGTTTTGATTAATTTACTATCTCACAATAATGACTTACCATAACTGTTACATCATTTATGTCATTCCTTACTTTTTATTTTTTTGTCTGACTGTTGGAAATGGTTGTTCTTAAGTATACACCATGTCAAAAGTGTTATTTTTACTCTTTATGTAAACAATCAGTGCATTTCTGTGACCTTGTTCCTTAACCCACCCTGTGTGAAGATCCAGTGGTGTGCATACCCTCTAGCTTCTTTATTGGAGAGAATGGGATTCCTCTGGAAGTCATTGCTGGCAGTGTGTCTGCTGAAGAACTGATGAAAAGGATCAACAGAGTAAAGCAGGTATGGGCACAAAGATAGGATTATATAGAGTTTAATTGAAGCTTCATTTTTATTTAGCTATCCATGGTACCATATAATGGAATATCACATACATGTTTTCTGCCATGGTCCTGACTGAAATGTCTCAACAGATGTTGAATGCAAAATCATTTGGGACAGTGAATTCCCTTCAGGATGAATTTTAAGAGCTTTGGTGATCCTCTCACTTTTCACTCATTGTCATCAGATCAAAATTTTAACCTCTCCAACTTTTTGGTTTATGACCAAATACCTGCAAAACTAATGATATTCCTATTAGCTTTGGCTGTACTTTGTTTAATTTAACACTAAATAGAAAAATGTGAGCATGTAAGCATGCTGACTTAGCATTTTCCTCACAAAGCTACAAGCCTGACTGTAGACTCTAGACAGGTGCCACATCAGTATCAATTCTCACATGCTTGTCTGAATTCTTTATGTGTATATGGAGGATTAAACAGTGTATCCTGGAGGGGTAAATTGAGGCCAAATTATCCTTAGCTGACACTAGGATCTCTGAGTGTTTACAGCACCTGGTTGCACCACATTCCCACATTCTCTGTCACAGAATCACTGTACACTGGAAGCACTTCAGAAGTGGAGTGCTTGTTCTTCAGCAAATACATTTATTTTATAGATTATAGTTATTCTGCCAACATTTTATTTTTGTTTATTTTGTCTTAATGATGCCATGATATAATTTCTGATTTAATAACAGTTTTGCTTGGTATATGTGAAGACAAAGCCGGAAACAAATCCAATACAATATTTACCACATGGGGCAATTGTTGCACAGCAGTAGTTGCAGCAAAGAAGTAGAAAAGCGTGCAAATATAGAATATCATTAGAGGTGCAAATATAAACATAGCAAAAAGCAGAAATAATATACCAGTCCAAAATACACAGCATGCCAAAAATATAAACAACAGTACAGTGGCATGCAAAGATAGGGTACCCCTGTCTTTGTTTCTGTAAAAAATTAAGTGAGTAAAAGCCAAAAGGCATGATATTATCAATGAAAGGTGTCTGTGAAGATTCTCAGTAATCTAGGGCATGGTATTCAAGTAAGAGTTGAATCTGTGGGGTTATTCACCAAGTCATTGATATTCATCCAGGAGCACCTGCATTGGTATCAATGACTTGGTTCTACAATTCTACAGTTTCATTTAGCAGACACTTTTATCCAAAGTGAAGTACATCTGAGATCAAATACAATACAAGCAAGGATCTAGTCAGGAGAAAAGTTAGATAGGGCCTATGCCTACAGGCAGTGGGAGGAGGAGGAAAGGGAAAAATGGTGTTCAGCGAAAAAGTCTTTTAGTGTTTTCTTAAAAACTGGGAAGGACTCTGCTGATCTAACAGAGTTTGATAACTCGTTCCACCACAGAGGAACCACAGAGGAAGAGTCTGGCTATCGACCTCAGGCCCTCTTGAGGTGGTTGTATTGGGCGCCTTCCATTGGCTGAGCGTACTGAGCGGCAGGCAGTGTAGACCTGAATGAGGGAGTTCAGGTAGGAGGGAGCCGTTTTAGTTGTAAATTTGTTGGCAAGTGTAGGAGTTTTGAAATTGATGCGGCCAGCGAGTGGAGTACTTGGGTGTCTGTGCCAGTTTGTCAGAACTAAAGATGCTGAGAAGTGACACGATTTCAAGAACCTACAACCAAGTCCGACTGCCAGTATGTATGGCCCAGGACAGGAGGGTTTTGCAGCAGACGATTAAAACCATCCAGAACATCATTAGTAACTATCTGCAAAGCATCAGTGATATCAGTTAAGTGAGGTGCCTGCGCGGAGCTCAAATGATACTGAAAGACCCAACCTAGCCACACTCTCTTTACCCTCTTGGCATCCAGCAAGTGATACAGACTACACAGGCATGCCACCAGACTACACAGCAGCGTCTTTCCTCAGGCTGTAAGACTCCTTAACTCATCCTCCACACTCCACCATAAAAAAACTACTGTCCTTTCTATAGATAATATAAAGAGTAAAGTCTAGGCCTGCTCATAATGGAAAGTGCCTTGAGATGGCTTTTGTTCCGATTTTGCACTATACAAATAAATTTGAATTGCAATTAATTTAAATTGAGACACCAACCAGTGTCTTACCAATAATGCGAAAGACCGACCAACGCTCAGTGAAGCAGAGCCAGCCATATAGAGCTGGTAGTCTGAGTTAACCACCCATGAACAGCTGAGGTCAGACTCTCCATTATGAAGGTTTTGTAGTTTTGCACCAAATATCTCAGCGGAAGCGGAAGTACGATTTCTGATGTGCACTTGTAGAAAACAGAGAATGTGACTGGTGGGGAGGATTCCAGTGGTTGTAAGTAGCTATTTGTGTTTGTGTGTTAAATGACACAGCTTTTTTCATGGTAAATTATTTCACATAGTTATTGCACAAGTTCACATTCAGACTTGCACAGATTCAAATTCTCACTGCAGCTTCACTTCATATGATACAGGTGCACAAGTCTGTTTTGCACCTAGTGCGCTGCAACAATAGGTGCAAAGTGTGAGCGTGTCACTGTTGAAATATGTGACTTGTAGAAAAGGATTTGTGCACCTGTGAATATGATTTGTGCACCTGAAATTACATTTGTGTGAAGATGTATTTTTGTGTTGTATTTGTAGGAAGGAAAAAAATCGGCACATACAAGAAATTATTTTACAAGTACACAACTGTGTACTGAGTGTGGGAAATCAAATTTGCTGATACACATACAAATTCAATGTTACAGGTGCTCAAACATTTTGCACCTGAAATACCTTCATACTCCATGTTCACAGTGGAAATGCAGAGACTCTGCTGATGCATTTACAGCCACTTGATGCCCATTCATCCCTGGACATTAGTGGGTTGCCTGTCTCTGATAATGAGACATTAATGGTAAGGTTTGGGATGGTTAAACAATAGACTGAGCCATTGTCAACCCATGAAAAGCTATTTTTTGTAAACATTTTAAGAATTGTCAATATTAACACCAAGATTGATGTGTTTCATCCCAGTACAGTAATATGATTTTGTTTACAGCTCAAGAAACATATTCAAGTGTGCAATACCTCTTTAATTGCATGTTGTAAGATCATACGGTTTTGAGGCTATTCTCTATCATTTCTACTAAGGAATGCAGGATATATGGTGTAGCTATAATGTGCAAGACAATGTGAAGTTGAAACAAGTATATTGAGGCCCTAGATGGGAAGACGACCATTTGAACACCTGAGCTACAACTCCTGCTGATCTTTCTGTTTCTCTTCTGACAGATGCATGCTCTGCAGATTGGAGATGGGACAAGTGCACCTATGGAGGCCAGTTCACATGACAACACAACCACAGAACCTGCTGCAGCTTCAGCTCCAGCATTGCCTGTTTGGTCAGCAGCAGTAGCCACAGAGCCAACAGCAGGAGCAGGGAAAGGTGACTGAGTCTGGATTGCACATCATCATCCACCTGGTGTCATCCACCAGGCAGATGTAACTTAGACCCTAATGGTTCTCTGGTCTCTGCCCTGATTCAGATCAAATTTGGCTTTATTAGTGCAGGAAAAATCACAGAATGTGTATTACTTTTGCATTATTTGAGGCCAATTACAATGCAAATAATGACTATAATTCAGTTAATTTAGATTTTATTTAATTACCACCCAATCACAACAGAAGTTATCTCAAGGCATTATTCATATAGAGCAGGTCTAGACCATACCCTATAATATTATTTACAGAGACCCAAAACGTCTCATCATGCATTTGGGGACTAGTGAGGAGTAACTTCCGTTTTTTACAGTCAGAAATCTCAAACATAACCTGGCTCGAGATGGGCAGTTGTCTGCCTTGACCGGTTGGGTTGTAAGAGAGAAGGTGTGTGAGAGTGAGAGAGAAAGAGACAGAGTGAGGGTGGGAGGAGGTCGGACAGAAGAGAGGACATGCAGCAGTACAATGCAAATTCCGTAAGTACGACGACAAAAGTGGGTGTTCAGCAGAAACTTGAAGGCAGTAAGCAACTTCAGTCTCAGATCCAGACTGTACAGCACCAGAGGCAGATACACCTGCATCAAGTGGCAGGAGGAGAGAGACAAGAGAGCACAAAACTATGAGAGCGTGAAGATTGTTGAGTTAAGTAAGATAAGATATACCTTTTTTTGTCCCACAGTGGGAAAATTCACATTGAACAGCAGCAAAGGGGATCGAAGCAGTTAAATAGTAAATGTGACAACTTTAAACAGGCTAAAAAAAAGTATTATGTAATTTTTGCAACGTACCAATATGAATATGATATACACTACTGTTCAAAAGTTAAAAAGTTCAAAATAATGATTTGTATTTGAAATAATTTTTTCCTTCAAACTTTGCTTTCGTCAAAGAATCGTCCATTTGCAGCAATTACAGCATTGCAGACCTTTGGCATTCCAGCTGTTAATTTGTTGAGGTAATCTGGAGAAATTTCACCCCACGCTTCTAGAAGCCCCTCCCACAAGTTGGATTGGCTGGATGGGCACTTCTTGCGTACCATACGGTCACGCTGCTCCCACAACAGCTCAATGGGGTTTAGCTCTGGTGACTGCGCTGGCCGCTCCATTACAGATAGAATACCAGCTGCCTGCTTCTTCTCTAAATAGTTTTTACACAATTTGGAGGTGTGCTCTGGGTCATTGTTCTGTTGTAGGATGAAATTGGCTCCAATCAAGCACTAGCCACAGGGTATGGCATGGCGTTGCAAAATGGAGTGATAGCCTTCCTTATTCAAAATCCCTCTAACCCTGAACAAATGTCCCACCTTACCAGCACCAAAGCAACCCCCGACCATCACGTTACCCCCACCTTGCTTGACAGATGGCGTCAGGCACTCTTCAGCATCTTTTCAGTTGTTCTGCATCTTAAAATGTTCTTCTGTGTGATCCAAACACCTCAAACTTCGATTCGTCCGTCCATAACCCTTTTTTCCAATCTTCCTCTGTCCAATGTCTGTGTTCTTTTGCCCATATTAATCATTTCTTTTATTGGCCAGTCTCAGATATGGCTTTTTCTTTGCCACTCTGCCTTGAAGGCCAGCATCCCGGAGTCGTCTCTGCACTGTAGATGTTGACACTGACGTTTTGTGGGTACTATATAATGAAGCTGCCAGATGAGGACCTGTGAGGTGTCTATTTCTCAAACGAGAGACTCTAATGTACCTATCTTCTTGTTCAGTTGTGCAGCGGGGCCTCCCACTTCTCTTTCTACTCTGGTTAGAGCCTGTTTGCGCTGTTCTCTGAAGGGAGTAGGACACACCTTTGTAGGAAATCTTCAGTGTCTTGGAAATTTCTTGCATGGAATAGTTTTCATTTCTAAGAACAAGAACAGACGGTCGAGTTTCACATGAAAGTTCTCTTTTTCTGGCCATTTTGAGCTTTTAATCGACCCCACAAATGTGATGCTCCAGATACTCAACCTGCTCAAAGGAATGTGAGTTTTATAGCTTCTCTAACCAGCTAGACTGTTTTAAGCTGTGCTGACATGATTGCAAAAGGGTTTTCTAATCTTCCATTAACCTTCTGATACAATGAGCAAACACATTGTACCATTAGAGTGATAGTTGCTGGAAATGGGCCTCTATACACCAATGTAGATATTGCACCAAAAACCAGACATTTGCAGCTAGAATAGTCATTTACCACATTAGCAATGTATAGAGTATATTTCTAATTAGTTTAAAGTTATCTTCATTAAAAAAAACAGTGCTTTTCTTTCAAAAATAAGGAAATGTCTAAGTGACCCCAAACTTCTGAACGGTAGTGTATATGACCAGTATATACACTATGGACTTGAATTGAGATAAGACATGAGAGCCTTTATATCAGGATTATTCCAGGTGTTTATTGTTGGAAGAACACCGCACAGTCCTGGGGGGTACAGTGTTCTCCACACAAAAGTTGATGCAGTCAGTGAGACTGTTGTGATCCCCATGAGAATTGCAGACTTCCTCCCTCACTGTTGTGTTGAAATAGTCCTTGAGAGCGTTGTCAGCCTTGTCGGACCATCTCTTCACTGTGCGGGACCCAGCTGGCTGCCTGTGTACCAGAGGTTTGTACACAGGCTGGAAATGAACCAGGTTGTGGTCTGATCTTCCCAGGGGAGGAAGGGCTGATGAGGTGTGTGCCTGCTTTGTGTTGGCATAACACAAGTCCAGTATTTTATTGTCTCTGGTGCAGCATGTGACCTACTATGTGAAGGTGGAGAGACATGGTTGAAGTCCCCAGAGAGAAGAAGGAGGTCCTGTGGATGCTGTGTCTGTATCGGGCCCGTGACAGAGTGGAGGACATCACAGGGCAGGCAGATACACTATATTGCCAAAAGTATTGGCTCACCTGCCTTGACTTGCAGATGAACTTAAGTGACATCCCATTCTTAATCCATAGGGTTTAATATGACGTAGGGCCACCCTTCACAGCTTCAACTCTTATGGGACGGCTTTACACAAGGTTTAGGACTGTGTTTATGGGAATTTTTGAGCATTCTTCCAGAAGCACATTTGTGAGGTCACACACTGATGTTGGATGAGAAGGCCTGGCTCTCAGTCTCCACTCTTAATTCATCCCAAAGTTGTTCTATCAGGTTGAGTTTAGGACGCTGTGCAGGCCAGTCAAGTTCATCCACACCAAACTGTCTCGTCCATGTCTTTATGGACCTTGCTTTGTGCACTGGTGAACAGTTATGGTGGAACAGGAAGGAGCCATTCCCAAGCCCAGCTCCTGAAAACAACCCCACACCATAATCCCCCCTCCTCCAAACTTAACACTTGGCACAATGCAGTCAGACAAGTACCGTTCTCCTGGCAATCGCCACACCCAGACTCATCCATCAGATCGCCAGATGGTAAAGCGCTCCAGAGAATGAGTCTCCACTGTTCTAGAGTCTAGTGGCGGCGTACTTCACACCACTGCATCCGATGCTTTGCATTGCATTTGGTGATGTATGGCTTGGATGCAGCTGCTCGGCCATGAAAACCCATTCCATGAGGCTCTCTACGCACTGCTCTTGAGCTAATGTGAAGGCCAAGTGAAGTTTGGAGGTTAGTAGCGATTGACTCTGCAGAAAGTTGTTGACCTCTGCACACAATGCGCCTCGGCATCGGCTGACCCCGCTCCATCATTTTACGTGGCCTACCACTTTGTGGCTGAGTTGCTGCCATTCCCAATCACTTCCACTTTGTTGTTCACTTATCCACCGACAGTTGACGTGGAATATTTAGCAGTGAGGAAATTTCACAACTGGACTTGTTGCACAGGTGGCATCCTCATCACAGCACCACGTTGGAATTCACTGAGCCCCTGAGAGCGACCCATTCATTCACAAATGTCTGTAGAAACAGTCTGCATGCCTTGGTGCTTGATTTTATACACCTGTGGCCATGGAAGTGATTGGAACACTTGATTTCAGTTGTTTGGATGGATGAGTGAATACTTTTGGCAATAAAATGTAGTATGACCTCATGCTAATGGCTAACAGTTCAGTGTCCCTACAGCAGAATGAAATACAGCAGTATATAAAATGCATTGATGGGATAAGAGTGCATAAAGAGAGAAAGGAGAATAGAGAAGCTTAGTGCATCATGGGAATGCCCCTGGCAGTATAGGCCCATAGTGTGACATAACAGAATGCTGCTAATATCTGCTTTTAAATGATCTCCAGTCATTCATCACCAGTAATTATATTTTAGCTCACAGTGATGATGGTACATGCTCAATGTGAAGTGTATCCATGTTTACATGGTGCCATGCTGAAGTAATGGGTAATTAAGAAAGTAACAGGCTATTGAGGTCTTGGTATGTGGTATGTCATTTTTCAGAGCCATGCACAAATGGCACGATTATTCTGACTGATGTTAACTGTAACCTTATTGTAGCTCCCTCAATAACAGCATGAGTCTTTTGTTAAAAAACAGGGTTTATTTCTTCAGACCAACCCGTGAAAACTGGGCAAAGACAAACAAAGACAAAAACAAACAAAACTAAATCATGTGTCAGACTAATCAGCACAACTTTACATCTGATGTAACAATTAAGGCTTGGCAGACTACTTAACAATATAAACATCAATAACATATCAGATACATCAAATATACAGCACACTAATACCTTTAAATAATGCAATATTACCATATAAATTTACCGCGATGCGCTAATTAGCATACACGCATATGCGCTAGCGTATTTGCATATAATTTGCATATTTACAATATGACCGAAAAACATAAACATACCTCGTAGGCTGCTTACAACAAAGGGGCTAGTGTTTACTGCTCTTCTCCTTTCTTATAAAATATAAACATTTTTAATCTTGTTTCTTCTGGTCTGCTGCTTCATTCAGTATGTCTTTTGGCGCTATATCTTTCCTCCTTCCGCTTCCTGCCTATGGTCCGCACGCAAACCTCACCTGCGGCGCACCGCCCACTAACAATAGTTCCGCCTTGAGAACATTATTTAATATAAGTTAGAACAAAAAAATAATAGAACTGACAGAGACAGTTACACTTATATATAAACTAATTGAGAATGGATAGACTTTATTTGCTTTGTGCTGATAAGGTGTCAATAAATGAATAAACCCAGTACTTCCTCTTCGTGTTTCTACTGTACATAGCCTCCCTCTCAAGCACAAGAGATGAAGGCAGCCTTTCAGCCACAGCCAAAGTTGCAGAGAGTGCATCTTCACATCAGTGTTCTCAGAGTGAAGAAAACCTGGATGCTAAGGTGGAAAGGTAGGTGCACACATACATGTCAAGCTCTGTACATTCTGGACAGAAAATGTGCTTTGTGCTGAGGCGTTTGTACTAAAGATGTTCCAAACAGGCTATTCTTCAGTGTGAGAACTATACTAAAAGATATTTCTCATAATGTGCATTTCCCCACTGAGGGACGATTAAAGGAATATCTTATCTTATGTCCGAAACAATACAGACACCTGTCACTATAGTGGAGTCCAATATAAAACCTCTCAAACATGCAAAGACCACAGTTTACTCACCTTCACTGACATAAGTTTCACTGAGTGACAATGAATTCCACTACAACTACTAAGGCTGTCAAGGAAGACATCAACCAATGAAGTTTAACCAACCGATCAGCCTATGGTCTAGTCCAGAAGTCTTTTAAGTGAAATGAATGAAGACAAATAAAAAACAAATAAGTCAAAACAATGAAGTAATTACAAATGAGTATGATAATTTATTTTTATATTGTCCTGCCAGGTTGACCAAAAAACTGGAGGAGAGACGAGAGCAAAGGAAAATGGGAGAAGAGGAGGTAAGGAGACAAGCCTGGCCATTGAATACTATTCCATATTTGCCATGGGGCTGCCCCCAGGTCATCCACCCCAATATATGAGAAATGGAAATTTCCCCCTCCAATATTTGTTAGTGACAACACATTATTAGATCCTTCCAAAAGCTGATAGAAAGCTAATTTGTTCCCCTGTGTGCTACCTGGATCTCCCCCTGCTTTATGTTAATATCAACCAGCAATGGTGAACACAACTGTTGTGATTGGCTCAGGAGTGTTGGACAAAGTTTATCACACGGACAATCACCAAGGGCACTGCAGACAGCCAGCTTTGCAGCATGACAGCTATCATCATCAGCTATGCTGCTGAGTAGTTCGGTTACACAGAAAAAGGGAAATCTGGAGCCTCCTACACCAGTAATCGTAGAGCCACTCAGAAAAATAAACTGCAGCATGAGCTTTGGGTGCTTTAACAAAGTACAAGTAGGATCTGAAGCAACCTCTCACTGAACCAAGGACCATTCCGCGGAAGAAGTTCATGACCCAGGAAACGAACAGCCTTCTTGTCCAACCCATTTGGCTGTGTTAAAAAGCTACTCGGGAACAAGCGCAGTGGCCACCTTTCATGCTCTAAAGAAGAGGTCAAACAGTTCCAACCATGTTTGAAAAGACCCCAAACACCCAGTGATCCCAGGATACATCACTGAAGATGCGTCCCAGCACATCCATACGATGTATTCTACAAGCGATGTTCTAATCTGTGTTGGCCATTTCTCCACACACTGTTCACAGATCTCTGATCTATGCAGACTAATCACTTGCATGTCCACACTCGTAAAACACAGTCTGTTTAAATCTCAGCATTGCTGGTGCAAGGATACTTAAGTTAAGTATAGATCAGTGCATTACTGCGCCTCTTCATTAACGTGAGGTGTTCTTCAGTGTAACAAGCCGGTGGGTGATTTGAGTTTCCGTCAGCTACTTGTCCTTTAAAGACTGGGTCTTCAGTTGACTTGTCGCTAAACTGTGAACCAATCAGATTTGCACCATGTTGTCTTTTCAAAATGCGCACACGCTTGGGAGTCGCAATTCTGTAACTTTTGTGTGTACTGGGGAGCACAGTGTCTCAGGCACATAGTCCTCATTGCTTCGTGTCTGTTTTCAGTGTAGCTGCTGGTTCAAGTGGAACTGTGTAACTTTCCATGTGCAAAAAACACATTCCTTTCACTCACTTGAAGACATGTTTCCTTCCATCTCAGTCCTGGTTTTGTATCAAAGTGGCCCCCCTTCCAGTAGTTTTTCTGTCGCATTGGAAAAATGTGGTACCCTTCACTGCTCACATATCACCACAGTGAAATTCATTCAGCATCCTGTAATTACCACCTTTGGCAGCAGAGCAAAATATACAAACACCCATAGTCTCACTTTTATCCTGAAAATACAAAGAAGTACATATTGTTTTATTGTTTTTACAAAAGCAGCTCATATACATTACAATACATAATTAATGTGCCTCACTGCAACCCTGACCTACCTGTGCTGCCTGTGATTCAGAATGAGATCAAGAAGGAAATTGAGCGGCGGAAGGTGGGAAAGGACATGCAGGACTTCAAGAGGAAACAGGAAGAGGAGAAGACCAAGAGACTCCTGGAGGAAAGGAACAGGGAGAAGGCAGAGGAGAAGGCTGCCAGAGAGCGGGTCAAACAGCAGATCGCCTTGGTAAGCTCATCTCTCTTTCTCCTCTGAATTTTCTTTAGCTGCTTCTGTCACTGATTTCGTCTGAGATCACAGAGGTTTCACATTAAAATCCCTCCGGTGACTCAAAGGGCATAATCTCACCTTTTTTTGTTGATCAGTAATGCATTACTGCATCGTGTTTGTCTTACTATGTTTTGTTTTGTTTTCTTTGCATTTGTGTTTAGTAGTAGTTTTTAAAACCTACAAGCCTTCTTTCTTCTTGAACTCTACCTTGACCTGCAACATTAGTTTCATCTATATTGAAAGATTAAAAGTTGCTCTCAATAAGATGTTTAGTGTGATGTGGGTCTGTTGTGCTGATGGAATTAGTACTGTGGATTAGTACTATTCGTACAACATATTTTCCTGGGATCATGTCTGACAGGGTGTAACTTTCTTTCAAAGAAGAAATTTGACCAGTTATTCAAACGCTTTCACGATTTCAAGCTCCTCCTAGACAAAAATGCATTATGTATTCACGAGATTATGAGATTTTGCACATGTTTGAAACAATGCAAACATGTTCATTATCATATATATCAACCGTGTTATGCCTTTGCTCTGTCTTGCAGGACCGGGCTGACAGAGCAGCACGCTATGCCAAAACCCAGGAGGAGAAGGAGGCAGCCAAGCAGGCACTAGTGCACGCCAGACAGGCAGAACAGGAGGTCAGGAAGGAGTCATTAGTCCGGGAGAGGAGGTAAAGAGTTCATGGAGACCAACAAGTGATGTATTCACAGACACTATATGTTTCAACTGCAGGTGAAAATATATAATAATTTGTTATATCAATAAAAGCTCCTTAAAACAATTAGCATCCTGAAGTGTGCAAAGCAGCACAATAAGCAAAGAGTTCATGCTTTTTTCATCCCACACATTTGATCACATAAAGAAAAGCACATGTAACTAGAAAAGGCTGAGTTTTCTGAAGAAAATTCATATATCTTTGCTGCTCAAATTTTGCACATGAAACATTTGAAACAGATGAAATACTGAAACTGCTAATATTGCGATATAAAAATACTGAACTGTACTCAAATAGCAGTTGAAATTAAGCTAAAATAAAATATGAATTCAGCGTCTCTCATTCACTGAACTGAGACTACATTAACTTTCTTTTGAAATCATTGTAAAACCTGAAAGCGTCTTGGTTGTTTTTTTCGCCCAAACCTGAGCATATACATATGCAAATCATTGGTAACACTTGTGCATGAGGTATCCACATGAGAGTGTAAATGATAGACTCCAGAGAGGTTTCTGTCAATGCATCTCACTTATGCTTCTGTGAAATGTGTGTGTGTGTGTGTGTGTGTGTGTGTGTGTGTGTGTGCGTGTGTGTGCGTGCGTGTTCAGTAGCTTAACAAGGATACAGTTCCGCCTCCCAGATGGCTCATCCTTCACCAACCAATTCCCCTCTCAGAGCAGACTGCAGGAGGCCCGGCACTTTGCTGTTCAGGTCTGTCTGACCAATGTGTTTCCACACAGTCTTTGCTCTTGTAGTTGTTGGTGTGTTTTTTTCTCAGGATTTTAAGATGAAATGGGGGAAAAACGTTTTGTTTTGTGAATTGAATTTTTGTGAAGTTTTGTGAATTGAATAACATCTTTTCCCTAGAGACCTTGGATTCACCATTTTCTGTGAATTTCCCCACTGTGGGACGAATAAAGGCTCATCTTATCTTATAATATTTTTAATAATATTTTTAGGGAGAAATACAGTTCCTCTTAAATGTACACTGTCTTTGAGGTGATGCCCAGAATTTGAGCATATTCACTTACCAGATTAGCACGTTATACTCCCCGTGTCACTAAAAGGACTTTACATAAGTCATGTACTTTTCTACCTGAACATAATCCACATGATATTACATATCCACACCAGTTAAGATATGAGCATAAACCGTGCTATGTATTTATTCAATACCTGTACAGTATAGCTGTACAGTAGTGGGGATGTGACAGTAGCACTACTCCAAACGAGTAGTAATTATATGTAAAATAATCCTACTGTGAATTCAAAAGTGTGTATCATACATAGGGCTGGGCGGTATGACCCAAAAGTCATATCGCAGTACAAATTGAATCCCTTCACGGTAACGGTATATATCGTGGTATAAACATAGACTGTATAAAACATGGACGTAGTGTCCGTGACGTCACCCATTACCCGTTACTCCAAATTTGGACAAAGAGGTGGAGCGAGGGCGGGTCTGAATGAAGTCTGTTTAATGAAACATGCTCACCGAGCTAGCCGGCTAACCCGGTGCCGGCTTCGCCACCGGTTACGGTACTTTAATAAGCCGGCGTAAGTAAACATTTCAGCCTCCAGTCGATCACAATCAGTCAGTTTCTGGAGTGTAATAAACTTAAAATTTCTGTTTTATTGCCGGAAACATTCAGAAATAAGACGTTAATATTTTGAAATTACAAAAACTTTATTGCATTTACGCAGAGTTCAGTTTAATGTCACATAACATTAGTTAACAAACGTGGCGGATCTTTATTTTCCAACCTCACACAGATTTAACACCCGGATTTCCCCTATGGGGGATCAATAAAGAATTATCTTATCTTATGCCTTTTATTCTAAAGTATTAACACCATAAATGACTTCAGCAGGATTAATAACTGAAGCTACCAGACGCTCCCGTTAGCATCGTTAGCTTAGCTCAACCTCCGCCGTCTCCCCACGGAAAAACTCGTCCTGGACCCCTGAGAGAAACACAGTCAACACGGCAGCACAGTCAAACTCCAGCCAACAAGCAGCTCCACAAACACCAGAACAAACACAGCCAGAAAACAGCGCAGACGTCCCGGACAGAGACACCACACAGCCGGTGGCAGCTAGCTGGAGCCCGAAGCTAATTCATTAACAATACTTACTAGTAAAGGAAAACAGGGGAGCGCCGACTTTTGGACAGTCTGTTAGTAAAATTAACCGCTCAGCAGCCGAGTTATTTATCCAGTATTTACATGAAAAAATATCCAAAAGGCAAAAACAGCACAAACACAGGCGAAGTTCAGTGACTGGATGAGCTCCGTGATTGGAGCAGGCAGCTGTCAGTCAAAGTGACTTCCCTTTTCATTTTGCACAATTTCATATTTTAAACGAGCGTTTTAAAAAAAAGATTCACCCCCTGTACATCCAAATCATGGATGTAGCACCGTATTTATTTTTGACCAGCTCCTCCTTCTCCACTGTTACTGTTCTTGCAGCTATTTTCACACAGAGGTAGGTGCGATGACGTCATCGACGGTATGATGGTAGAGCACAAATTTCTACCGTGGCCAAATTTATACCATTTCTACCGTCACACCCCGCAGCCCTAACCATACAGGATTTGCAAACTGGTAAAAGGATGTAACCCCATAGAGGCCTAACTGAAATACAGTGGTGTTAAAAAGTCTGACACCACATTGACAATATCTCTCTTTCAAATCATTCTACATCAGACACATATGTTTGAGTAATGTGAAAGTAGACTAATGGGTTCCTCATAGCACTATAAATCCTTTCATGCAAAGTCACTGTGAAATGTTTTGTGTTGGTCCTGTCCCAGGAAGTGGGCAACCGCTATGGTAACTTCTCCCTGGCCACCATGTTCCCTCGGCGAGAGTTCACCAGTGAAGACCTGAACAAGACTCTGCTGGAGCTGGAACTGGCTCCAAGTGCTTCCATTGTACTTCTGCCGGTGAGTAAACCAGAGTCCACCATCCATGTGTCACTCAGTCAACTTACCATCTAAATGGAGTCCTCCCTGAATTTTACTAGAGCAGTACAATGTGCTGCTCAAAAGAGCTCCCTGTTCTTCTTGGATGTCACTGTGACAGTTTTGTTATTTCCTCCAATAACACCCTTAGGTTGAATTTGTGAATTTCAATGAGTATTTCAATGAGTGCCTTATAAAGGCTTGAAACTCACACTTTTCTTTCATATAGATTTTAAAGGAGTAGTTCAACATTTTGGGAAATTATCTGATGTTCAGATGGATATCAGTCTTGTGTGTTAAGTACAGAGCTGGAGTCAGGACAAGCTTAGCTTAGCTTAGTTTGGCATCAGGAAGCAACTAGACTGTCTCTTAACAAATACATGTATGTGTTAAACTGTCCTTAAAAGTGCCTCAGGTATCAATATTATTTGGATGCTGTCCCTCTCAGCAGTCTGGCAGGACAGGTAATGCAGTGGTCCAGTCCTCTGGGAGCGGTATCTGGGCTGTCCTGGGCACGCTCCTTTATCCTCTGTTGGCTGTATGGAGATTCCTAAGCTCCATCCTGTTTGCAACTCCGCCCCCTCCTGGAGCAGCATCTAGAGGCCCTGCCCACCAGTCCAACTCTTACACCAACTCAGCCTCCGACAAAGCAAAGAGGTGAGGATAATCACTGCTCTGTTTCAGACAGAAATACTTGCAGTAAACTGCAAAATACAGATTCTTCATCGACCAAAACAGGATTCAGCCTCTGTTTATCTTCAGCCTAAGTAATATTGCAAGTAGGGGTCTAAAGATTCACTCACTGATATACAACCACAGATCCAAACCAAATTCTGTGTGAAATTCATCTAAAATTAGCTGTCAAAAAGTGATCTGAAATGTCCAACACAAGCGTAAACAGAAGTACAAGAACTACATTGTTTCGTAATAATAATTATAATATTAAATAAATAAATAAATAAAATAAAATTAATTTAACTATCAGCAACAAGAAAAGTGAAGAGAATAATGGATCTGACTGAACCCTCTGTTCCCTGCAGTAATTAAAGGAATGTTCCTCTCTTGGTATCGGTCTTTGTAAGGTGACATAATGCTTGCGACAGCCAGAGTGCATTGTGGGTCATATCATCATTTTGGAGGTTCACTCGATGTAAACAACTTGACAGTGAGCATTGTCTTTGCGTGCAGCATATCATCATCTTTGATTAAATGGGACACTCGTGTTGTGTGAAAGGCTGCCATACTAAGTCACACAAAAGAAATGGCACACAAAGGTTTTTTTTCGGTTTCCCACTTGGAAAAGAGGTTATGGACAGCAAGTTGAGGAATTAACGAAGAGACATCGGATGGCCTGGGTCACAGCGGTGAGACGACACCATATCTCAATCTAGAGCCCCTGAGGAGTTGCATGGACTTGACAGCAGCAATAGCACATACTATTGTTAAATTAAATCCACTCAAGGGTTCTGCTGCTGTGGTCTGACTTGATCTGGTATGACCAGTGGCTCATGATGGTTAAGGAAAACTTTTAAGGAAAAAATTTGTTTTGATATCATTGAGCCAATTAGGCGACTTTGACTCTTTTGGGCTCAGTTACGCCAGCACTTAAAACATTTAATGCTCTTTAGCAGAAATAAAAATTATTGTATTGGTATATACAGCATGTATATACTGTGTGTATATATATGGTAATTGGCTCACTACATATCCTTCCATTTTCATCTGTGCCTGCTCAGAGAAACTCTCTCCAAGAATACTCTGGATAAGCGACCCAAGGACTTCAAGAAAGACGGTAAAATCTGCAGGCTCCGGACTCAGGAAGACAGCGAGGATGACAACAACACCTGGAATGGGAACTCCACCCAGCAAATGTAGCGCAGTGACTGCAGCTCTTCCTCTCCCTTACCGTCGCTCTCCTGGTGTGATTAGTTCAGTCTGACCAGTTTAAGGTTTCTGCTGCACTTAGGGCTGATCCTTTTGTTCTCTCTTTCTCTTACTGTGTTCCAGGCCTACGCCCCTGCACCTTGCCTGCATGGGTAGATTAATCAACAGACCCTTCTATGGGCTTAAGATGAGTGTTTTTGTATTGATTATGACATGATTCTGTCTCCTAACATTGGCTCAGATTGCAGCAGGTTGAAGAACATAATGAACTGTGAAAGGCTACACCACCATCCTCTCTTGTTTCCAGCTCATAGTTGCTCATTTTCAAAGACCTGGGTGATGCTGATTGTGTCACCAATTTCTCTGAAAAGAGCAAATAAACAGCTTAGCTGACCTGAAAATATTGTAGTCTGAGCCCAGCTTTACATTATGTTGTGGAGTCACTGCTTTTTGGAAAGGATTAACTTTGACAAATGATTGGCTGATTGCCAGTGACTCATTCTGATTGTTAAATAACAGTGGAATGATAGTATTTTTTGTTTTCGATGTATATTTCATCAAACAGCTTTCAGCTGCTGGCAGAGGACTGTAAGTCTGTAGCTATTTGACTGCTACCAAGGTGGTGGCAGACACACACACTCCTTGGCAGTATGTGTTTCTAATAGTTGACAGTGGGTGATTACTGTAGTGCTACTCATTCAACAATGAAAATTAAAGCAGCCTGTTTTTCAAGAAACCCTTGTCTTGGTTGTTTGTTACAAGTAATAAATCTTATCTGATCTGACTTATTTAGGCCAACATGATGTCATCATGAGCCAAAATGCCCTGTGTGGTGGTCCAGTGATTAGGATTCGGTGCTCTCACCGCTGAGAGCACCAGGTTCGATTCCCCTGCGAGAGCGTGTTGGCGCCTTGTAGTGGCAGCCTGAATGGAAATTTCCCCACTGGGGACTAATGAAGGGATTAAAATTTAAAAATTGCTTTAGTTGGCTCTTTGAGCACAGTTAGAGGTGTGATTTTATGTTACATGATTTATTTGAAATAAAGGCAACCTGATTAGAAAGTGGAAAACATGATTAGCACTCATTGACTAACCAATAATAATATGATTGTGCCATGCCACCTCATCTTTACTTTTTGTCAACAATTTCAAAATCACTTATAAAGCAGGTGCATCCTACTGCAATAATAAATCGTGTATTTCTTTTGTTCCTAATATCCCTAACAAAATTTATATTGGTGTTTCATGTTTACTAATTAAAATTTCTTGTATTGTCAAGTTAATCATGTAAAGGTGAAGGTTGATTATTGTGAAAGGGATATTGTCATGACTCAATAATCTATGTTCTCATTTAAAATTATACTGTAACTCATAGTGAAAGAATGAAGATGGTTATTTAAACATTAATTATATTGTCTTTGTCTTGTTTTTAATTATATGTCAAAAAAGATATGCAAATGATTACATTCTGTTTTGGTCATGTTTTGCACAGCAGCCCAACATTAAGTCAAAGTCAGGTTGTATTAAATAAAATAATCAGTACAACATTTGTCAATCTGTGAGGCACAGATGAAACGAGATCAGTATTGTTCTTATTGTATTAAGGGAGGCTGGTTGGTGACATCATCTCTGTCGTTTACTATTTGATATAATTTTAATTATATCAAAAATGCAGAATGGCTACATCACTTCATCACACTATTAATGAATAAAGACATCAAGATGCATCAATAAACAGGCTTTACTTCAATTACTTTTAAAAGGCATAAAGAAAAAAACTGAAGGGTTAGATGTAATATGTTATGTAAAAGAGGCATAAAGAGCATCTTCATTCAATATTGTTGTATATTATTACATTTGGCAGGAATGAATTCTTGTACACAATTTTTGTGGCTCTTTTCCTTATGGTCCCGAGGGTAAGACGGCAATTATTTCTGTGGTGATGAAAGTTAATGGAGGTAGGGATGAATGATATACATGGGGTGGCTAAATTTGGACTAATGGATGATGGACTCCTCTTGATGAATTGTGTTGGTGGGGGCAGCAGGGGTGGGACTGTACAGGATTTGATTTGTTTGTTTTTATTTTCCAACATCATCATTTGAACTATCAAATGAATATCAATTTTAAACAAATGAGAAAAAAGGTTGTTTTTTGGGGGGATAATAAGTAGACAGCAGGCAAGTCAACATTAAAGCCAGTAAATACATCTGTAAATGTTGACATTTGCAAATATCATACATGAATATTAAAGAAGATACTAACAGACAGACATGAGACCAGTACAACAGAGATTTTTTGAAGGGGATGTGTTGCAACGGTAACCCTCACTCTCCAGTGAAGGTTGGGTTGGTCACAGTGGTGGTGGCATTTTGGAACAGTGGGTTGTCAGCCTGAAAAGAGAGAGCCCAATGATTAGATGTTTCTGAATATTAGAAAGATCCCCAGATGCTGCACATCTCCACAGTGTAGATGGAGAACTAAATTCTCAAACTCCTGTTTGGTGGGTTTTATTAACACCAAATGCAAGCAGTAGAAAAATATTTACAGTGAGGCAAAAACTCCCAGGAACAAAAAAAAAAACCAAGACCAAATAAAGTATTTACAGGTAACTGGGTTTACACAGCCACAATGCTCAACATCTCAAACTCCAACTCTCACCAGCTCCAACTCCAACACTGGCCGAGCAGAAATGCTCTCTCTTTATAGCCCTAACCCCCCCAGGCAGACCTACACTAATTAAGTGGGGTTTCAGTCTTATGAGCTCAATAAACCAAGGAAAATGACAAAATTAATGACAAACTGTAAACACAATCGTAGCAGAACAGAAATGCTTAACATATGGCTCTTGACTTTTCTCACATGAAACATAATAAGAAACCCCGAAAATTAATACAATGGTTTAGTCCATGTCACCTGGTTCACCAAGAGCGCGCCACTATGCGCTGTTTAAACTGAGACCAAGAAGCCTCTCACTGTTCAGTGTGTGTGGGGGAAGCCGCGTAGACACAGAGTGTGCACCCTCGACGTATTACCGGACCTGAGTTTTAGTGGTGAATGTCGGGGGAAACAGTCTTTGCACCGGACCGCGGGATGAGTGCGGTCCTGCAGGGGAATAAAGATAAAACAATTGGTGCAGGACAGCGGGCCGTGAGTGCGCACCGTGAGAGAGAGAGAGAGAGAGAGAGGCGCTCTGAAGCGCTTCCTCACAAACAGTATGAGTATATTATGTTCATCCTGCAGATGGAAAACATCTCCATACTCTCTCTCTCTCTCTCTCTCTCTCTCTCTCTCTCTCTCTCTCTCTCTCATACACACACAACAGTTTACTCTAAGTTACAGGAACCTCTCACTTTCTCGTGCTGTATGATTCAGTATATCATCATATTCTCACAGGTGCAAGCTCTAAAGAAAAACCCCTCACTGCGCTAAATGCCCCTCCCGTCCTGTTTCTCATACAAATATATTTGTGCTTGCTCTCATTTGACTAATTGACACGATGAGTAGGTGACTGATGAGCGATTTTCTGTCAGAGAATTTTCTGTCATGCTCGAACCAGATGAAGAGAAGATTGAAGGAGAGACAGAGGAGGATCGCGATCCAGACTATGAGCCTGACCAACAGTGTGTGAACACATACACACACACACACACACACACACACACACACACACACACCGTTGATGTTCTCTTATGGTCTTTTTTTGAATATGTCTTTTCCAATATGTGTCATTGAGTATAAGTGTCTTCTTTTATATTCATCACAGTGAATGCAGTGAATGCTGAATTTGATAGGCACACCGGACCATATACTGACTGTATCAAATCAATACATCCCATACATCATTGGAACAGGAAGAATATGTGGTATGCCCAAATGTAAGAGAAGGGAAAAGCCAGTATTGAGGTTAAAAAAAAAAAAAAAAAAAAGGAGCCAGTGGCTGGCAAAGAGAAGAGCTGGTCTCTCTTAAAGGCTGGTATGGGATTTACCTCTACAATTATGGCCACATGGTTAGTTGAGAAGGTGGATATCTGCACACAACTAATTCCATCAGTACACCACAACAGCTGTTCTTAACAAAAATCAAATGGCCAGAGAAATGAGGTATTCTGTCTATTAAGGTGCTTTATAATAAATAAACTTTGAATACATCACTTTTCAAAACAAAATTACAAAGTGCTACACATGGTTGAATCAAAATTTAAAATATGTCAGGACCACAATTTTGCAAATACAACCAGAACCAGTACCAATAAAAGGTACAATTGAATAAAATACACAACAACAATATAATGTAAGAACAATAATGAAAACAAACTAGTCAGTGATTCTACAGTCTCAGCTCTTTAAGGCAGGGAGTTCAGGGCTGACGAGCCCTGACTGGTGAAGCGGATCTCCTAAGCTATAGCTTAGCTAAGCAAAGCAGTGCTCTAAGGGTAAACAGTAAGATCTTGAAATTAACTCTAGAACGTGCTGGCTCGTGGTTAAACTGTTAAATTAGATAAACAGTAAATTTGTAAAATTAACATTAAAGCCAGAAAATCCTCATCAGACATGAACTACTTTTCTTCTGCTTGGATTGGTAGTAAAGGATGCTGTCAATGTAGTAAAGGCTCTTATTTTCTCATGTCTCCCCACACTTTTCACTCAAGTCATTTCCTATTCCTCACTTCCTGTCCTTTCCTCGTCACTCATTGATTGCCTCTCACCTCGTTCACCTGTGCACTATTTAAGTCCTATTTTTGTCCTGCACACCCATTCATTCAGTCTTTCACCTTCTCATGGGGTGGCAGCACTGAGCCATCACTCCATGTGTGTTTTTTGTTGTGTATTAAATTGATGTATTGGAATTAAATCAGCATATTCTTGGCTTAATCACATCTCCTGGCTCTTGCATCCTTACTGATGCCCATGATGATAATAACTTTATCCTGAACCCTCCTCTTTAACAGTTAAGGTTAACATTAACAGTGCTTCTGCTCTGAGGTTACATTGCTGTCCACTCACAGTGTGTGGATGAGCTCAGCTCATATACAGGGAGCAGAGGCAGAGAGGCGGATCCAGTCACTTTTCCTCCTTTCCAAATGACATCCAAATTTCCCCACTGAGGGACGAATAAAGCTTTATCTTATCTTATCCACTTTCACATCCTTCACAGCTTTCTTCACAGGTTCTTCAAACAATGCTTTGCTGGTCCCATATCAAGACCATTTTATTGCCCAGCCCTACTCAGGAAGCCATATGTGACATGTAGAGTGTCATCATGTCAGACACACTTCTGTCCCTGAGCTTTGGCTGTTGCTGTCCCTATAATTATGACTATAGCCATGATAATATAGCCATTATAGTTCATGTAGCCTCCCATTCAAACCTGAGAGGACACAAGCACTAAACGGCACACAATAGAGAAAGTGACAAAAATAACACAATAAAAGCTCTAGTCCTAATAAATCATCTCACCTCTGCCCACTTGGATTTCTTCTTTTCATTTTCAAATTTCCTCCACTCTTTCAGGTCCTTCATGTAGATGAGTAACTTGATGAGCATCAGCAGCAGGATGCCAATAAGTGCCACAGATGCAATGGAGGCTCCAATGATAGCTGTGACACTGGGTGGTTCAGGACAGTCTGGAGGAAGAGGGACACATCAGTCCATTATCTATGGGGGGCTGGAGCCTATCCCAGCCGACTTCGGGCAAAGGCAGGGGACACCCTGGACAGATCGCCACTCTGTCGCAGGGCACATATAGACGAACAAACACGCACATTCACACCTATGGACAATTTAGAGTAGTCAGTTAACCTCAGCATGTTTTTGGACTGTGGGAGGAAGCCGGAGTACCCGGTGAGAACCCACACTGCACAGGGAGAACATGCAAACAGAGAGATCCCAAGCGCCCTGACCGGGACGCAAACCGGCGATCTCCTTGCTGTGAGGCGACGGTGCTAACCACCGAGCCACCATGCAGCCAGGTTTTACACATATCCAAAATGCAAAACTATTCATCTACAAACAAGAATGAAAAGAAAAGTGTACATGTTTTTCCCAGCAGGCCAGTTTTGGTTGGCCTGAATTGTAGGATGAATTGTAATAAATTTGGTGACTTTTCATCCATCATCATCCATCCATCAACATTTTATTTGGTTTATGAGCAAATATCTGCAGAACTAAAAACATTCCCATCAGCCTCGCCTATACTTTGTGTTAAGGGCTAATGAGCAAATACTAGCATGCATGGAAATGGTAAACATTATACCTGCCTATACCTACCTAGTATGTTAACATGCTGGTGTTAGCATTTAGCTCAAAGCATCACAGTTCTTAAGTACAGACTCACAAGGCTGTTATAAGACTCTTAGTCTTGTTTGATGTTTCCAAACAGCAGAACCACTTAAAATAGCATTGTTCTTAAAATTAAGAGTTTGTCAGCCATGAAGACTTTTCTGTGTTTCATCAGCAGCTTACCTCTCTGTTTCAAAATTTCAGCCTTGTAGTTATCCTCTCCGACTAACTGGTCCAGCTTAAATTTGACCCAGCAGCCCTCTGAGTCCTTCTGCTGGCACTGCTTGCTTGCTATGGTAAACTGTTCTACCATCTCAGCATCAATGCTATTTCTGCAAGCCAAACTGCAGTTGTTTTTAAAGGGACCAGAATCAAACCCAAGGCATTCAATGCAGTTCCTGAAAACAAGATTAATATTGACAGTTAAAACTTAGGCCATCAGTGTAGCTACGTTATAGCAACTATTTGTCCATTAATGACCAAATACTGAAAAGTCTTTTTGTAATCTGGTGAAGCAAAACATTACTACTGATTCGAAAGTAGTTCAGTAGAAGTTTGGACTCCTTACAATTTGGTCTGGCAAGGGTCAGGGCAGCTGGGGCATATCTGGCATCGTGGACGCTGGTATCCCTCCTTACACTCACAGCGGTTACACTTGCAGGTCCCTCTGCCGTAGCACACAGTGTTGTTAGCGGTAATACAGCCCTCCTTAGACACCCTGCACTGACAGGCTGAGCCCTCATAGTCTGGATTGCATTCACATGTTCCACAGTTGCACCGGCCATTTCCTAGAAATTGTGAGGGATGGAGAAGAGAGTTAGCATGCTGATACCTATACTTGCTACATATTCATATACACATGGTAGCCTGCATTCCCTCTGAAGGGTGGTGCAGCCTCGAGAATTAATGCCAAATATCAGCACGATGCTCCCTCTCCAACCTCTGACTGACCATGGCAGCAGGAGCATCATTTCAATAACATGCTAATCTCCAACTCATCTATAAGGCTCTCCTGATTGAAATGTTGAGCAAAAGTTCGATCAGAAAGACCTTCATGCTCACTCTATTTATTTACAGTGTCTGTCTCTTTCTTCTCCTATATCAGCTGAAATAGGGTGTTAAACCAATCAGATTATGTCATCATTTCTGTAATCCACTCATATCATTGCTGTCAAACTTTAAAACTGTTCCTTTTCAGTATCAGACAAATACAATCTCCATCCCCTTCACCTTCCATTCAGTGCCAATTAGTCTTTCCAGAGAGCTCATCAGCAGTCCCGTTCCCGTGACATCCATCTAGATCTTTGGGGAAGGCATCACTGCCCCCTTAAAATATGCTGATGATGGGGTCTAATCATCCTCAAATATTTCTTCTATTCTACTATTATATAAATATTGTTGGTAACCTGGTGGCCTGGGGTGCTGATCGAGCAAATGCCTCATGTCCTCAGTCTAGACAGGGCCATTTTTGCATTTCTCCCCTGCCTCACTCTTCCATCATTTTCTGTCATTTGCAATCCATGACACAAAATAAAGGTAAGAACCACTTCTTTTCCTGTTACATATAAATCTGGAAGAAAAAGACTGCTGGTTCCAAAGTTTAAAGGAAATACTCTCCTAAAGTTTTATAAGGTAGAAAATGCAGTTGTTAGGTCCTAAAGACAGACAGAAATACTGTCATGTCCAAGATAAAGTGTTAAGTTACTTTTTTCATTCTTGTCTTGTCTCCATGTTGTCTCGTCACTTCCTGTTTTATTTTGTTAACCCATTCTCCTCTGGTTTCAGGTAGCTTACCCTTCCTCGTATTTCCCGCCAGTGTGATTGTCTGCCCCGCCCTGATTGTTTCCACCTGTTCCCCATCACCTCGTGGATATATTGTCTGTGTCTCCCTTCGTTCTGTGCCAGTTTGTCTTGTCTCTTCGACTAAGCTTACACGCCTCATGTTTTGCTACAGTCACCGTCAGGTTCGCATTAGCTTTGTTACTTTGCCTCGCCATTGTGCTGTTGTGTTTTTTCCTCTTTTGAGCGGTTTTCAGTTTATTACTTTGTGTACCCTTGATCTATTTATCCTCGTCAGAGCGCCTTTTGTTTGCATTTTGCATTTACTCATCAGAGCCTCTTTTATTTGTACTTTGTTCGTTTTTGCCTTTTGTGTCTTTTGCCTTGCTGTTTTAATCAAGACACTTCTCTGGATCAAGCCAGCCTGTGAGTCGTGCATTTGGGTTCAGTCAACACACGGGTCTTGTCAAATACTTGCATCTGTTGAACCAAAGCAGAAAAAAAAAAACATTTCTTTTGCTGTAACTTTAAAATGCAGATAGCTTGAAAATGACAGAAACTCTACCTCCACATAATTTATTTTGGAACTTCTCACAGTGTTCATCATCACACTGGCAGAATTCACCATGGTAACTACTTCCACTCTCTGTGGTGTGGCATTCGCATCTGCCACACACGCAGTCTCCTCGACCCTCACAATCAGTGCCATTGTGCCTCTGACAGGATGCTCGCAGGGAGTCTTTATCTTTATTGCCAATGGAGCACTCACAGAACTGACCAACGGAGCCGTCATTGCAGCTGAAAAAGGAAGTTAGAAAGAGCAATCAAACTTAAAGCAAAGAAAACTATTAGCTGTGACAAAAATGCAATAAAGAGCTGTTTATTTATTTATATTAATGTTGATAAAATGTGAGTTCTCATTTTATTTTTGTAGTTTCACTTGCTTTCTTTGTATGTTGGTTTGTCTTTCATGTTCTTTGTAAGCATTTTTTTTTATTTGCCTGTGTCCACAACTGATTACATATTGATCATGCCCCTTTTGATTAACCCTTGAAAATACCAATCCCTGAGAGGGAGAAAGAGACAGAGGACCAGATGACTGAGTGAATCCAGCCAGGTAGATGCAAAAGATGTGTGCTGTCTAATGTTTTGAGCATCCCCTCCCTGTTTTGCTTAGACTTTTGAGACTCCCTCTGTTCTTTGATGATGTTGTGGTAGACCTTTATTGGACTCAAGTAATTTCAACATTTTAATTTCTTTTCTGATTTTCAATCAGCTTCTGGTTGTTTTAATCAATAAATTAAGCAACATTTGTTATTTTTGTAGTATTTATAGTAATATGAACTTTTACTGTTAAACTGTTCCTTTATCATTTTTAGAACCATTTCATTGAGAAGTGTCCTTTTTTAACAATATGACCTCAGAGTAAATTGGCTCTCTTTTGCCTCTCATGGGCCTGAAGTTTGCAGCTGTACTTAACAATGAGTACGTAATTTACATGCTTAGCTCCAAGTAGATAGACATTTTCTCCCTATTGACACAATACTGATAGATAGTTATGTAGTTAATTCCCAAGTGGTGTGTTTCCAGACCATATATCCATAATTTTTCATGTGCTTTTAAGTGTTTTGAACATAGCCGACCACAAAACGGCCATGGCCCACTACTCCTAAGGCACCAAAAGATGAGTAGTTGATTGTCTTTTCGTTGTCAGTCCCATGCATCAGGGCATTTTGAAGAAACTTTCTCCTGGCCAACTTTTGAGTCTTGAATTACAGAAGGCATTGCCAGGATGATGGAGGTGCCATCCACAAATAGCGGCAGCCTGATGTTCCCTGCTTTGTGGTGTGTGTTTTTACTGCAACATCAAGCTAGGTTCTTTGCTCCTGACAAAGTCTTCATTTACAAAAGAGTTTGCTTGTCAGGAAAACATAAAGACTGGTCATTTTAAATGTTTCAACAAATGACTGATGTTGGCATTTTGTCTGTAGGAGACAGCCTCCTACAGACAGCGAGAATAGACATGTTCATTTTAGATATGCACATAGGTGCACTAATCACATATTGATGCATGCATTTAATAAACCCCACACCCTATGTAACTTCTTAATAAATCAATAGAACTTCCCATATATACCAACTCACTGACACAGTCATTCTGAGGAGGTGTGAAACTCACCTGCAGATACCGCAACTGACTCTTCCCTTGTCCTTGCAGTGTGGGTGGCTAATGTGTTCTGGATCTTCACATTCACACTCACAGTTTGTAGATAAGGTCACTGTCAACGTATCTTTGATGCCCAGTGGTCTAATTGTGAAAGACTTGTCTTTCATACATGTGTCCACCGTCACAGTGACATCAAAGGAAATCTGGAGTGGGCAGTTAGGGTTGGGGAGTTACATGGAGATGCAATACATATACAACATCTTAAATGTATAAACTAAATACTTTCATTTAAAGGTCAAAATGACATTCACATTCTTGATCCCTTCTGATATTAATATTCAATGCGTTGAAGCCCTCCTTTCCAGCTTTCTGTATCTGATCATCTTGAATCCTCTTTTCCAGCAGCTTCACTGGACACGGGGAGTGAGCTACTACCTCAAATGAAGGAGCTCAAGTACCTGGGTTATTGTTCATGAGTAAGGGTAAGATAGAAGGCAAGATCGACAGGTATATTGATGCTGTGTTAGCATTAAGACCTGCATTGTACCAGATTGTTGAAGTCTGAGTACTAAGGCCTTGATGTACCAGCTGATCTACATTTCTGCCCTCGCACGTAATCATTAGATGTAAGTAATGACTGAAAATATAAGGATGCAAATTCCAGAGGCAGAGATATGTTTCCTTCACTGCGTGGTTATGTTACTTAGTCTGGTGCTACTAGGACTTGGACCAGGATGAATGGATGAGTGATGGATGACTTTATAATGTGAATCAGAGCGTGACATGTGGAGAACCCAGTACAATGTTAAAACCTGAAAGTGATCTAACAAAAACCATGGGCACTTGATGTATGAACATTAACATGAAAAGTTAAAAAATAAAATACAAAAAGAACTGACCTCCTGTCCTGCTCGTACTTTGTCACAAACCCCTTCACTGTTCCCTGCTGGTACTGGATGATCACATTTAGGAGTGTAGACAACTCTTACATTGTCAGGGAGATTATCATGGGTCACAGTTACTTTTGAGGACAATTTCTGTCATGGATTATACATTTGAGAGATAAGAGATTTGATACAAATATATCAAAAAATAATGGGAAAAATGTATGGGTTACAAAAGACAGTTTTAAAAATACATGTGCACACACAAAATGAGACATCAAGTCAGCAAAATGTACTAGTAAAGAAGTGACAACTTACATTGTAGGCGTCTTTAATCAACTCAACAACATTATTAGAATCTGGTGACAGAATTCCCACCTCAGATTTTGGAATCATTTTAGAGAGTTGCTGGGAAAAAACACAAGATGGCATGAAAATGAATCATAATGAGAATATAGTGTGCGCTCTATTACTAAATAAAATGAGACAAAGAAATGAAAGGTACATTTTATTTACCTTGTAGACAACCTGTACATTTTCTGTCACTGCAAATATCGGCTGAATATTGTTTTTTTCCAGCTGCATAGCTAGCTGTCCAACAGATGGGTAATCCTGCACACAACAGTCAGTGAAAACAGTGAAACTCTGTAAACCTTATGTCCATGTTACACCTTTTAAATAACCATTTGAGGTGCTAACCACTGAACAAAACAAGAAAACTTGTTTTTTGGAATCAGTGTTGTAGTAATGTTATCATAATAAGTCATAATGAATAGTTGCAATTTATTACAACCTGGATCTTATTTTCATAGGTTTACATACCAGCTCAGGGCTCTTGATATAAAGGTTGTTTTCCATGTGGCAATGTTCATCATTGGGTTCCAGAATACCGGCCAATTTTCCGTCCCCAGCCATGTGGAATCCAGCATCTGTAGTCAGCACAATCAGCCGAGTGCTGCTGTTCCTCCAGCCTATTTTGTCCTAAAAAACAATATGTGGAAAGGACCATTTAAGCAAGAAAAATTCATAGGCCAAGTTAAAAGGAACTTAATACTTGGTTGGTTAAAAAACTATGCTCATATTTCTCTGCTTCCTTTCCTAAGTGGTTTATGACAAACGTTTACAAGGAAAAACAAAACCCAGACCAGTGATAATGTCCTCTTATAGGCTTAGGCATCTACAACACTTGTTGAAGGCTAAATTTTTTGCTTTAGGTTTGAATGGAAGTGTGTTTCAACTTTTTAAATGTTTAACCATGACCACCATCTTAACCAAGCTTTTCAGCCAATAGAACCATAGAAAACTATCTCCGCACTCTGACCATCACTCGACCCGTTCCACTTTGCCTACCGGCCCAACCGCTCCACTGAGGATGCCATCTCCTCTGCTCTCCACCTGAGCCTGGAGCACCTGGAGGAGAAGAATGCCCATGGGCAAATGCTGTTCCTGGACTTCAGCTCAGCATTCAACACGATCATCCCTCAGCACCTGATAGGCAAACTGGCACCCCTCGGCTTCAGCACCCCCCTGTGCAACTGGCTGCTGGACTTCCTCTCCAACAGGAGCCAGTCTGTACGGCCACAACACCTCCAGCGTCATCACCCTGAACACTGGCTCCCCCCAAGGCTGCGTCCCCTGCTGTTCACCCTGATGACCCACGACCGTCTCCCCAGATTCAGCACCAATCACATCCTGAAGTATGCGGATGGCACAACAGTAGTGGGCCTCATTCATCCCTGTCTCCTGCAGCCTATGTGTCGAAGTGTCCTTGGGCAAGATACTGAACCCTTAATTGCCCCCAATGGCTGTTCCATTGGTATGCTAATGTACGTCGCTTTGGATAAAAGCGTCTGCTAAATAAAATTGTAGAATTGTAGAATTGTAGAATTCAGGACGACAACTAGAAGGCCTACAGGGAGGAGGTGGGTCATCTGGTCGACTGGTGTAGGGAGAAAAAACCTTTCTTGAATGTTGACAAGACAAAGGAGATCATCGTCAACTTAAGGAGATCCCGACCCAGCCACACACCTCTCAGATTGTTACTAGCACCAAATTCCTGGGGGTGCAGATCACAGGCAACCTCAGCTGGTCACTACATACCTCTTCTCTGGTGAAGAGAGCACAGCAGCACCTGCATTTCCTGCGTATGAGAAGACCCTCCCTCCCACCTCCCATCCTCTCCACCTTCTACAGAGGGACCATCGAGAGCCTGATGACCAGCTGCATCTCTGTCTGGTCTGGGAGCTGCAAGGCCACAGACTGGAGAGCACTGCAGAGAGTGGTGAGGACGGCAGAGAAGATCATCCCCCCCATCCAGGATATTGCACACAGGCGCTGCTTAGCCAGAGCTCGCCAGATACACTCTGACCCCACCCACCCACAGAATGGACTGTTCTCCTGGCTGCCGTCTGGCAGAAGGCTCCACAGCAAAACTGTCATTGACTTCTGGAGGGACAGACCCAGTCCCAGACCAGTTCTGCTGGGAGCAGAGGAGGTGGAGGTGGTGCAGGAGTACAAATATCTTGGGTTGTGGCTGGACAACAAGCTGGACTGGTCGAGCAACACGAGGCGGCTGTATAAGAAGGCTCAGAGCAGGATGTACTTCCTGAGGAGGCTGAGGGCCTTTAACATCTGCAGGAAGCTCCTGTGGATGTTCTATCAGTCTGTGGGGGCCAGCGTACTTTCTTAGGCTGTGCTGTGCTGGGGAGGGAGCACAACTAAAGCAGACCTCTCCAGGCTGGAGAAGCTGATCAGGCGGGTCAGCTCAGTGGTCGGAAAGAAGCTGGACCCTCTGGCAACAGTGGCAGAGAAGAGGACTGTGAACAGACTGCTGGTCATCCTGGACAATGCCAGTCACCCTCTGCACACTGTCACCAGCAGCCAGAGGAGCCTGTTCAGTGAGAGGCTGCTCCTCCCCAGGTGCAGGACCAACAGACTAAAAAACTCCTTTGTCCCCCGTGCCATCAAACTGTTCAGCTCCTCACTGGGGGGGGGGGGGGGGGGACTATAGACTGTGCAATAAACTGGACTCTAACATGTGCAATATAACCCCATCACGGGCAAAATAACTGTACTGTCAATGTATGTGCAACACCAAATCGTGCAATACATATTTTATATACAGTTCTGTCACTGGTGTTGTTGTAGTATACTATACTATTATTATACCACATATTACTATTACATATTATTATTAGAATATTATTATTGTTATTATTATTATTATTATTATTATTATTATTATTATATGGTAGTGTGTAGCATATGTTACACTTCTTAGATTCTTATTTTATTGTTTGATTCATCTTTATCTTATTCATCTATTTGTTGTCAGGCACCAAAAATTTCACACATACTTTGTATGATTGTGCACATGATAAAAAACAATGAAAATCCTGTGATCTATAATTTGTTCTCCCTCCAAGGACATTGTGTACTTTCTGTACTTTCATCAGAAAAGGCTACTAATCCTTTTTCCCCCAATGCATAAACTGATTGTATGGTGCAACAGCGTTAGAACTCAGCTGCACTTCTGACATTTAACAAAATGACATTGTTACAGTGTTAATTTTGTCAACGAAAACTTAAACGAAAACTTTTCGTTGACGACCCTTTATTCCGTGACTAATTTGTGACGAGAACGTAAATTTAATAAGTACTGACAACAAAAACTAAAACGAAATCTCTGTTCATTATGAACTGACGAGTAAAAACGTGACGAAAAAGCTGACACTGGCCGGCCGGACAATCTGGGTTACAACCATCCTCAGTGTCTTGATTGTTTTCTCTTTTAACCAATCGGTCTTTGTCAGTCACGTGTTCTGACCAGCAGACACGCCACCATGCGCCATTTTGGTTGTAGCTAACCTACCTCGGATGTAAACAACACAGAACATAATGTAGATCCGTAGGACTGCGACAACACTAACACTAGTTCTTCATGTGCTTTAGAGAGGCAAAGAGTCCAGAAGACTTCAGAAATGTCATTGACATACTTTATTATTCATGTTAAGTCACGTACAAAACGTTTTGGTGTCGAAAGTGATGCCCATCCGTCTTACCGCTGCGACCCAGGCCTTTTCATTATTTCCTCAATCTGCTGTTCATAAACTCTTTTCCAAGTGGGAAACTGAAAACAATCTTACGTTGTGGTCAACTTCTCTGCCATTTCTTTTGTGTGACTTAGTGTGGCAGCCGTTCACACAACACGAGTATCAAAGATATCAAAGATAAAGATATGCCGCACGTGAAGACGTTGCTCACTGTCGAGTTGTTTACATGGCGTGACCCTCCAAATGACGATTCGACCCACAATGCCCTGCGGATGTCACAAGTTTTACGTCACCTGACAAAGACCGATTGTTAGGCCTCTGTGCTATACCATACAGTCTATGTGCTACACTCATGTCCCTTTTTTCTGTCTCAGCACATTTCTAGTTTACTACACTGTTTTATATGGTCTAATTTTGAAGAAAGTTCTTGTAAATTGTGAAAAAGTTAAATGGTTTGTTGCTTTGATGGCCCAATAATGCCCTTATAACATGCTGATTAAAAGTAGGCATACAGTTAACTTTTGATGCCCTTTAACAAACACTGAATTAAAATTGGCATCTGATTAAATGTGTTGGCTAGGTTTTGATGCCTTTGTTAGAAAATACTAAGTTAAAATGGGCATAACAGTTAAGCTGTTATGATTTTCTTTTGATGTCTTAAGTGGATTGGAGCTTTTTTCTTGCAGGTTGTAGATCATTTGTTGTACAAATTTACTGAAAATAAACAAGAATCTGTGAAGGACATGATTATGCATTGCATTTTTTCTCACAAGCCTTAGACATTCATATTTATTATACAAGAATAATATGTTACATTAATTTAAATAACTAAACACATAATTAAAGGTATGTTTACAATAGTTTCTACAACCATGACAAACATCCTTTTGAAAAATCTATTACATTACAACAAAAGTGTCAAATTTCGTCAAAAGACTAAAATGAGGCTAAAACTAAAACTGATTTCCACTGACCAAATTTTAACTAAAACAAAACAAAACTAAAAGACTAAAATGTGACTTTAACTAAATCAAGTCTTTGGTGAGTGACTAAGACTAAAATGAAATGAAAAATTCTTATCAAAATTAACACTGCATTGTTGTTCCTTAAACTTCCTTTTTTTTTGCACAAATTGCACTATTCCCTTTAAGCATATATGATAAAAGACATAGCCTGAGTGACATTTGAAAGTACCATTCATGCATGGCACTGCAATTGAAAGAGAACAAACAGAAGGTTTTCTAGTTTCATTCTTTTCTAATAATAAATCCATTCTTTACTTCCTTCCATGACTCACAGTACATTGTGTATCGCTTTGGTTGAGTCCTTACCCCACATACAGCAGCCTGCATCATGGCATCAAGACTCCCTTCAGGAGAGTCCAAGTTCCCAGAAATGTACTGCTCTTTCACTTTTTTTTTGAACTCATCTTCCCTTGGTGTCATACTAAGCACATGTCTGTAGCCAAAGGCAGCCTGACACTGTTGGTCATTTTCATCACATGGTTTCAGCAGTTTCTTCTTGTTGGTGTTGGTATAAGGAAGGACTGTCTTATCAACAAAGGCACCAAACCCTATAGTAGTAGAAATGGCTATTAGTTCTTAATTCTTCTTTTTTCTTTGTGAGGTAACACTTCTTGAAAGGTTTATTAAACATGTCAGACCATTAAGCATATTCAGAAATGACATACTGAAATAAATGGCAGCGCTTTAGAATACAGCCTGAAAGCTCGTCAAATGGGATACCAAGAAAACCCATACTAGTAATGAACAAGTAACAAGGGAGTGAATAATGGTCAGTATACAAGCTGTAGACAGTTTATACTTATTATATAATTGTTCATATTTAAATATTTCTTCTTTTTTGTTGTCAGACATCTGAACTCGGAGCTCTTAAATGCCATGTTGATCAACAGTCATTATCAAGCTGCTGAGCTGAGGATACAATATATTTTTTTACACTCACAACATTATCAGACAGAATGAGCCGCAATGAGCCCTTAAAACACAATTTAAATTATATCATAAATGAGACTGCTGAGGAAAAGAAACTAAATGTCAAGTTGTGGCTGTATTCTAAAGTGTTACCAAATAATAAATATCGATATTCTAAAAGATTATCAGATTAAAGATTGTATTCTTGTTACCTATTTGGGCATGGTCAGTGATGGTATTCAGAGCTGCAAAAAGATCTTGTCCAAGTTCTTTAACATTTTCCAAGTCATCTTTCATGGAGTAAGACAGGTCCATCAGGTAGTAGAGATCAACTGGATAACCTTGAACTCTTTTAAAAGAAACACTGAATGTGGTAGAAAGCCCTGTAAGCACAGAGGAGAGACAAGCCAATGAAAAATGAAAGAAAGAAAGTAATTCTACCATGTATTTTGTATTAAACAGTAAACAGTATAAACATATTTAAGGGTGAGTGACAATGAGTCTCAATCAGTGAGAGTGAGTCTATTCAATCAATCGGAGACTCTATTCAATTCTCAAATTAAATGCAACGATAGATGACTCTAAAAAACATTTAAAAAATCAACATGGTAAAATTTTCATTCATTTTGCCCAGTCCAATTCTTCACAAAACAGATAGATCCTTGGAGTGCAAGTGCTCTGGTTTAACTTTGGCCTGGAAACTAAACAGTGTATTTCTTCATTGGTGAAAAGTCAGCATTAACTGACTCCACTAACCAGGTCGCAGTCTCAGACTAATCTTCTGTGGACTCAGCTGAACAGGCTCCTGCTGGTTGAATGACATGGACAGAGATTCTTCCTTGACAATGGTTAGATTGTTCAAAGGGGAGATGATTTCTTCACTCTTGCAGCCTCTCTCTATTAACTGAGCCAGGGTGTCACAACGTGCTGCCTCCTGCTCACCAGCTTTGGTGAAATTCTGCATGAAGAGGAGGCAAAAACACACAGTGAGGAATAGATAGGATTTGTCTTTTATACTAAAGATAAACTCTGTTCTTTCATTGGAGTCTGCATATAATATTGTTACTGCATTTTAGCAAACTACATCCATCCATCCATCCATCATCACTGCTTATCCTTTGCAGGGTCACAGGGGTCCATCAGGAGCTGGAGCCAATCCCAGCTGACGATGGGCGAGTAGTGGGGTACACCCAGGATATGTCATCACACAGCTGGTACAGAGACTAACAGCCATTCACGGTCACGTTCAATTATGCTCACATTCATTAATTCACCGAAAGGAAAACATATAAACCTGGGGAGAACAGGTTTCTTTGTGGGACACTATACATTTTTATATAAAAGCCAGTATTCAAATAATGCCAAAGTCTCACTGTACTATAGTGATGTACAAGATATGTTTAGTATGATGTACACCACACCACTCAGTTGACACCTTTTTGTTCAAATACTATTTTTATTCACCTCCAGTCTTTGACACTTCTGCCATTTTTTAAGCGTTTGTAGTGACAGTTACAGGATATAATTTGTGCTACAAAGAAATTCAAAGAGCAACCATGAATCTCATCCTATTTAGTTTCTCTGTGCATCTATTTGTTAACCTAAATGAACTAAGACCACATCCAAGCTCAGTGCACAGTCGGCAAAACAAGAGAGGATCCTGACCATGCTCTAACCAGTCAAATGGGCGAGCTCTGTAACGACTGACCAAAAGTGAGTTAAATTCAGAGGTAAACTCTGCATTCTGTGTTTGCTCTGGTGTTTGTAGAGCTGCTTGTTGCCTGGAGTTTGACTGTGCTGCCGTATTGACTGTGTTTCTCTCAGGTGTCCAGGACAACTTTGTCGGGGGGAGATGGTGGAGGTTGGTCTATGCTAAGGACGCCAACAGGATTGAAGTCATGTCCAAATATTTATGGACCTGACTGTATTAGAATTTATGGGGATAATATGGCGTCTGTCTGAGGTGAGACTGACATTTTAATTAATGTGATGTAATCTTAAACTGAACTGTGCACAATAAATGTTTGTAACTTCAAAATATTAAAGTCTCATTTCTGAACGTTTACAGAAGTAATGTTAACCCAGATGTTGTCATCAGTTCAGCTGGAGTTGGTTCTTGAAGCAAAACAGTAACATAGATTTTGACAGTCCACAAACTCAAACATTATTATTTGTATTAATATCGTGGCAAACAGACATTTTAGCGTTTATTACACTCCAGAAACAAACTGATTGTAATCGGCTGGAGGATGAAATGTTGACACATAACGCTATGCCTGCTTATTAAAGTATTTAAATACTAAAATATTTGGATCTACTGGAGTCAGGCAATATCACCACTGCAAAAGATGGTGGTGCCCTACAATTGGCAAAAAATCTACAGGTGATATCACAGAGGCTACATCCATGTTGTACAATACAATTCTACTTTTTCATTTAGCAGACACTTTTATCCAAAGCGGCATTCATGTACCAATGGAACAGCCATTGGGGGCAATATTGGGGTTCAGTATCTTGCCCAAGGACACTTTGACTGCAGGGGGCGGGGACTGAGCCACCACCCTACCGATTGGTGGACAACCACTCTTCCTCTGAGCTACAGCCGCCCCCTACATACAGTCTATGTGCTAGACTTTACAGTACTTTAGCTGAATTGATGACCTTAGAAACAGGGACCACAAGGGCCCACAGACCTGGCTCCCAACTTGCGCAACTTAATCCACAATGGGAGGTCCTTAGTGGCTTGGGGGGGGGGGGGGCTGAGGTCAGATGACGGTTTCCCTCCTTCTTGTAATGGGCAGAATTTTTCAGGACTGGTGCCTGGCAGCTTGGGCAGTGGTATGAAGTCAACTATCTTAGAAAATGTGTCCAACAAAGGTACAAAGTCGAAAAAGATGACCAGGGGCGATGGGGTACCGATAATGCTTGGAGCAAACCAGCAGGGGGGCATTGCAACTTTTTGTAGAGGCTGTACTGGACAGTGAATGACAACCTTCGTCCCTGAAGTATTTTGGCTCAGTTTCTGTCTACATCTATTTGCAAAATGAATCACGAACGGAAACCAGCAGCCTGCTCAGTGTAGTTGCGTATGCGAAGAGGGCGCTAGGCCCAGGCCCAACCACCCAGTTAAGTGAGCAACACTGAAGGGGAACAGTGGAGTGACTGCAGGTTAGATCACGCTAATCGGGATTCAGGCCTGAGTGCTGGTAAACAAGGTATTTACCATATGCTGTGACCTGTTAGCCTCCTCTAGACCAAAGAACATATTACTAGGATTACCTTACTGACAAAAAGTTTGAGTCTTCAACAGTCACATAGCTTTACATTGACCATGACCAAATTAAGGTTGCAGAAGGAAGTGGTGTTAGTCATTACTTTATTTACCTTACTTAATCATAAAATGGTCTGATTTATTGTGTGGGATGAACCTGCACTCACATCATTACAGGCAGGAGGTTGACAAGTCAGTACCCACTTATTATATTTGCTATTCTTTGACAGAGATTTATCTTTACCTAGGCAGTGTACTGTAGGGTGATTGTTCAATATTATATCCAACTTGTCAATTTCCCGGAGGGAACCTCCCAAAGGGATTAATAAAGTACTCTGTCTGTGAACTGTCTCCAAAAAGTTGAGCTATGATTGTATGTTGACACGTGCTACTATTTGTAGACATGTCAAGACCTGAGCAGGAATAGTATAAAGATATAAACTTTGCTTCTCACCAACTGTTTACACCATACACAGTATGGTCCAGATCTAATACAGTCCCCACAGGAGTTGATTACAGACTTTGAGCAAACTTCCTTCTGTTGACAGAATCCTGCAGAGAGAAGATGAAAAGCACAAACTATATGCAACACATAAACTGCAAAATCAGTACAAATTCAAAATTTTAAATAATCTGCTGTGGATACATAATTCATCATTGTATGTCTACTTCACAATGTATTTCATAGGGATGGGAAGATCAACACATGTAATATATACTCATACGAAGTCCTGTTTTCAGTATTACACAAGGGCTGAGCGATATGGACGGAAATTAATATCACAGTATTTTTGACCCTTTGGGTGGTGACAGTATTATAGTATGGTATTTGTTTTGTAAGGAGTTATGTAAATAGAGTTAACATTTGGATAATATAATAAATCGTTTATATACCTATCATTACGAATATCTTTTGCTACGTGTAGCGTGATTGCCGAGTAATATTTCTCTGACTGATCTGTAAGGTGTTGTTGTAGTAAACGATGCCTGGAGTCAGGAAATCACGAAAGATGGGGGATAAAATACTAGAATTGATTGATTGATTGATGAAGTATTATTAATTATTCATAGTTTATCATAATATAATATGCATTCAATACATATGTGCCAATTGTAGACACAAAACAATGCGGTTTAGCACTTTTGAAGTCCACTGCCGACCAACCCGCTAGTTACAATTTAAAATTTGAGTTTATATAAATACTGTGCATATTTCACTTGCCTTACATAGCTTATATAACCAAAAATGGCATCAAATTTAAGAATTTAAAGGGTTTCTGCTAGCATCTCGGGCATTTCATTTCATCTCAATTCATCCTATTCATCATGTCTATCGTGTACATAGTTTCATATTCTCTGTTAATTTAATACCATCTAGCCTGGCTTTTCATTGTTAATACTTCATGATTCATGCAAACATCCAGTGATGGATGGATGTTCACTGTATTCTTCTCAAAAGCACTGCGTTCAGTACGAGAAAAGTTTTCCAACTGACTTCATATCACCAGCCAAACTAAGAGCAAGCACACGTTAAAAAACAAAACAAAAAATGACCGGAGTGGAGGCAGCGACCGACGCGAGACGAGCCCTTTTCAGCTCTGTCTTGTCAAATGTACCGCGCTCGTCTGAAATGAGTATGTGGCTCATCCCTACCAATAAAGGAATGTCTTATTCTGCTTCTTCCACCCTAAAAATATCATGCTTACATGCATCATTTTCATAGTATTGTCATGTCTAGGAAAATAATTTAATTATTTTACTGCCTTATCTTGTGTTTCATGTTGTCTCGTGACTTCCTGTTTTATTTTGATACTAACTTCCCCTCTCGTTTCAGGTAACTTGCCCTTCCTCTTGTGTTTCCCGCCGTTGTGATTGTCAGCCCCGCCCTGATTGTTTCCACCTGATCCCCTTCCTTGTGTATTTAAGTCCATGTCTCCCATTGTCTTGTCTCAGCTGAGTAAATCATTCCATGCCATTCATGTCCTGCCTTGTCATTGTCATTGTCAAGTTTTCTCTTGTTACTTTGTCTTGCCATTTTTGCCTTGTCGTTTTTCCTCTTCTGAGTGATTTTTGGTTTGTATTTTGTTCATGCTGTTTTGCTAGTCGTTACCTCTTTGGAGTGATTTTGATTTCGTACTTTGTTTTGCCTACTGACTGTTCTTGTTTCCTCACCACGAGTGATTTTCTGTTTCTGATACTTTTAATGAACTTTTTTATTTTGAACTGCCCTGACTCTCTGTTGTGCATTTGGGTTCAGAGTTTGCACCAGCCGTGTCAATCATGCCATACAATAATAGAGATTTTTGGCTCTGGAGATGTGCTTATAGATGGTCACTCTGTTCTTTAGACATATCTTTGTATGTTCAATTTAGAATCAATGGATAGTTGATAGTAGCAGTGGATGGTTATTTGTTCATTTCTGCTCAGATGAAGATACTGAGAGATCAAAATCGGTTGACATTTCAAACTATTATGCTCCAGTAATTAAAAGCTTTTAATATTTTTTTCCCCCTTACCCTGCATGAGGAATGTTTTCTTCTCTGTGACCAGCTTTTGCCACATTAACAACGAGCAAGTGCAACCAAATTTCAGTTGGTCTGAACATTCTTTTTAGTAAGACTGTTGTATTTTGTCTTTTATTCTATTTCAGCCCCTTGCTACCCAATTACAAAATTAGGTTACATACATTTGGTACATACAGTGTGCCTCTTATGATACCAATTAAAATGCTATATATTTCTACATACAGTATGTTCTTTGAGTTTGTTACTGTGAGTGGACCCTTTGGCTTTAAGATCTGCAAAAAAATTATGTAATGTCAACACTTAAAAACTTACCATTTCTACCCATCAGCAAGAGCAGAAGAACCAGTAAACACAGATCCATTTCCTGATGACAATAAACAAAAACATTCAATGAATCACAATTAAGGTCCTTACACACTGGGAGCATTTTTTGGTGCGATTAATTTGGATGTCAATTTTTTTTTTCGAACTTGTATCCTGTCAATATAAGCTTTCACATCAGCGACGTTTTCTTGTCCGGCGATATTGCGGCATTTATTATTTCGCATCAAGGTCGAATTTTCCGAAGTTTCGCATCCTGTGTGTCCACTTCTGACCAATCAGATTGCGTGTTGTTGAGCCGTCACATTCACTGGTGTATCCAACATGGCCGACCGGCTGATCGTTTACGTGTCGGAGAACAGAGTGCTTTTTGATAAAAAAAAAAACATAAAAATTACAAGGACAACGACCTGAAGGACGACTTGTGGAGAGTCATAGCGTCGGATCTCGCATATGACGATGGTGTGTGTGCTTAAACTGTTTGTTAAACGTCTTTGTTTTAACTTTCATCTATAATAAGTAACTTTAGCTTGTAAGCTAACTTGTTCAGATAAAACATATTATTTGTATTTTCACTGTCTCAAACAGCTGTCACATAACAATTAGATCTCGGTTGACTCCATTTTCGTCCTCTCACTTCCTCCCGGGACGCGTCTGTTTCCCCCTCGGAAAGTCACAAAATTGCATCGCGCTTGATATGTATAGTCAGGGCATCAAAATTCGCCTCTGAATATTTTGCAATTTCACATCGTATATTTGCGTCGTTTCCGGTGTGTAAGGACCTTTAAAACTTAAATGAAATAATGAAATAAATAAATTTTGAATGAAATAAATTTTCATACATGCAACATTGTCCTGACTTGTGCTGTGAAGCACAGATTCCTTATAAAAATAATAATTTGAAAAACCCATAAAGAAAACACTTAATCCCTAATTTACCTTTAGTTGTTTGCTATTTTAAAATGTGTACACATTTTAGTTAAGTTCTCTATTTATCTTTACCTTTTCTGTCCTTGTGCTCAAGTAATATCCAACTTTCCCCTCAAATCAATAAACAACTATCTTATTTTATCCTATATTATGTACAGTATTGTTAAGGATTAGGGGCATTAATCTCTTTTTCAAATATGTTAAAAGTAAATAGGGTTAGTTGAGAAGTACAGGCAGAGGCAGAGAAGATAAGCCAGGAAGTGACTTGGATGACCCCCCTCGTACTGTTCTTGCTCTTACTTCTTGTTATCTATCCAAAAAGCTTTTATTTAGAAAATCAATAGAAATTTGCATGAAAGCCATAAAAATACGCACCTTGCTTATCAACCAACCATCCTAGACAGGAGGGATAACACATATAGACAGCAAACACTTCTATTTTCATTTCACATGAATGAGAGAAACCCAGTCTACATAGGAAGTGTATTTGTTGCATAACTGCACTGCACCCATATTATAAAAGAAGCCTATCTAAGAAGTGCCTTAAAGCCTGCTTCCAGAACGCTGAACGATTTTACATTTAGTATCTATTCAGACCATATTCTAATGATAAACTGGTTAACACTGGTTGACAGTTGTTGTTAATTTTCAGTGCACATCAGAGTTCCTGTTTCTCTAAGCCCATCTGTCACGATGGGTGCAGACACCATCTTGAGATGTCACTCTCTTCTTTTTACCTACCCTGGGGCCAGATGCATAAAACTCTGTAAAGATTCATAGCTAAAACAGTGTTTACGCGAAGCTATAAAGCTATAGTATGTCTAGAATCCTTTGCATGCTGGTTTGATACCTGTATGACACATTGTTCACATACATCTTTTTCAATACCGGTTTATGTATGAGAAATGTTGCATGGATGTTTTTTGTGCATACATATTATTTTTACACATTTGCGTCCTTCTGGAGAATGAGCAGCTTGAGGCATCTGGACTGACAGCACAATTAACCTACCCACAAGCAGTAGACTGCAAGGCATTTTACAGTTTCCATATCCTGTAAAATCATCAATCATTCGATGCCGTTGTGTATCCTCAATGTTGTCACAGCTGTGCCAACTCACACAGATCCCTAACCCCAATCAGTTTAACTTTCTAGTGCAAAATCCAATACATCATTACTCACTGGCTTCCCACCCAAAAGTGCCTGGAATGAAACTATCGTCTCTGGCCACATGGACACTACAGCAGTTTTAGGTATGTCTGTGCCTCTATTTGAACAACCCACATGCTTTAATGCTAATGACCTGCTAATAACAATACTTTATTACCTGATTTGCATTAGTGAAATCCCAAAATATATCTTACAAATATTCTCAATATAATGTTACATTATAAAAATTCAAAACAAAAGGCTTAACCAGTCTAAATTACAAGAGAGTGAGCATTGCTTTTTGTATAGATTTATTTGATACAGATACTGATAAACAGCATAGACAAGGTCACTTACTGCGGCCACATTTAGGTCTGTCCATATTCAGATATACTAAAATGCTAACCAGCACAAATGGATTTCAATGGAATGGACTCAGCAATTTGATACAAGAGTGAGTATGAGTAGAAAGCGTGTAGAAATGATTACACACTGATAATTTGACAACACTCGTCTAAATACTATGGCTTAATCAAAGAACAGAAACCTTACCCTCAGTAAGCTGCTTAACCAATGATGAGTGACCCACTACAAAATGGTCCTGCTGTTGATATGTGTGAACATTCACCCACTGTTACATAACACTGAATATGAATACAAGGTTTTCTGTACACAGAGGCTTGTGTTACACCCTGTGTCAACGCTGTTGATACCATAAAAGGCAGAAGGAAACAGTGAAGTGTTGAGCCATCAGTACATTTCCTCTTTGTGACTTAGGCTGAAAAAATGCTTAGCAGACTATAACTGTCATGTATGTATTGATATTTGTTCCTCCTCTCTTCTATTGCTGCTGCCCAACAATAGAATAATAATTATTAAACAGCAACGAACCAGTAATAAAATATCAACACTGTCAAATAAAACAGTACTCCACACTAGTGCCAATGACAATGAGGTTGACAGATGTTGAGGTAGCAGTTGGTGGCTTATTGTGCATATTGTGCTTAAACCCTAATAGCACATCTGTAAAAAAAAAAAAAAAGACTGTGTACATTTTCGATTTAATTCAGTTACTGTCTCCAGCCATGAACAGATCTAATATGTAAACTTTTCGTACAAATCACAAGAAATAATCTGGAAACACTTGTTGGGCTAATGACTAATCAATTCAATTAATGAGACACTTTTTAAATCGAAATTAAAAACTTCTCAATTGCTGTTGCTAAATAAAAGTAATTCATGTATTAACCTACACAAAGACCATCATAGATATTCTTGCCTGTCAGTGGCTTATTTGTATGGATAATATGATTGGATGTAGAAGACATGAGTTTTTCTCATCGATTAAATGGCAGCATCTTTATCTGAAGATATGTAAAAACGTGTGTAAATATTAAATTCAGAACTGTAGTTAAACAACCCTGGATTCAGAAACCAGTTCAGTCAACTTCCTCCTAGAAAACAAGAAGCTTGTCTTCCTCATTTGGATTAATAAGAATTTCCAGACTGTCATAAACCAGTGGGTTGGCCATGTAGACATTTATTTCATATTTCAGTAGTCTGACATTTCTGACTTTATATGACATTGTGAAATAAAATATGGTTCTTCACAAAATATTTGATGATGTAAAATACAGTTATGTGAGTCCATCGTGTCAGAATATAAAAAGCTAAAACTAAAGAGGGTTGTAAGAATAAAAAAATCTTTACTAAAGCAAACTATTGATAAAATAATAAAAGAAAACTTACCAGTAACAGGAAGATGCAGCTGTTGTCTGTGGTTGACAGTTTGTGTTGAAAACTAACTGGGTGGAGGGACTCCACCCACACAACAGGAAGTTTGAAGCCATCCAAAGAGTGTCTTCAAGAAAACAACCAGGCTTGTCACAGAGTGCATCACATATCATGATGTTAAATGATGTAAAATTAATTGTACATTTCGCTACCACACAGAAGTGGAGACATTAGACTTTTATCCGAGTCAAACTTAAGCCACTAACATAAGGACTTTAGACTTTACCTGTAACTGACTGCTGAGAGGCTTGACTTACTCAGGACTTCCCTCCTAGACTGACTGGACTGGACTTGAAATTTGAAAGTCAAAACAAAACAAAGTTTTACTAGCTCAAAACCTAATCACAGAACAGTAAAATATGACCACTTGTGTATGTATATATATGAGCAAACTGAAAATATAATTTGTTCATTTACAAAGTTCTGATGTAACTAATTCTGCTCTTGTTTTTCTGTTAGATATAATAAAATAGTTCCTGAGTCTGTGGGTTCATGTGGTTTCTATGTACAGCTAAACAGGAAAGGTTTACAAGGCAGAGCTTTTAGAGTTTTAAAATCCTGACAAGGAGAGAAAAGAGAAATATACTGTCAAACTCAAGAAGAGACTGCAGTAGAGAATAGCCCTGCACCCTGCTGCATGATATTATTAGACATGTTTCTCTAGCTGACACAACATGATCACACACATACACACACCCAGAGGCCGTCTTCCTCTTTCTCTTACACAGGCTTGTTGCTATAGCAACAAGTGGGGGGAATGTTTTGAAGATTGGTCTCATATTGCACTGAAATCACTTTCACACACATTGAACTGAGAAGTGCAAGATTAGATTTTTTCCCCCCACACTTGGACGTGGGATGGCCATATGAGGTAACAAAGGTGTGATTTTTGACTTGGAGAATTGGAATTTAATTCAAACTTCTAACATGCGCCACAGATTTTTTTTTAAAAAGCAAAAATTCTGATACACGAAGGTGCAGCGTAAATGAGGAAATCTTGTCATTCCAAAATCTTTAGCGACACAATGACTCAGAAGAGATTATTATGCGTCACATGTTCAGTTTTTTGCCGGATCCAAGAGCAACACGCAGATGAGGGGGACTGAGAAAAAAGGATTTATTGAACGCAAAAAGCTCCAGGACTAGACAAAAGTGTGACCAACTAATAGAAGTGGTGAGGAGCTGCTTCAGTGGCTGAAGGCTGGTAGGTGGGTGCTGAGGCTGGATGGCGGAGACACGACGGTGAAGGTGAGGACTGGGCACTGAAGAACAAAGGAGACACTGGAATAGACTGGAGAACGACATATAACACAGAGCACAAGAAATCACTTGGAACATACGACAAGAGTGAGGGAAGGAAGTGAGGGGACGATCCGGCAGCTTGCAGGTGGAACCAGAGAGTTTTTAAAGCTGCTGGTCTTTGGGGGAATGAGGGACAGCTGGGAGAAGGGACCTGCGGCACCTGCAGGCCACACCTCCAGCCACTGAAGCAATGCCTGAACAAAAAGACAAAACCAAAAACACTGGAGTAATAGACTGAAAATGCACTGAAAATATACCAGCAAAACACAAGAGAACCAAACCATAACAATATGATGTCCAGTATGCCCTAATGCCATTCATCCTTTCCACTGGTTCCAAACAAGGGCCAATTTTGGAGAGGGCAATAACAGACAGCATGACTCAGAGCTGCTACCATGCAGTGTAACTTTATGCCCAAAGGTGGAGGCTATGCACCTTAGGGCGAAAGCTACAGACAAGGGAATGCCAGGCCAGTGTCTCACACAGCAAACCCTGTACTCTCCCTCACATAGCTTCAATGTTAGCAGGCATATTCTGCAGGTTCTTTTGTCACTGGATCTGCAGAGTCCGGACCCACGTTTACAAACCTCTGACTAGGGATGAGCCAGATATTAGTTTCAGGCGAGTATACGGTACGGATCGATACAGATTTTTTGACGAATACCAGTATGATACGAGTAAAACTCGTCAATATCCGTGCTCGTGCTGAAGGAAAATCCTCACTGTGTAACTGACAACTGACTGTCTTCGTGCTCTGTGATTGGCCAGTCACACACCTTGGCCTATATTAATATTGTTATTGTATATGGCTGCATGCAGTATCTGACTTTCTCTCTGCAGTTCAGAAAAATAATATTATAAATATTATTGAGATATACTGTATATAGGCTTTGAATACAGTAAATTAGCAACTTCTGATCAATCCATATCAATTTCAGACTTAAAATAATGTACTGTTTTAAACCCCTCCCATTTTGTGCCCACTTCCGGTTTAGGTCCCGCCCACTCCGAGTACACATACAGATAATATAGATGGTTGAACAGATACAGATAGTGGTGTACTCGCTCATCCCTACCTCTGACTGACAGTGTGTCTCCGCACAATACTGCTATCGCTATCAACACGCCTGTGTATTACTGCATGTCCCTCCCCCCCCACTCCCCCATGTCTGTCTCTCTCTCTCTATCTCTGTCTCAACCCAACCAGTCACGGCAGATGGCTGTCCATCACTGAGCTTGGTTCTGTCCGAGGTTTCTGCCTGTTAAAAGGAAGTTTTTCCTCGCCACTGTCACATCAAGTGCTTGCTCATGATGGGAACTGTTGGCTCTCTATATGTAATTGAAAATTGAATTGAATTGAATTCTTCTGACACTCAGAATTTTGTCCATCCTTAGTGCTGTCTCTAAATACAGTGATATGCAAAAGTTTGGATACCCTTGGTATGTACTATGAATTCTTATGTAATTATATGATGATCTGATCTCTGCCAATTTCCCGGAGGGAACCTCCCAAAGGGATTAATAAAGTACTCTGTCTGTCTGTCTGTCTGTCTGAAAGGCATACTGTTAAGATGAAATATTTGTTTGGTAAGATTAGTGTATTATTTTTGTTTTCTACAGTTCCAGAGTGAACAAAGGAATGTAAGACAAATGCTTGGGCACTTCAAGAAATTTGGGCTCATTTTCAAAGATGTTGGTTCACAGTCATTGTTGGTAATGTGATACAAAGCTTTATAAATAGTCTTTTTTCTCAAACTTTGTCCCAACAATCAGCCAGCAGCCACAAAACAAAAAAACAGGAGAGAGCAATGAGAAGATAGCAAAATGTTTTCAGGTAGCTGTTTTCTCAGTTTGTAATGTAATTAAGAAATGGCAGTTAACAGGAGTGGTAGAGGTCAAGTTGAGGTCCCGAAGACCAAGAAAACTCTTGAAGAGAACTGCTCACAGGACTGTTTTAGAGCCAAATCAACACCTGTTTGACTGCAAAAGACCGTCAGAAAGATTGAACAGACTCTGGACTAGTGATACACTGTTTGACTGTGCAGCAACACCTATACCTGCCGAGAATTGCATGCCCATCGTGTGAACGTGCACAGTTGAATATGCGGAAATGCGAATGTCATTTTAGTACTTTCTGAGGTGTTTGCAGTGTGAAATTGATCCAGTCCTTGTTATATTCGAGTCAATACGTAGTTAGGGATCAGGGGCCTCATTTAAAAAGCTTGCGTGCGCACAAAACGGGGCTTGAAAGTTGAGCATGCCTCTTCCTACACAAATGTTGTAATTTATAAAACTAAACTTGGCGTGAGAATGTGTGCACCGGTACGCCAACTTTGATGCTGCCATAAGCACATTTTGGAGATGGGAAACTGGCGGTGCAGATGGTGAGGTGGTGAACTGAAGCCAGATTCGTCTCATACATTTAATGTCATCACCGATCAGACTTAGAGACATTTTTTGGGGGGGACAATAATCAGTAAAATTTCAGAGAGTAATTCCTGGGGGGTGTAACAGAGTCAGAAATATGCCTTTATGAATTTTGCCAAAATGTATGTAATGTTATATGTGCCGTTTGGTGCCACCTTGTGGTTGAAGCTATGTTCATTATGTTACTGTCGTTCCAGAGAGTTTTTTTTGCATGTACACTCTTAACCTGAATTAGTTGACTTTACTCGCAAATCGTGTGGAAACCCGTTGCCCTATACCACTTTAGTTTTTACATGAGCTGAAACTAAATATGCTGAGTTTTACTAACATGGAATGTTAACTTTTTACACAAGCTGAAACTAAATATGCTGAGTTGTATTAACATAGAACCTGAAGTTCAGTATTTATATTTGTTAGTAGTGTGTACTCAAAATTATTAAATATAACTAGCTATTATTACTTGTTATTGCTACTTATTATTTATTACAATTACTGTCTTTTCCTCTAATTTAATTACCTTTTCTTTAAAAAAAAATATTGTAGAAAACATTATTTCCATGAAATTGGATGGAAAAAAAAATAAACACCTTTAAATGCTCTAATGCATTTTATTTTGAAGAAAAATGGCAAAACACAGCCAATGTTATTATTACAAACTTATCATCAGGTCAACATAAACACATCCACCCTAAAATGATTAATCTGAAAAAAGTCATTTCAAATCATTGAAACAATTATGTGTGTGGTTGTTGAATGTGTCTGTGTTGTTTGTGTGGGTGTTGGTGTTCTCAGTGTTGCTTGTGTGGATGTTGGTGTTCTCAGTGTTGTTTGTGTGTGGGGGTGTTGAATGCATCACACATTAACAAGAAAAAACATGGATGTGCTCTGAGATTATAGTAGTAAAGCCATAATAAAAAAAAATTCACAAGAAACATCTGTTCAAATGTACAAGAAATTACGAACAGGATCTGCTACATCTGCCTAAATGAAGGGAGGCCAGCACATGAACCAACACAGGCTATCACATCAGAACAGTATCTAACTCCATCTACAAAGACTGATGATGCAACAAGAACTGAAACAATGTCTTACGTCTTTCTGCTATAACTCCTCTCAATTTTAATTTTCACACAAGTCATATCCTTCAGTCCACTTCCTACAGCATTTAAGTGTGTGTAGGTGTGTATATGTCAGTGTTTTTTGTGTGTGGGTGTTGTGTGGGACTGTGTTGTGTATGAGTGTTGAATGTGTCTGTTGTTTGTACGTGTGTCTGCGTTTTACGTGTGACTGTTTGTCGGTCTGTTTTACAGAAAATTAAAAAGGTTTACCCCACGGGTCAGAAAGTGTTTTTACTGGTGTGGCCCCCCCAAAAAGTAGCCAACAGCTCATTACAGTAGAGCTGAGATCTCTTTACATTGCAAGCTGATTTTTCAAAGTCTGTAGCTTCGGTTTCAGGTCAGTGTGGCCTAATGAGAGAAACACCTGTTGGATGAACTGAAATGTGAGCTTCATAGTCTTGGGATAGTTGAGATGGAGTGCATATGTCAGTCCAAACAGAATGCACATTGCTTTTGGCAGATCTTGAATGTTTCCCATCACGACTTCTCCCTCAATGATGATTTTCAATGAGGCTGGACTGAGATGCTGGGAAGACGTGAGCACAGCACCTTCACGCTCAGTGAGAAGTATCCCGATGTCGAGGTCATGGAAAGAATCATCATCCTCAGATTCCTTAAGAAAGAAGAACAGAAAAGCACAATCATTACATTAAACTTCTCATTTGAAAAAACTTTAATCAACATACTGTAAGAGTGTCACGGTGAAAATTATAAGAAAGCAAGAGCTGACTTACAAAGCCTGCTTTGAAGAAGTTTGTGGGTTGTGGTTGTCCCCCAGGATGATTGGAAGCCCTCTGAGAACCTGTGTTCGGATTGTAGTTGGCTCTGCAGTCTTTTGGGAATTAAACAGAATAACAAAGTTAGATAGCTAAAATGAAAAACAAATAATGATCCATAAGAAAGCTAACCATCTATAAGAAACTGAATTACACAACTAATAGAGTGGCACTATGATGTTTTTACAAAACCTGTAAAGAACAATGCCAAGCACATAATGTGTCTGGACCTACATTGGTCTGTTGTGAAATCTGTGCCAACAACTGTCCAACATGCCCTCTCTTGGAACGAAATAACTCAAGGAGACGAGGACTGTGCTGATTGATGCTCTCATAGAAATCCTGCTTGAGGTTCTTGCCCACAATCCTGCTGAACTCCATGAACACCTGCAAAATACAGAGAACCAAAAAAAAAAAAAAAACAACCTAGGAACCTAGATCAACTGACCTATACAAGGCAAGTCATCTGCAACGTAGAGCTGAAAAACACCAATGCATGTCCTTTTTGTATGATTTGAAATGTTGATGTTTAAATGTGTAAACAGCATGCATCAAATTAAAAATATCATTTTTTTCCTTAAACAGGGCAAGAGAAATATACATCTAGACACATTATATAACAGAAAGATAGTCATTAGTTATCTTCTCTTTCGTGAACATACCTGAGCTTCAGTGAAAAGGGCAGGCCAGCGTTTCACCATCGTGCTTATGGCGGGTTCCGACTCCACTACCTCTTTTCTTCTCAGAGCAAATGTCTGATCCATCTTCTGTTTCACAAGAGGTCCATTTGGTGTTCTCTTCTGCATTTCATCAACCAAGTCTTTGCAGGCCCCCTCCAGGGCTGCCTGATCAAATCCATCCGGAAAGTTGGGCATGTAGTTGATTTCACCTTTCTTTGCCTTTTTGATGCGCTTGTTAGCTGGTTGTCCTTTTGCTGAATGCCTTCCCCGCTTACCGTCATTTACTGCAACATCAAGGCATCCTGATTGCCTACGCTTTGTTCTATAATTAGCCATTTTATGCGTTAGACTATTTTTCCAACCACAACAGCGAGTGGTTGAGCCTCGCTCCTGGAGACAAGGGTGTTTGCTTATCAGTGCTGCTGCAACACTTTCGAACTGCGCAGCAGTTGGGTATGCTGTGTAGCTATACATGCTCTCTGCCAATCTCTCAAGTAGTAAGTAGTATGTTTTAGTTCTTTTGATACTTTAAGGTATGTTCCCTCACTCATACACCGCAGATCTGCTTGCCTAAGTCTATACTGTACATCAACAGAAAATGTTGGGATGTCAAAAAATTCTGGCCACTGTTCCTGTCGCTCCTGAGATGAGTGTGAGAGTATCTCTGTATCTGCTGTACTCATTGTGTCACTGAAGACTTCATCAGGTGGGACAGGTACCAGATCAAGGACAGGCAAGACTTTAACTGTTGGTTTTTCTGGAAGTTCTTCAGTATCTGTCAGATTACATAGTTCATTGTTGAATTCGGGGTCTTGGTATTGGAGACTGAAGTTGTATTGAAGTCCCAGCGACTCTTTAAGCTTGCTTATCAAATCTTCCACTGTAGAGGGCCTTGTATTTAGGATGACTTTTCTTATATCTGCCTCTGTTAGAATGACCCTCAAGGTCATCTTCTGGTTTGCAGTCATCTTGGGAACAGAAACAATAATTAGAGATTCACCTATTGAGAAGGTCATTCAATTGCTGAGCCATTGCTATGTGCATCACAAAAATTGTTGATTAATAAGTTGGTTGCTTAAGTACAGTGCACTATTTTTGTCCTCCAGAAGAAACATTGCTGTAAAGATAAGTTAAAAGATGTAAGCGTTTTTGTAGAGGTGCAATGTACCATTAGAAATCTATGGAATAAAAGAGCTGCAACAATAAATAGATTACATGTACGTTAATAATCTCCGACGGTTTTCACATTTGAGTGATGATTTCAAGTCAGAATATTTGAGAATGTCACACTGGGCTTTGGAAAACACTGATCAATCTGAACCAACACCAACACCAGCACCGACACTGAACCAAGCTATGAGTGCTATTCTGAGAAAAAGAAAAAAAAAACTTGGAAATGCTCAAAAATCACACTTAACACAATTTACGAGAAAAAAATATGGATGTCTGTGAGATTAAATTGGAACATCCATTATAAGCTGAGTGTTGTTCGTGTCTGTGTTTGTGTGAGAGTTTAGTGTGTTTGTGTTTGAGTGGGAGTTGGATGTGTCTGTGTTTGTGTGGGTGTTGGATATGTCTGTGTTGTTTGTGTGTGTGGGCGTTCTATGTCAGATTTACAAGAGAAAAATGTGATGTCCCCTGAGATTAAAAAAAAAATTAACTTTAAAACACTGTTAAAAATTAACTGAATTTACCTCCTTGGCTTGCATCTGGCCTCTTGTCGCCATGCAGAACCTGCAGAATCTGTCCACCATAAAGCTTTCAAAGAATCCTGCCAGAGAATGAGCAGCCAGGTTATCTGCAGCCACATATAAAACTGTACCTTTGACACATTCTCCCAACTTCTCAACATACACACCATGTTGCTCCAAAGAAGCTAGATCCTGAATAAGAGGGCGGAGAATTTTGGCGCAGCCAAATTCTTTTACATCAGAGGCTTTACACAAAACGGCAAGCTGAATGAAGTGGAGTGTGGACCTGTATTTTGATGGCACATTAGCTATCACCCAATACACTGCACTCATTTTATGTTTTTTTTAGATGTTCCTAAAGGATTGGACACTTCAAAATCATCTGTATAAAGTCCCACAGCGATTTTGAATTCCTCCCCTTTAAGGAGGTCATTGTCATTACAGTCCGAACCATCTCTGTATGAACTGTACTCATGTTGCACATGCTTTTGGATGGGAAGAGCTTTATCCAAAATGTCTGCCCTACTCAACATCTTCTGTAGCATTGGATGCAAAGGTACATATACAGCACTACATTTTTTTTTACTCTTTCAATGAGGTACCCGCAGAATTTCATGATCACATTGCTCTTTGTGGCAGCCCTGACTAACTCTTCCACAACTGAATTGTCTATATCTGTATGTTGTTTCAGAATGTCCTTGACTGCATTATGCAGCAGTGGCTGGGCTAGTTCACACATCTGTAACAGCTGTTGTATAATTTCTTGTACCGTATTTTCTGGAATGTGTAGCACTGTTTGCATCTTTAAAAAAAAGAGCTGCTAGATTGTGCTCCAGCTGTTTTTCTAGATCATGAAGCTCTTCATTGGTAGAATCCTCACTGTCTTCTGATTCGGAGGTGACATTTGGAGGCTCATGTTCTTCTTGGGCCATTTCATTAGTTACACTACCAGAGACAATTTCTGGCCTGAACATCCTCCAGTTGTGTGTTCTGTGCTCCTTACTTCTGTGTGCATTAAATGTAGAATACACATGAATTAGGCCCCTCCCCTTTCTTATGAAACTTAACATACCAAGTTATCTCTACTAAACTCGATTAGTGCAATGACTCTTTCAGCTAAATAGTACAATCAACTAATGTTGTTCAGTAATGATAGCAGGTTTTTACAAAACATAAAAATTTAAGTAATGATCACTCAGAAGTTTAATTAGAAACAAAATCTGGGTTTACAGTGTATGATCTGCACAATAAATACAGTACCTGGTCAAGTTTTTTAATTCATAATTATAGGTCACATTCTTGAGCTCGGGATTGTGAATTGGGGTGCCTTTTTGCATTTAGAGTAGAATTTCAATTCAATTCGATTTAGTTTGTTTTGTATAGTAGTAAGTCAGAGCAGATCTGGACCATACTCTTTTTTATATTACTTATAGAGACCCAACAGTTCCCATCATGAGCAAGCACTTGGCGACAGCAGTGAGCAAAAACTTCCTTTTAACAGGCAGAAACCTCAGACAGAACCAGGCTCTAGATGGGAGGCCATCTGTCTTGAAACTGACAGCCATCTAGAGACATTGAGTCAACTAACAAACAAGCTCAATTTACTGAAAATGTACTTTTCTTATTTGATCTTGACATAAAAAACTGTCCATCAAAAATGACGTGTCTCTTTTCTTTGATATAGCTTTACCTGTTTTTCTTCCTCCTCCTCCACCTTCTCCCAGGCTGCAGAGGCATTTCTGCTCTTGTTATTCTCAGACGCCAACCTGTGTGCCATCCATGCCAAGCGGGTGACCGTGTTCCCCCATTCAGCTGGCCAGGAGGATCCCTGGGGGGATAACATGTAAACACAACACACTGGAATTTGGAATTTGGGCTTGTAATTTGATATGTACATATTGTTCTCCATTCATGTGTTCAATGTGTTTTGTTATTAAACTGAAAGATTTTGTCTTTTAAAGGCCTGTTGTCTTATTTTGGTTTTGACACAATCAACATGTAATCTGCTCTAAAGATATCTTTGTGATGTTGCATGGAACACCCGTCTGTCTGCTGATACAGTGGGGCTAAATGATTTAATAAGTACTTAGGATTCACACTCTATTCTATCTTCATTCTATCAAAGAGCCAAAAAATAATGATGATTGTTACGACCAGGGGCTGGTTAGCACCGTCGCCTCACAGCCAGAAGATCGCCAGTTCGCGTCCCGGTCAGGGCGCTTGGGATCTTTCTTTTTTTTTGAACTATGTTTTTATTGAACATAAAAGGACACAATACAGAACGAAACACTCCTTGACAACATCCCATAATAAGAATGACAGTGCAGAAAAAAAACAGAGAAAAAGTAAATAAATGGACAGCTATGACCTTACAACATAGTGTGGGGTTCCCCTTAGTTAGAGAGGTATCTTACTATGGGTAGCCACCTCCTCATAAAAACATCAGCCTTTAATTGTAAATGAGCAGTTAAAGCCTCCATCCCGTACACCTCCCTCAGCCTCTGTTTCCACTGTGCCACTGTAGGAGCCTGTGGATTCATCCATTTTATTGTCACCATTTTCCTGGCAATCATCAAAAGTATGTGCAACAAGTACTTTTGGTCTCTGGTGTACATGTTTTCAGGAGTTAGATCTAAAAGAAGTTGACCTGGGGTGAGCAATAAATCAATTCCCATAAGCTTATCTATTTCCCTCTTTATCCCCTTCCAAAAAGGAAGAATCACTGGGCAATCCCAGAATATGTGTGAGTGGTCACCGACCATTCCACAGTTTCTCCAGCAGTAGATTGCAGCTGGATTATCTTTAAATTTGGCAACGACTGAAGGCGTCTTAAAAAACCTAGTCTTCATCTTCCAATCAAACTCCTTCCACATGTTACTATTAATACCCTTATGACATCCAATACACAATGTTTCCCATTCTCCCTCCTCGATTATAATATTTAACTCCAGCTCCCATTTATTTTTGATATATAGAGTATTGTCTGGTATATCCAGTAACAGATTTCTGTATATATGGGAAACATGTTTCTTGTTAGGTAGCCGATGTTTAATTATATTAATAAAATATGTCTCTACATTTGTTGGAGCATTTTTAATTGCATTCCAATCTTTATGGCTTGTGATGTAATGTCTAATTTGAAAGTACCGGAACATATCACTTTGAGGTAAGGAGAATTTATCTTGGAGATATGAGAATGGCTGTAAAATATTGTCACAGAACAACTGGTCAATGACCCTTAGGTTTTTGCCTGCCCATCTCTTAAAAGTGATGTCTGATGTTGAGGGGGGGAAATTCGGATTTCCAGCTATCTGCATAGCCCGTGAAAGTGCAGCTGTCCCTCTAATTCTCTTTTGGACTGTCCGCCATATCTTTAAGGTGTGTTTCACCCATATATTTTTGATTTTCAATTTCTCCTGGGACTGTTTACTCAAGAACACCAAAACGGGTAGAGGCATAACTGGTAATGAATTCTGTTCCATGTTTACCCATCCCGATTCCATATCATTATTAATCCAGGCTACCACTGCTGTTAGTTGTGCTGCCCAAAAATAATATTTTATATTGGGGAGGCTAAGTCCACCCCTGTTCTTCCCAAGGGTGAGCGTTTTAAGTCTCACCCTTGGTCTCCTATTTTGCCATATAAATCTAGATATAAGCTTGTCCAGCATGTTGAAGGCTGATGTTGGGATCCCGACTGGGAGAGACTGAAACAAGAACAAGAGTCTGGGGAGTAGATTCATTTTAACAGCCTCCACTCTACCCAGAAGTGATAGTGGTAGCACATCCCATCTTGCCAATTCATTTCTAAATGTCTCAAGTAATTTTTTATAATTAGTCTGGTATAGGTGTGTTACTTGGGGGGTGAGTGTGATTCCTAAATATTTGAAACCCTGCTTAGATCTGTGAAAGGACACCACGTCATCAAGCTGGCTAGGCCATGCCCCAGACATCATCATCACTTCTGATTTACTAGGGTTAACCTTATAGCCAGATACTAAGCCATATTCATTAAGATTTTGTAGGTGGGCCGGGATTGATTGGACAGGATTTTCAATAAATAATAATATGTCATCCGCATATAGAGCTATTTTATGTTGGTTTCCACCCTCATCTCTTATTCCTTGTATGAGGGGGTTACTTCTAATCAATTCTGCAAGGGGCTCAATACTGAGAGCGAACAAAGCTGGAGAGAGTGCATCTCCCTGCCTCGTCCCCCTTCCCAGCTCAAAGAAATCGGAGCACTGGCCATTGACTCTAACTCTTGACCGTGGGTTCATATAAAACACACCAATCCAGCTCAAAAAAGTTTCATTAAAGCCCATATGGGCCAGTGTTTGCTTCAAAAATGTCCAGTCCAGTCTATCAAATGCTTTCTCAGCATCTAAGCTGAGAAACATTGATGGAGTCTTTCTATCAGAAGCAATAGATTGTAAATTTAGAGCTCGTCTAACATTATTGGTACCCTGCCGTCCTGTGATAAATCCCGTTTGATCTGAATTAACTAATTTCCCAATGTGTCTTTGTATTCTGTTTGCCAAGATAGAGGTCAAGATTTTTAGATCCTGACAGAGCAAACTTATAGGCCGATATCCCATACACTGAGTGGGGTCCTTTCCGTCTTTATGTATGACTGTGATAATTGCCTCTGACCAGGTTTTTGGGGGGTCCTTTTCATCCAGTGCATAATTATATACCTGACATAAAATTGGGGCTAGGCTTGGGATCTTTCTGTGTGGAGTTTGCATGTTCTCCCTGTGCAGCGTGTGTTTCCACCGGGTACTCCGGCTTCCTCCCACAGTCCAAAAACATGCTGAGGTTAAATGATTATTCTTCATTGTCCTTAGGTGTGAATGTGAGTGTGCATGATTGTTTGCCTATATGTGCCCTGCGACAGACTGGTCAACCTGTCCAGGGTGTCAGGGTGGGATAGGCTCCAGCGCACCTCCCGTAAGCGGTAGATAATGGATGGATGGATGTTACGATCAGCTCGTGAGGGGAAAGGGAAGCAACATAAAAACCCAGATGTTATGAAGTAAATAACTTATTTATTAACAAAAGTAAAGATTTAACAAACAACAAAAGGTGAGGCAACCACTGCACTAACTGAGTGAGTGCAGGCCAGGTCACATCTTGGCACAGCTTGTGACATCATGGTTATTCTAGTGCCATGCGTGAAATTCACTGTGCTACGTGAATTTACTTCTTTCCCGGTATTCTAGCAACAAAGTGGCTCACAATAAAGCTTCGTATTATTTAAAACAAAGGCCCCGCTGCGCGTATTCTGCTCCTGCGCTTTGTGCGTAAAGCCGATAAAGCGTTTGAAGCATTAGAGAATACAGGAACAGCCAACAAAGTGAGATTGACAGCTCTGTTAGCCAATTAGAAGTCCCAAGACGCAACCTGTGCGCCATCTTGCCTTGCGCCCCGGCCAATCCCGTGGTCCCCCCTCGTAAGTAAACAAAGCCTCCCAGAGACATCCGGTTTGTTTGCATTGTGGCTAAGGAAGTAGTGCTAACTGTTTCCAGTGTGGATTTACCAATAAACAAACTTTTCATAACAAAACAGCTAAGGTCAGAGAAATTTTATGACTATAGTTTCAGGAAGCAATTTTGTTTTTTTCTGTTGTTTGTGGCTGTTGCTTTGGTTTTAGAGAGCTTTGGATGGATATGGTTTGAATCAGTGGACTGTCTGCTTTCGTTTGAGGGGTTGTTTGTCCGTTTTGCATACAGTACCACAGCGCTATAGTCAGAAATATGGTGAGTGGGTTGACTTGGTGGCGCTGTATTAATTTCTATATTTAATCATTCATTTAGCTGGCGTTTGAGCTGTGTTTGGTGCATGTAAAAATGGCTTATATATTCTTTTAGCCCAGGTTCTGCTGTTTAATTTGATGTGCAGCATTACTATATTCTCTCATGATTTGTCCATTGTTTCACACTATTTCTTTCTCTTACGCACGAGGGCCCCCCAATTGGGGGACCCTTGGGCCCAAGAGGTTAAAGGACTCTGATTTTTCAAATGTGGAGAATAGCATAGCTGCAAAGAGGAAGAGGAAGCCACAATGGGGCTGTATGTGTCTGAATGTCTAGGGTTCTCTGCTGCCAAAACATTAGCACCCTAACGTTGGCAGCCCTGTAATAATGCTTAAATACTTGCAGGCCCAACCCTCCCTCTGCTTTAGGTTTTTTTAAGTGTACCTTTGAAATTCTGACATTCTTGGCATTCCAAATATAAGAGGATAATTGAATCCAAGTCTAAAAAAAAGCTGCTGTGAGATAAATGGGGAGATTTTGACATAAGTACAGAAATCTGGGAGGAGAGATCACTCTAATTGAGTTTATACATCCAAGCTTTGACAGAGGTAGAATTTTCCAGCATTCAATATTCTGATTTTTAAGCCTGATATAAATTCTACAAATTTCAATTTGAATATCAATTTTGGACCGAGATATGTAAAATGGTCATTAACTACTTAAAATGGAACACTGTAAAACATCGGGTGAATAGATACTGGAGAGAGGCATAAACTCACGCTTTGACCAGTTGATGGTGTACCCCAATATTTTACCAAAAGATTTGATCAGTTTGAGAAGGAGAGGAACGGATTCTTCAGCATTATACAGATACAATATTACATCATCAGCATGTAAACTGATAAGCGTTTCTACACCCTCAACCCGAAGCCCCTTTATCTGTGAGTGCTGTCTTATTGTGACAGAAAGGGGCTCCAATGCGATAGCAAAGAGCGCCGGGGACAGTGGACAGCTCTGCTGAACTGAGCATTGTAAGGGTTAGGTTAGGATTAAATCCTCTCTCAAGGAGAGGTGGTGCACGGTCCATTAATCCCCGGAATGGTCTGGGCCCTTGGTCCTTTGGCTTAAAGATGTATAATTTTAATTGGTAATTTAAGTTTATTGTTATTATAATAAATTTATTGTGTTTTTAACAAACTTGGGCTTAATTTTAAATCAAACTAGGGTTAATATGGTTAGGGTTAGGAAAATGACCAGATTAGGCATAAATGAAATCGAATGATTTGCTTAGGGTTAGGGTTAGGGGTTAGGGGTTAGGGGTTAAAGGTTAGGCGAAGAGTCAGCCCAACCCCTCGGCCGAGGGGCGGGGAATGCACGGGCCTTCCTTCCAGCATCCCTGTCCCCTCCTCGTCCCCAAAAAGAAAAAGGATCGTCCCAGGATTGGGGTCTGAAAAACCCTCCCGGTGGCGTGCCCCTCTCCTCCTACGCTGGACGACCTCCCACCCCCCATCCTCACCGTAAAAAACCATGGTTTGTCTTCCCTATACGTGTGAGTGATGATAAACCAAACAACTAAGGGGGGTGGTTTTATTAAAAGAAAAACTAAACTGAAAAAAACACGAAAAACTATGTATTTTTATAAAAACTCAAAACCAACAACTAAAAAAACAGGTAAGTATTTGTGTCTTCTCTGTGTGTTCTTTTTTTGTTGTTTTATGTTTTCTTATTTTGTTCGTGTTTTATATTTTTTAATTTTTTTTGTGTATTTTTATGAAATATGAAATAAAATAAAATAAAATATGTGCCCACTGTGCAACGTTTCGACCCGTGAGGGTCTTCCTCAGGCACGGGCACAGGATAAAATGAAATAAAATAAACTGAAAGTCTCTAACTGTTCAGCTGAGTGAGCAGGGAGATGCTTCTCCTTCAGCTGCCAGGAGAGAAATGAGGGATATAAGCTCCTCCCTCTGACTAAATGAACTCTCTCTCTCTCCTGTTTGACTTTTTCCTTTTAAATAACACAACTTATTTTAAAAGAAATATCCCCTTGTTTTAAAACATGAACTGAATTTATTTTTAAGGGTAAGTATTTTAAATAAGTGTTTTTTAATAATAAATAATAAATAATATGAACTAATTTTTAATAATATTTCTAGGTAAGTGTTTTTTATCTATAGGTAATAAATAATATGAACTTATTTTTTAAAAATATTTTTTTTCAGGTAAGTGTATTATATCATAATATGAATAATAAAAGGTAAGTAATATAAGGTAAGTATTATTATATTATAGATTGATATTATATTAATTATATGTATATTGTACAATATTTTAACATTATATAATACAATATATATTTTTGTATAGCAATGTAATACATTACATAATCTATTATAATACAAATACATTAATTGTTCTAGACTGTAACTTATACAGGTGAATACATAAAAATAAGTAATGATGAAATATTAATGACCCCTAATTCAATATCCAAAATTAATATAAGGAGTGGATTATGGTTATAGGAATAATAGGGTTATTGGGATAATCTTAATAGATAAGAAGGGGGTGGTAGGGCCTAGGGAATATTTAGGATTATGGGATGGGAAGAGGGCGTGGTTAGGGTTAGGAAGAGGATAAGGGGAGTGGTTAGGATGAGGGCATGGGAAGAGGGAGTGGTTAGGTTTAGGAATAGGATAGAGGGTTAGGGGTTAGGGTTAGGTTTGGGGAAAAAAAACTTCCCTAAGGAAGCATAATGCACGCTCCACCCTCCATTAAGCTAGGCGACCTTGTCTCCCTCTACTAAATTTAGGCTTTACTTTTTCCACCAATCTAACATTGTGTGTAAGATTGACTCATGTGGTATCCTCAAGCTATCTTGTAATTCTTTATCCATTAACACAGCCATTAGAGGTATTCCTTCCACTGATGTCCCTTCTATATCTTTCCATCCTGCTTTGTATGACGAAGAGCATAGGCAGATCAATGCTCTTAGCTGGGCTGCAAGATAATATTCCTGTAGGTTGGGGAGACCCAGTCCACCTTTTTCTTTCTTCAACTGCAGAATTTTGTACCTTACTCTAGGTCTTTTCCCTTGCCAGATGTATTGAGATATGAATCTGTCCCACTCTACAAACTGCCCTCCTGGTATGTGGATTGGTAAACATTGAAATATATAGAGCAGACGTGGAAGAATGTTCATCCTAACTGATTCTATTCTGGAGTATAAGCTCAAAAGAGGGATCACACTCCATCTCTGTATGTCTCATTTGAACTTTGAGCTTAGGGCTCCATAGTTGGCATCAAAAGTCCTAGAAAGCTCTTTGGTTAGTATGATGCCCAAGTATTTTATGGATTCTGCTTCCCAATTCCATCTGTACAAGTTCCTCATTTTATTTGGTGGGCTGTAGTTTAGTGGTAAGACTTGGGTCTTGTTAATGTTGATCTTGTAACCTGACATTGAACCATATTCCTCCATCAACTCCACAAATGTAGGTAGAGTTTGAGTTGGATTTGTTATACTTAACAATAAATCATCTGCAAACAAGGACAACTTTTTTTCACCAGATGCCATCAGAACTCCAGTTATGTCAGGCCTCTGCCTAATCCACTGACTTAACGGCTCTATAAAACGGGCGAAGAGGAGTGGCCAGACACAGCGTCCCTGCCTTGTACCTCTTTCCAAAGTAAATGAGTCTGATAGTTCTCCATTCATTTTGATCTTAGCTGCTGCTTTATTGTACAATGCAGCAATTACATCTATTATGGTCTGGTGGAATCCAAATTTAGACATCACTTTATATAGAAAGGACCATCTGACCGAGTCAAACGCCTTCTCCGCGTCTAAACTCAGTACCAGGGTCTCTATTTTTTGCTGTGCTACATGATTCAAAATATGCAATGTTTTTCTGATGTTGTCCTGGGTCTGTCTCTGTCTCTCTGAAGTCAAAGTTTCATTTAATTTCAAAACACAAAATATGTAACACATCGGTCTTTCTAGTTCCAAACAAGAACATTTCCATCTTTATTCCACTATTTATTATTGTTATTACTCTGTATAAGGTCACAGCCGTAGCATCCCTTTTGACCAGCAGGCTTCTGTGCTCTCTGGGACACTGCTTGCTTTTTACTTCCCCTATCTCTCATCATGATGCTCCCTATTTATTTGGTATGAAGACAGCACGTTCCAACATCCACAGAATGGGACGGCCAGACCTCCTGCCACTGCTGAACGTCCCAGCCAGGCTCCAACTGAGCGTCTGGATAAGAAAGACAGGAGCCATGACGTTGTGCAGAAGCCACAGAGAAGTAAACGACATGTCTCAAATGGAACTCATTCTGTCTTCATTATCAAAGACACCCACAGAATAGGGTTCTCTGTGAAATTTGATTTGTTTTATTTTTGTAAACTAACCAAATGTGATGACTATAAATTGTGATTAATGCTAGATTTCTCCAAACGGAGATACTTTTATACACATATCTGTAGATATTCAGGTATTAGTAACTGCACTGGCTCCACTGACTATATAGTTTCATTGTCACTGTCAAAATGCAGGGCACACTCTGCTGATAAACGTGGATGGCTGGCATTAGAGAAATGTCCTGTTTCCAAGAGTGCAAGTCTGGCTGCATTTTCATGTGCTGTGTGATGAGTAATGTCGAAGCTTACAGCACCTGGTATTCCGAGGCAGTCTCCCATGCAAGTACTAACCAGGCCCCACACTGCTTGGTTAGTACCAGATAACATTGTCTCTCCAGTCTGCCAATACGGACTGTAACTTCTCTTTCTCCACTTTTTAGCATGGCTCATCATAATTACCTTCAACTTGTCTTTTTCTCTAACTATTCCTTCCAGTTCTTGGGATGTTTTTAACTGCCTCTAGTAAACACCCTCTTTAATGAACATTGCACACCCTCCTGCCTGTCTATTGCCTCTGTCTTTACATATGGCAGTGGATCCTTGAATAGTGAACTCCAGACATGGTTTGAGCCTCAAGTCTCTTGAACACATATGACCTCTGGCTTCCTTTTGAACTCCTCAGTTTATCCCTTAAACTCTTGTCCGTTTGCCATTGAACTTCTAGCATTCCATTGTAGCAGAAACATTATGGAGTGCCAAGCCAAGTTGTCTCTGATGTCCCTTGTCCTTGGTTAAGTTTAGCTTGAATCATGTCCCATGGTATGTCTTTTATATTGAAGTGTCTTTCTGCTCCTCTTGCTCTTGGCTTTGATCTACTTTCTGTCTTGGATTTGATGTGTTCTGTGCAGTTAATGACATAAGCTGAGAATATGATGAACTTTTCCATCATTTCATCCATAATGAGCTTCTGTGTCTGTCTGGACTCTGCATTCACTTCTGGACATTCTTGGATGACTCTTTCCTGGCTCCTTTTACTTTGACATATCTTAATAGCTCCTGTACAGGTCACTTTCTGATTTGTTCTCACCTGTTGAATCTCCTTTTCCTGCTTCCTGGCTGAAGCACCTGCATCAGCTGCTGTGTGATCTCCTCTGCAGTTACAACGTTTGACATACACATTATCATCACATTCTCCAATCTCCCCATTTTCCATGGGGATTCCTGTTTTCACTCCCCTTGCTCCTCTCCTCTCACCAACCACTCTTTCCTCCTTTATTTCTTGTCCACACTCCACTTTCACACTCATCACTTTGTCTTTCTGTTCAGTCTTTGAACATAGCAGCAACAAAGTGCCATCTGGGTTTACCTTGGCCATCTTTATATCCCCAAGTACTTTCTTCAGTTTACTAGTCAGACAGATTGAAGCCACTGATCTTATGTCACTTGTTTCCTCCATTCTTTGTATGATGTTAACAGAAGGTGGCTCCTGACCATATCATCCGCCTGTTTCCTGCTTTCTTTCCAACGTTCCCTCCTCCGTCATCCAGCCATCTGATCTCCTCTTGGTGCTGCAGTCAGAGGTCATGTCAGAGGTCATGGCTTTAGCTCCTGTTAGGTGGGATGTGTGGGTGGGGCCAGTTCCTGGACAGGAAGTAGCCCCTGAGTCCTTCCAGGTCCACGGGAGGGAAGTAGGCCTCAATGCCTTTTCTCAGCCACCACTTTCCCTGTGCTGCAACTACCTGCAGCCTATAAAGCATCAATAAAGCAAAATATATGGAAATGTGATTATATGTAATAATTCTGCAAGAAATGAACCAGCTCAAACTAATTTTCCACTTTTGTCAAAGTTTATACAAGAGAGAGAAACAGAGCTACTGTACATCAGGGGCGAGCGGTCATAATAAGCTATAAATGCAGTGCATGCCCAAGCCCTTCAATAAAATAATTGAAAATATTCATCTGTCAGTGTGTTCTATAATGTAATACCTTAGTTCTACTGTTTTGGTCTGAAATTCCTGCCTTATTTATCCTGTTTTGTTTGCGAAAAGCTGGAAAGCTGACAGCTTGTTTCGCGCATGCGCACTGCGATATTGAGTGG